>VXBZ01005422.1:11455-72018 GCA_013399135.1 Heliornis fulica
TCCTTTCCTTTCCTTTCCTTTCCTTTCCTTTCCTTTCCTTTCCTTTCCTTTCCTTTCCTTTCCTTTTTTTTTTTTTTTTTTACGGTGCTCGGCGGCGAAGGACAATTGCGAGAGTAACAAATTAAGCGTTCAGTGAATCCGTCCCGGACAAGGCGGCAGTGGTCAAAGCGCTCGGCGGGAGGTAGGAGGATGCTGAGCCCTGGACACGAACAAACCACCCTCCCCGAAAGCAGCAGCCTCGTGTCATCTCACTAAAATGACAAGATCTCGTGAAATACGCGGCACCACGGAGTGACGACAGCAGAACTAAGCACACGACCTGGAGGGGGACCAGGAAACGTCTCCTTCAGCAGCTGCTGGCAAAACTTAACACGCGGCTCTAGGTCGCGCTCACATCTCAGCCAAACACCCAACTTCTTCAGTTAAGTCTCTCTCTGAGATCATAAAAAATAGGATGCGATATCCTAAAAAGACTAATGACATTTCACAGGTAATGCAATTTAGAACGAAACACTTCCACGTTTTCTTTTCCAACAATGTGCATTTTTGTAAACTGCTATAAATTGCAATTCAAAAGCCCTGATCTCGCCATCCCCAATCATTTTTTATACTGATCAAATGAATGCAGATACTCCCATTTGGGAGGGGCGACATGACATTTCACTTGGCAGTTCTAAACAGGTCACGGACCTTTCACAGACCCTAAGGCAGTGGGAGGGAGCTCTTTACGAAACCGTGTAACCAAATCAAACCAATGGTTACCCCTTTTCAATACCATTGGAATGGTTTGCACAATGCTATTCACATAGCAGCAGAGAAACTGAAAGGATGGTCATCCAATGGAAATTTCTTTTCTTTTGTTTAAACTTGCAGAGCTAAAAAAAATACTAGAAAACAATTACTTTTTGTAGGACCAAAAGATAAACACTTCTGCGCACAGCCGTACGCGTATACCACAGCCCTCGGCGCGCCTAGATGTTTATACACATATAGGCACACATCTGTGTGTGGGGATGTACATTTATTGGAGATGTTGCTTTGTTTGAAGCCATAGGCACAAAGACACAACATGGCTGCCCTGGAGATGACCTATTGCTTTCAAGTTGCTTGAACACATCAGAATTTCTATTGTTGAGGTTGATTAATTGAAACTGATAAGTTACCATGAATAAAGATTGTTTTTCTGTTTAATGTGGTGGGCCTGATTTGGTAAATGCTTCATTCATGTAGCCTTGCAGTGCAGCATATGGGCAAGATTCATTCAGTATCGCAAACATATACAATTTATTATGCTTGTATGGTCACAGCCAAAAGGCCTTTCTATTTTAATGACAAAGTTTGAATGAAAAATTCCATTTAAAGAGTCACTAACATTAAATGCGGGTTTGTAATTTATTCCCCTTGCCGGCTGCCAGAAAATCGAGGCCCTTGGAAAAGCCGGGACTCCGCGGGCAGGAGCGGCAGCGCCCGCGGCCCGGAGCCCAGCAGCCGCTGCTCGCCGGCCCCACGGGCGCTCTGCGCCGGACAGATCGGGCTGGGCTGGCGGTGACACCGCGCCGCTCTCCGCGCAGGACAGAGAGCGAGGCACGGGCAGAACCACGGCACGCGTGGGGGCGGGGAGCCCTCCCGCAGCCCCACGAAGCGCTCCCGGGCCCGAGAGGCGGCGGGGAGGTCAGGCGGGGTGCCCGGGGGCGAGGAGTGCTTCCTGCCGGCTCCGGGTGTTGTCTCCTGCTCTGGATGCCACCGCGGGGGCAGTGACACGAAGGGGGTGTGGGAGAAGCAGGAGGGTTCATCTCCAGTGCGTAAGCTCCCACAGAGGTTTGTGCCGCTACTTGGGAGTGACGTCAAACACTGCTGCGGCCAGGGGGAGTTTTCCCTCGACAGTTTAAACCGACCTCACCCCTTCTTTTGTTTGGTAATCAGTGTTTTAAGTTGTCATACAGACGGCTCTCAAACTTGACCCCACTTCCACTCAAAATGCCCAAGTCATTCCCTGCATCCTCCACCTCCGAGTAAAGCCGCTCGAAACAACAACAAAGTCTCGCCCGACAGGGAAAAAACGCCAAAAGATCGAACTGGAGATGAAGATATGATGAAGACCCGTCAGGGACTACAGCGAGGGGCAAATCACTACAGTGATTTCAGTCCGCTCATAGGGGGGTCGATCCTCTTCCTGCCTGTCCTGGGAATTTGTAAATCAGAATCAGCATCTTTGTCAGGCAAGGCAGAGCTCATGCACCATCACAACTAAAGTAGTTATGGAAGGGATTGAAATTTATGAAAATCCTTTGAAAGAGCTCTTTCACGCATATTTTTTTTTAAATGACCTCTTCACCTTTTCTTCCTCGATTCACAGAGTAATTTGAAACAGAAACAATGTAATCTAGCAAAATAAGTTGTGTTACTTCTGTAAATCAGATATTTATGTTTGAGCTTTCTCTTACTGACAAGCTGTAAAGGCTCACTGTTATTTCAAGGGTTTATCTCTGAGATTCTTGTCTTTTGTGCTCATTAAGAGTCTGTCTACAGATTACAAAGTCAATAGATGCAAACACCGGACTGTGAGAAAACTCTCCCTGAGTACATAAAAATCAACAGCAGTGGATGCTATACAATGGAAAGCATAGATGTCTTTAGGCATTTGTTTTTATCGCCTTTAAACAAGGATGAGAGTAAATATCGTGGCAAAGCTTCACCTTTACAGTATCGTGTGCTACCTTTTGCCATTCCCAAAGGTGAATCTTGATGCCTCGTCACTTCTGAATGGCAAATTCAGCAAACTGTTTAAGTGAAATACAGTTTTCAGGTGTTCAGAGTTTTCTCTCCATAACCACAGTGCTAATTATCAGTCCACCGGGCATACAGAGGACCTAGATGGGATGACTTTACAGATACTTTTATGTGTTCATAATGCGATGACCAAACCCAGTGGAGCTCTTTCACTTTCACTCTGAGAGTTCCTGGGCCCTGGACAGGTTCCCAATTGTTGAGTGGTTCCCTAGGTGCAGATTTGCAGTATTTCCTAATGCATCCAAGCTATCATATGAATATTTTTTTTTTACATCCCAAATAATCTTCTGCACTCCCATGTTGAAGAGGGATGGAAGCTAAAAACCAGACAGAACCTTCATGTCCAACACAGTCGCTGGGGCAAGGCGTTTAGGTATGAGGAAACTGAAGTGCTTGGCTGATTGAATGTTCCCAAGCTTTTACAAATCAAATATTGAATTGAAAAACACCGTTTTAAACATCTGCAAACCGTATTTTGGACCATCTTTAAGATTTGTCAAAAAGCATGGTGATTTTTCCCAAACCAGCCTGTCTGTGGTGGGAAATGACTCAAGAGGACTCTGGTTTCTGCGCCAGTGATGCCGCTGGTGGTGAAAGGCCCAGTCGTGGTGAATGGCCGCGTGGGCTGGACTGGAAGAGTCAGGCACGGCCGAGAAGCAAGCAAAGCAGAGGCTTGGGAAGAGCATTTAGCCCACCCTGTCACATGCTTACGGAATACGCCTGTAGGTATTCCCAAACCTGTAGGTTTGGGAGGAAAAGAGCGTAAGCCACGAGAGAATCTGGCGCAGTCAAGAGCTGAGGCAGCCTTTGCAGGACGTTGCTGCTCTCGGACAGAACGACGCCAGCACACATCAGAGATACTCCCGTGACGTGTGTTTGGGTGGAGATGGTGTCTCTCAGACCCATGGGGAAAGGACGGGAGCACCGGGCCGTGGCTTCCCAGGCGGAAACCCTCCCGAGCCGGCGCTACTGGGAAGGGCTCGGAGGCGGCCGCGGGCGCGGAGCGTGTCCATGGTGCTGAAGGGAGGCGGGGCGGGCAGGGGGCTGGAAGCGGGATCACGCGTGGGTTGAGGTTAGCAGGGGTTCCTACCCAGGACTCGGCGCTCGGTTAGGAGCAATCCCTGCCAGAGAACGCGCACGGTCGCGGTAACCCACGCCTGTAACGGCTCGCGTGGGTGCACTTTGCATTACGCTGACTTGCGCTCCAAGAGCAGTTCAGCCTCAGGTGTGCATAGTCACTTGTTCCCCACTACTTGTACCTCCCAGGGTAGACCTGGCGCTTTTCCCCATGTGCCGGTAGTAAAACTGAGGATGGACCCTGCGTTACTTCTGACGCGTCGGAACATTCTCCTGAATTAACCCTTCCTGGATGTACTGTGTGCCATTGTCATTCACTACCCCCTCAGGTAACGGTGCCTTTTTGCTTCATGCACAACACCCAACCGTCACTTCCCTCCAACCTGTAACGGTGTCCTCCTCAGCAGAGCTTTACATGGACTGTGCTTACAACATACTCTCATAATACCACACAAAAGTGGTGAAGAATAATTGGTAATTTTCTATTTGAAAAAGAAAAGTTCATAGGTAAGGTGAAGGCAGGTGCATAGGCTAGAACCCATCCGGGGTAAAGAGGCCTAATACTTCTCCTGAGCACTTGGAAAATAGTTTTGCAGGAGGTCAAACTAGAAGCTGTTCTCCTCTTTTATCTTTAAAAAGGTTTAACACTAGACATCATAATTTTTAGTATGGAAATATTCTATAATGAAGGTAATAAAGTGAAAATTACTTATACTATAAATTATATCAAATTATTAAACATGAATATGTATATCATACATTCCTAAGAAGTTACTGTTTTCATTAAATGTCAGCAAAACCAAAAACCCACAGAAGTCCCCCCTACACATTAAAGCGTTATGTAATTTTTCAGGTTTCAAGAACAATTTCCTAAGCTGAGGAAGTTCCAAACAGTGAGACCACCTGAGATTTACTGCAGCCAATTCTAGCTCAGTATACGCTATTCACTGGGTTCATCTGCAGGTATGTGGATGCAACCAAGAGATGATTTAATGGACGCTATGATATGGAGTGCTGAAACTCTTGTTACTTCCATACTGTTTACAAGTGTCACAAAAATGATGCATCCCACCTTTTCACAAAAGAAATTCACAATCATTTTTCTAAGTACAAACTTATGAACAGTTTTCATGATGTCAGTAATCATTCTGTAGGTTGTCAGCTCATAATAAAATAAATCAAGGCTGGCTGGTTTGAGAAGAAATCATATACATGAAGCATTTCTTTGTGTTTTCACTGGTTATGAGGGCTCCAGTATCTTGAAAAGAAATTCTAACTTATCTTTGACATAAAGCTGACACTTTAAAAATCAATTACCTCTGGATCATGTAGACATTTCTTTCTTGAACTGGAGTGGTGTATTTCCTTGGCAAGCTTGCACATACTATTTCCAGTTTGGAACTTTGAACAGAGTTTTTCTCTTGCACATCTGATCAGATTTGAAGCAAATCAAGCAAATTCATTCTCTTATTGGAGGAGTAAAACCTTGCCTGGTTTTGGACAGATCACCTCTTGTGTTTAACAACTTATTTCAAGAACCTCTATTTTTTGACTGGTACTTATTGTCCTGGGTTTGGTGGGGATGGAGTTAGTTTTCTCCCTGGCAGCTGGTGTAGTGTTGTGGTTTGGATTTAGGTTGAGAATAAAGTTGTTAACACACGATATTTTGGTTGTTGCCAAGCGGTCAAGGACTTTTCAGCTTCTCATGCTGCCCTGCCAGTTGGAAGGTGGGGGTTACCTCAGAAGCTGGGAGGGGACACAGCCAGGACAATGTGACTCCAAAGGGATATTCCATGCTGTATGGTGTCATGTTTAGTGTATAATGAGCTGGCTGGGAAGTGGGGCAGCTCAGGAACTAGTTGACCATCAGCTTCAGGTAGTGAGAAATTGTGCTGTCCATCACTTGTTTTGTATATTATAGTTATTACATTCTTATTGTATTTTTCCTTTTATGTCTTATTAAACTGTCTTTATCTCAACCCATGAGTTTTACCCTTTTATTTTCAATTCTCTCCCCCACCCCATTGTGGCAAGGGAATGAGTAAGGGGCTGTGTGGCTGAAGCCCTGACATTTATTGCTGTTGTTCATTAGGATAGGCTGTCTCTCCATTACTGTAGATACACAAACCCAAGAACTGAAGACTGTGGGTAGATGAGGTAGGAAGGCATGTTGGACCATAAGGACCTGCAAGCACACCTGAAAGAAATGAATCTGAAGACAAACAGCTACTTTCTTCTTTTGATGTGTGTGTATATACGCATTCATACAACTTGTGACTCCAAGCAGGGCACTTCTTAAAACTCCAAATACCCAGAGAAAGCTCACACAGTCAATTTTGCATAAGGACTTGGGACGTTTCTCCCACATGCAACATCATATATCCATTGCAGCAATAACACAGGTGGGAACAAGCTGTTCTGCAAAGATGCCACTTACACCACTGGGATTCTACCTGCACATACTAGACAGCCAGATGTTCAAAATCTTCACAGAAAGCATGTGGCAATAGTCTCACAAGAGAGGAAAGGCAAAATATTGTGCAAGCGTACCTTCCAGTTAAAGCTAGGTAGGTCAATACTCAAAAGCAGAAGCGAGAGAGGTTTTTTTTTTCTTCTTTAAAGATTGTTAATTTTCTTAGCACCTTTTGTGTGTTGTTCATTCTATGTATCCATGACAAGAGAGGGTGTCAGAGTACAAACCAGAAAATCCATATGGTCAAATAGACTGGATGCCTTCTAATAACTCACCTGGATATAGAAGCACAGAGGAGGTTGGTAAGTACAGACCATTCAACACAGGGCTTATCAGTTGTAGAGATGAGACTTCAAGGTGCTGAAGAGTCATTGAAACTATCACAAATTCTTCCAGAATATCCTCTTTGAGGGAAACCTCTAGGGCAGACATCATCCATCGGTAGGGGTCTATAGCTGGAATGACATTATATAGTGCTGGTAATTAGAACAACTATTTCTGTACAACTTCAATTATGCATGCAGACATTACACTCTGCAATCTAATCAACTATTAATGAGGATGATATCGAGCTCCATGCAGAAGATGAAACTTCACTACATGGTGGAGAAGCTCTCTGTTGAGTGACAGTTTTCAATATAACTCCTACGTATAACTGAACTGATTAATTTATTCTATTTTCCAATCATTTTGAAGTACCAGGGTTAGGACTGCTTTAAAGGAAACTAATAATGAACTTTGTTTCTAATAATTTTCTCTAGTTCAGTGAATATTTTCCTTTCAGTAAAGCTGATACTACAGTGAACATTCTTGTTTGGATAGCCAATGCCTTTTTGTTGGGTTTTTGTTTTGGGTTTTTTTTTTTTTTTTTTTTTTTTTTTCAAAAGTTCTGAAAACAAAACACAGCACAGCATCAAAGAAAACCAGTCCTTGGGAATGGCTTGTAAAAACTCAAAGCTTCTCAGACTTTAGAAATGTTTTCCAGTGAAAGAATTCAGATTACAGGAACATTTATCACTATAACTTAGTGAAAAATAGTTTGCTTCTTTAAATTAAAAAATCAGAACAAGGCATACTAACATCTTATGCTCTAGACCCACCTTTAGACCAGAGGTAGGTCCTACAAAAAGAACATCCATGTTGGTCATCTTGTCTCCTCCACCAAGTTCCAAAAGTAACCTCAGCTCTTAACTTTGAAAAGTTACCTTAGGGGAGGCATTTACAAAGTATCTATGACTATAATAAATAGTATAATATAAATGTTGATCATCATCATAACAGAATGAGCAGACAAGCTGGTCTTGTTAAGGAAACAATTGCTGTGGTATTTTCCTTTGTGCTCCATGTTGTCCCACTGAAGCTAGCAACAGTTCTTTCAAACCACAAGCAAACCCAAATAACCTTGTTGCTGAAAGTGTGTTTTCTTTCTACTTCCACAATCACAATCCAGCTGAACACCTCTCAGTATCTCAAAACAAACAAACAAACAAACAAACAAACAAACAAACAAACACACCCCCAAACCCAAAGAACCCTGAATTTTTTATCCCTTCAGCTAATATTCAGTAAGAATGATAGGTTTGGAGAATTAAAACAAGTCTGTACTATGATTCTGTAAGCTATGATTCTGTAAGCTGAAACACACTTCTGGATTGTTAAAAGACAGTGGAGAAGATTTTCCATGAGTTCTTGATCACACTGAAATGCAGTTGTGTTTGTTTTGCTGTGCTTTGTTTGAAGGGCCATAGCATCTCTCCCTCAGACTTTGGTAAGAAAAGGACTGTGAAGATTTTTAAATAATGTTTGCCACCTAGCTATGGGTTGCACTTGTAAAACTAAAGAATCACAGGTTTCAGTATGTCCTGGTTTTCTCTGTTCCTCCTTTGCAAAAAAGTCAGGTGGAAATTGCTGTTGTAATGGCGCTAGGAAGAAAGTAATGGCCAGTCAAGAAACTTTCCAGATCAGTCTTGAAAAACTCTTAAGTTTGCTGTACATATTAGAGGGCGAAGAAAGGAGAAAAGGAAGTAAGACAGTTCAGAAGTCTTTTCACATAGATGATATTTTTTTTTTTACAGTCTTTGTAAAGGAAACTAGAGTGAAACCTCCAGTCATTGAAGCAATTGGGCTTTTATTTGCACACCAAGAACAGAAAACACTTCATTTGCAGTCATCAACTCTCAAACCTCACAAACATCCCTACTTACCTCGTCAAAATAAAATGTTCTCTTAGAAGCTGCCTCCAAGCGTTCTGATTCTGTGTCTTGAGTAAACAGAATTGTGTCTCTGAGGCAACGTTTACCTTAAGGTTTGGAAACAAAGAATCCTTTTCCCTGCTCCCCAAAGATTTCTTAGTTTGAATTCTGGGTCACACAAAACATCACTGACAACATGAATGCCACCAAACATAATAGACACAAGTCCTTTTGAAGGTAACCATCTATGTTCTCATTTATTTAATTTCTTTCTTGGTCTTTTGCATGGGGAGACATTTTACAGAGGCTGACACTGGAGTCATGCTCCAGACCCACTCAGGGCTAACTTAGGTCTTTGCTCATAGCCCTGGCAAACAGCTGCCTAGAAGAAGGAAAAAGTAGATGGTCAATCAGAAAGGTAAAGTAGTGTGATGTACCACATATTACTTGTTTCTGGTTGTCTTTATTGCTATTATTTATCAATCACAGTGCAGACAATGCTGGCTGAAAACCAGCAGACAGATACAGTCTTCCAAGCCTGTCTCAGGGACCAAGCCTGTCAGAACAATCACCATACCTATGCTATCTCTGCCAATACATGCCAAAATCTCTGCTATATGCCAAAATCAAAACAGTTTTGACATATGGAATGAGAAGAAGGACTGGAGGAGAGCTGCAGGAACAGGACACAAGCAGGAAAGCAATGCCCAAGGGAAAAGCTGGTGTTGGTTATAGTGCATAGCAAGCCCGCAGAGAACTGTTTAAATACTTGTGCATTTAGACATGGAAATGCAGAAGGTAACAGTTCCATCAATTCATAAAGCCAGTGAGAAACACACATGCAATGAATTACTTACAACAAAACATTTGAGAATGTGTGCTTGGTTTTGGCCATAAATCTGGGGCTAAAATAGTACGACACACCTAGCATTAAGAAGATGTTTTTAAATGTCTTGTTGTAGTAGGAATCATAAGGCTTGAGTAAATACACTGTGACATTCTGTTTTAAAATAAAAAAACTGTTAATGCATTCTGAGATGTGGACAACACAATGTTACAAAACAATGCATATTTTTGTTGCATTTGGAAATAAGTCATATATATATATATATATACACTTATTTTCTGTTCTTCTGTAGACTGGAAATATGTTGGGGGGTAGAGGAGGAATATTTTCTTATTGAGGTTGATTAGAAGCAATTGGATGACTAAATAACTACAAAGTTACAGTTTTACAGTTAAGTTCATCTGAAATGTAGTAAAAAGAAATAAAATTAGAACTGTTCTTTAAACAAAGGAACACTACAAAATACAGAAATTACATTTATATAAGCAATTCTCATGCTTAGCTTATTAATGAATGCTTGAAGAAACCCCCCTGAGAGATATTTCAGCTACGAGAATTTAAGACAAACCTAATATGGCCTTGATTCTTGAGAGACTGTTTTAGGACCTAACTCCATTTTAATTCAAATAAGCATAAATATTTTCACTGTGTTTTGAGAATTGGAATTGTTTCATACATACCCTTTTTGCAGGATAAAACATATGAGGAATTTAATATTTCAAACAAGTCTGTATTTCTGTTTCTGTATCTCTATTGCTATCTCTAATCTACATGTATTTCTGACTGGCAATTTGTCAGTTCTATCTTACTTAAGAAAGTAGTTTTATTCAGTTCAATACAGAAGGTCATGTAATCACAGATACACTGAATTTGACTGCTGTTAGACACACTAGACACACTACTTAGACTATTAATACCTGTAATTTTAAGCACTTGAGCATCTAATATTCCTTTAAAATAATTTCACTTTTTAAAAAGAATTGCTAAGATATTTTCATGTGCTCTTCTGAGAGAAACATCTGAAAGTCAATTCGTCCTTTGCTATTTGCAGAGACTGGTTTAGAGAATTGAAAAGAGATACTTGAGGATGCTTTTCACTGAAAATTGTTCTTTATTAACTTTATGTGAACTGATGGTTAAAATGGAGAGCTCGTTATTTTTGTAACCTTGCTATCTTTTCTGTATTTACCCATAGTAAGCCGAACAATATCTTATTTTCCCCTAGCCTTTACTTAAATGTAATTTTTTCCACCTGAATATCCTGGATCCCTGTCATTTTCTGTCATAAATAATTGTATCATATAGGCCTTTATGTTCACATTACATTAGATATCAGAATTTCAGACCATAATCCCAGTTGAGTGACATGTATTTCTCATGAACGTTTTACCTGTGCTAACAAATGGGGTACAGGATTCTCCACCCCCTGAAGCAATCTGATGACCTACACTCTGAGGCAGAGGTCTTAGGTTTAAAAGGTAGCAAGGCAAATCAAACTCTTACTGGTGAGGCAACTGATGGTGTTCATGACTTTAGACACCCATTCATTTCTCATATAAGTAATTTTGGTCTTCCATTTATATTAGTACTGGATGAATCAGGCTTACACTGGCCCTGTTAACCACAGAGACAATACTACTTCAGGTCGCTTACAGATGGCTACAATTGCAGCCACATAATAATTTTTTAATATATTGCAGCTGCCTTTAAGGCTGAAGCTGGTGTGTTTTTCCACACATACTTCTGACTGCCTGCATTTGAAAACAAAAAAAACTCGGATTTTTTTAATATGTTAAATATTTCAAACAAGGAACAGTGATTTAAAGTGCATGTAAAGAATGGCAATGCATACTGTAGAGAAATGGGAAACTCCGTATATGTTTGCAACAAGTCACTGCCTGTCATGGAGAAACTCTCCCACTGGAACAATCTTCCATTATGGAAATGATAAATGGATATATAAAAACCTTAGCTTATACCTCACAAAATTTTCAAAAATATTATCATTAGTAAGTACAGAACTTATTTATGTTTGAACATTTATGTTTGAAAAAAAAAGTCACATACCAAAACTGAAGGCAAATACAAGTCAGCTTTGAATCCTGCCCTAACTCTTGTATCATCATTTTCAACACAAACAGAACAACCCCCCCTGTAAGTAATCCACTATTCACACACTGATACAGTTCAAGAAAGTGTGGCTTAAGACATAAACTGGTAAGTGAGAAATTAACATTAATAAAGATGTTAAAAAGGATGTAATGTTTTGTTGACTGTAATCGAATATGGAATTGCCATCACTGTATAATCATTCTTCAATCAAGGGATTATGTTTTAACTTGACTGTACATGAATTGTACATCTTTTACATTCAGAGTTGAATATATTTGCAACTAAATTTGATATGTAACTTCAATCAGGAAAAAAAAAATCATTGGAAGGTACTATTTTAATGCAACTCTCTTTTGGAGCACTCATTATGCTAGTGATGACAAAGTCAAAGTGTTTCCAGCTTGACAAGCTCCACCCTTGTTCATTCTCTCTGAAATCCACAACTCTGTATGAAGGCAATAAAAGTACTTCTTCTGTTTAAGGCCAACTGTGATGCAAGAAATGAATTTTAAATGTTTATACCAATTCTGTTCTGCTAAAATAGTTTTCCTCAGTTTCTACAAGCACAGTGTATTACTTGCCTAATTTGCAAGAACACAACGTGAACATAAATTAGACATGCTATGAAGCTGTGCTAACCCAGACCCATCTGAAGTGGGGTCGACTAAAGTCCTTTCTGAAATCTAAAGGCCATAAATGCAATCCCAAAGGCCCCTGAGTTACTATAGAGCCCCCTATCCTGATCCAGTGAGTAAGTGATCTGTGCTAGTCCTTCACCTAGACTAGAATTTATCTGGCCCTATTTGACTTCTCTGGAAAAGAGAAAGACTAAAATTTCACACCCATCTATTGTATCAAGTCGGTAAGAGGAAAATAAGTGTTTTTTTTAGAGGTGGCTCTCCTAGCTGTGGTAAGACGTAGAATGTGAGTAGCCCATGGAGTGGGAAATACAGCAAACCTCACAGTTCCTGATCTCTCTGCCTTCTCTCAGGTGGCAAAAAGGGGCAACTTACAGTGTGAGTCCGAATTCACAAACTCACTGAAAAGGTTGTTGTTATGGTTCACTTCAGGTGAGCGTTACGTTTACACAGTGATGCACACCAGCGAAGGCACAATTTATGTGTTACTTTACACACTAATTAATTATGTACAGAAGATTGTACTGCATGTGGCTAAGCATATCCCACTTGCCTACCTACTTGACTACCTGCCTATGTTGGACTTACCGTTTTATGATTTTCTCTATCAAATCTGTTTGACTCTGTGGCATGAGCTGGCTTCTATGTCTTGCTGTGTTAGAAAGATTTCTTCAGATAGAAATGAAGCATTAAAGGAAATAAACCAGTCACCTTGTCTTTACGTACTGTCTCACCGAGAGATGTACATTGAAGTGTGAGTAGCTGGCATAGCAGGGCTTGTGAGAAACATCGCTTGTGAACTGAAAAGGTTTATGCATTAAATTAAGCTACATTAGCCTGTTGTTGTTCTTAAGAACCATGATACACAATAAAAAACACACTGCAATTGAATTTCCAAGATATCAAAATGATTATAATGAAGCAGACATTTGATTGATATTAACTCGAGAATTGTAAATATAAGAGGCTCTGAAATACAGAGAAAGCGTATTAGTTCTGGGCAGCCTCAACCTTTCTCATAGGATTGTTAATCATCTGAATGCAAGTTCCGAGACCTTTCACCATCAGTGGCTAATTTTAGAAGATGTTTCCATTTAAAATAATGTTGAAGGATGGCCAAAAAACCTCTGCTGCTGAATTCCCCTTATTAAAAAAATTAATAAATCAATCAATGAATTATTACCCATTGCTCTCCCCGATTAGTATTTGTATTCATTAAAATTTTTAAAATGAGAAACTTACCTGATTTCACCAGTAATGAATGAGAGGTTTGGCTTTTTTTCTCTCACTAAATTCACTCATCTTTGCCCCTTCTGTGACATATTTCCTACAACCTCTTGTGTATTTCCTGTGCCTACCATTTGTACAGGGTATCAGGTACTAGAGGTCTTAAATTCTGTTCATTCTACAGTGACTCTTTGAAAGGATCTCCTTGAGAGTTTCTAGTAAGGTTGAAATTATAAACTGCATTTTAACAATGAATATGTCATGTCTTATGAATGTATGTTAGTTTTTTAAGGAAAAAATAGATGAAGTGTAACTGAGTAAGAATTAACAAATGCACTCCAGTTTTAAACTGCTTTCATACTACTAAAAGATAGTAAAAATAGCAGAAAACAAAGATAAAAGACCAGATTAAACCAGAGAAATACAAATCAATGTGTTGATAGTTCACATTTCTCTAACACAGACATATATAGCTGTGTCATAAATAATTTTACATGAGTACCACAAATACTGTGATACAGAAGAAGATTAACATATTGTAACCATTACTCTCCAGCACAATTTAAAAATAGAGCGCTTTTCTGAATCTTTTTCAGGCCTCAGGGGAAGTAGTTAAGCAAACACTACTGATCAACAAAATTAGAATGAATAAGCAGGGCATGTTCATATTTATACATTAAAATGCCATTAATATGCTACATGTAATGTATGATTAAAGTAACAGACCTTATGCAGTGGAAAAATCTATGAGAAGTGAAATGCACACACTGACTTTGAAATACCATCCTTTTCCTGCCTGTAAATTTACTATAACTTTAATAACAGAGTGCTGTTATTTTATCTAATCAATTGGAATTGCTACTTAATTTCTCAAGGTCCAGTTCATGAGGTAATTTGAACAGCTGTAAAATATCTCCCTTTTCTTTTACAAGGAAAGGACACTGCAGAGACAGATCTTCCAAATTAAGGGAACAAAAAAAACCCTGAAAAAGATGTAAATCATTGTATCGGGTGATAATTTTTTAAATAAGGACATATAATTTGGATGGTTTGGATTATTTTCCCTTGAATTTGTGAGGAAAGAGTGATAAGTGGCAATGAAATATGAACTCTTCTGCCTCAAAATCATCACAGAGTTCATCTCCGGTTCAGTTATAACTAAGAGACAACTCTAATAGTCATGTTTGGTTCTACAACTCAAATAACTTGTTAAGAATGAAGATTTAAAGTAAAAATCTCTTGGATCATAAAAAAAAAGATCTTCACAAAATCCATATTCCATTAACTAGAACCTTTCATGACAATTATACCAGAATGGACAAAGTTATCTAACTCGTAGAGCTCCATGAGCTGCTTGTGTCTTGTAACAAACCCAGAACTTCATGACATTTTAGCTACAAACACTAAATTAAGAAAGGCATAAATGAAAACAGGAATGGATTTAATTGTTATGAACCATCAAGGGAACGGACATTAGAAGTGTTAACTAAACAAGTTTACATTCAGTGTTCTCCAGATTTTTTTCTGGCACCTCATTCACCAGCCCACCTAAGTGTCTTCATAAGGCACATGAAGATATTTTGGCCACAAGAGGGCTCACATATTATATATATTTAATATGAATATAAGAAAATTATAACAATATACACGCTAAATTCAAGGCTGACTAGATATTCCCACTGTCATGAAAAAAAAATTTGTGTGGTTCTTTAATAAATATCAGAAAAAATGAAGCACAATAAGGATGTTTATTCTATTTAGATCTCCCCATTTATTGGCTGTTCCTCAAAATGAGTTTGTTTCTATGATGTTACAATGACTACCTGTGTATAAAAGGACAAATGACTCTGTTATTTAAGAAAGTAATGTTAATGGTCTCTATTAAAAACCCCTCCAGTACCTACCTGTTCAGGTAACACAGTGTACACTCATTAAAGTAGATCTGGAAAGAATAATGGAAATTTAATTTTCTATAGAGACTTGAATTACTACTGAAAATACTGATAACACCGTTATTATATTATCTGTGTAGTCTATTCTGTGCTTTTTCTGTCGAGAAGATAACTTGGGGCCTATTTCAATGAATACTGAACTTAATGAGAAACTATCAACTATGTTGACCTTAGAGATGTTGTATCAAACTAAACAAGCATGAAGTACAATACAGACAATTTGCTGTGCAATGAATGTACTTTCACTACAGTTCACCATTTGTAGGACAGGAATCACTGCATTTCCACACCTTTGTTTGGTGTTCTGGAGATAAAAAATATGGGAAAGCAAATTTCTGAACTGTGCAGTTGGTGAGAAATTTTGTTCTTTAAATTTTGGATGGATTTGAAATAAACTTGATACTCCAAAAAAAAAAAAAGAACAAAACAAAAAATAAATATGATCTTTAGAAGATTGAATAGGTTCTATCCAGACTTCATAAATTTGAAATTAAAGTCTGTCTGATTCATCCCTACAACAGTAGCAAAGATACCACCAAGAAGTTCAACAAGGCCAAGTGCAAGGTCCTGCACATAGGTTGGCATAATCCCAAGCACAGCTACAGGCTGGGCAGAGAATGGATTGAGAGCAGCCCTGAGGAAAAGGACTTGGGGGTGTTGGTGGATGAGAAGCTCAACACGAGCTGGCAATGTGCACTTGCAGCCCAGAAAGACAACTGCACCCTGATCTGCATCAAAAGAAGCTTGGCCAGCATTTTGAGGCAGCTCTGATCAGCTGATTGGCTCTTGTGAGACTCCACCTGGAGTCCTGTGTCCAGCTCTGGGGTCCACAGTACAAGGATATGGAGCTGTTGGATTGAGTTCAGAGGAGGGCCATGGAAACAGAGGGCTGGGGCACTTTTCCTATGAAGACAGGCTGAGAGTTGGGCTTGTTCAGCCTGGAGAACAGAAGGCTCTAGAAAAGCTAGAGAATCATAGAATCACATAATATTAGGAGTTGGAAGGGACCCTGAAAGATCATCTAGTCCAACCCACCTGCCTGAGCAGGATCAGGCTTCTCAGAGAAGCTGTGTCTGCTCCCTCCCTGGCAGTGTTCAAGGACAGGTTGGATGGGGCTTTGGGCAACCTGAGCTAGTGGAGGGTGTCCTATAGCAGGGGTTGACACTAGCTGATCTTTAAGGACCATTCAAACCCAAACAAACCCAATTATGGTAAGTAAGTTGGCAAGTGCTAGGGCTCTTCTGTCCTGCCATGTCCTGTCATTCCAAGCAACACTCACATAGAAACTACCTTTGCCTGTAAAGCCAACAGTTTCCACATCTTATCCCAGAGCTCTCCAACTCATTCCTAGATTCACAGCTGGGTCTCTTGAAGCTCTGACAACCCAAGGTTACTGAGGTTTTCCACCCTATTTGTGTGCTCTTTGTTCAGTCTTAGTAAATCCTGCTGCTTCATACAGCAAAGATGTTTAGTGCAGTGTGTACTAAAATATTTTGCTGCAAGGACACCTCAGACATACCACACAACTTGTAGTCAACACTGATCAGTACTAGTTACCTCCAGAGTGGACAGGTCATATTCATACTGGGCCCCATTGGGTCCCACGGGTCATATGTGTGAATTTTAGACACTTTTAGTCTGTAGTTTTCTAAAATATTACTGGGCTTTGTCATGGCCTGTGAGAGAGGTGTTTTATAGCATGATACCAAACATGTTGTATGTTCTGAGATGTGGCCTGATGTTATGTGAGTGTGTCATCTCATCTGTGCTGCCTACAGGGAACAAACCAGTATCAGGACTGCTCTAGTGTTTTGTCTTGAGAAACTGATTGCTCTATTCCAAGGAAGAATGTGTATGAAGCAACAGAGACAGAGAACCAAGACCCAAGGACAGATTGAGTATCTATACCATTAAAAAGTATTTGTTGGTATAGGTGTAGTCCTAGCACAACCAACTGTCCAAGCACTACTTGCCCAAGAAGCAGCATAAGGCTTTTTCAATGGGCAAGACTTACAGCTTTATATTTCAGAATGTAGAGAAGGAAGATGAAGTTTCTAGAGTAGATGGCTAGGGCAGAAGAGAAAACTGGCTGAGGAAAAAAAACATGCATGAAGGAGAACTGTGGTCACATGAGCCCCAGAAGAAAGCAATGTGATTCTGGAGAAGTGGAGAAAGTGTAGTGACAGAAAACAGTGAAGTATCAAACAAAGGAGATGAAAAAGAATACTGGGAAACAGGGACATTAATAAAGAAGACAAAGATAAATAAATAGGCTAAAGAAAATAGTATTATCAGCTTAAAATCTCATCCAAGACTGCTGCAAGAAAGACATTAAAAAAAATGTAGTCCAACAGCACGTGGAACAAGATTTTCAGAGCTCTGGGTGCTATCAACACAAACACAAGCGTTTATCGGTGTTAGAAGCAGGGAACAGTGTATTATTCATTCTATCAATACTTAATTACAGTCTTTAAACCTAGCTATAACATCCTGAAACACTAATGACTAGCTAACAGAATAATGTATATAAGTACCTGAACTCTCACAAGTGTAATTTGAAAAAATCTATAGGTCAGAAGTATTTTATCAAAGCAATCAATTCAATAATACTAAACTATTGCTGCCTTTCTAAGGTAGAAAATAAAAATGTAAAGAGAAGAAGTTAAATCAACGAAGAGGTTTCTTAAATGTCTTCAAAGCACATCTTAAAACTTTTGTCCACTACCTTTCTGTGTTTTGCCTTTCCTGACCTTTACGTTTCTCCAGTTTCTCAGTTTCAGCAGTCAGGGTTCTTTCGGGTGCTTTCTGCTCAGTGCTATGTACATTATCTGAAAGTAAGTAAAACAGTGTTTAATTTCTCTGCCAACCATCCAAAACAAATAAAGTTTTGCTCATACATGGTGCTATTCCTGGGACAAGTTTTCATGACTGAGCTTGTTAGATATTTCCAGTACCCAGTTAAAAATTGAAAGGCTTTGTAACCTAAGCCAGTAGTTCAAAGCTGCCTCATTTAAAAAATTTTCTAAGGATTGTGATGGGCAACACTTTGGTAACTCTAATAAAAACCAATACTGTAGAAATTAAATGCAATCTTGTCCTATGTATATGAATCTGAACCTCATCTTTCTACTATTTATGGTAAAACTGTCATTGCCTTAAGTGGATGGGGACTCAAGACCTATTGTTACAAATTCACCATGTCAAAAAAAAAAAAAAAGGGATTAGAATACAGAATTGAACTCCTGACTCAGACCTAACTCTGATTTTCATGGTCATGTCTATACTTGGGGGCAGGAATGCTTCCTTATCTTTGCTTCTGTGTGGATGCCCTGACTCAAAGCAGTCCCATGTCACATATGAGAGGTAGGAAAATACAGGTAAATGGACTAGATGGGAGCTGTGGCAACTTTCTAGTCTCGGTGACTACCTTTAAAGATCACGTTGTCCGTAAGCTTTTTCTTTTAAGGTATGTCTATTTCGTAAGATGTTTCTTTTCTAATTCTCTTTTCTCCTTGGGCTTCATTGTTTCAGTTTCACTTTGCAACTGCAGATTATACTTTTTTTCTTTTACTTGGCAGCACTGAAGTCCAACAAATAAAGTCTAGTGAGCATGCAAACCTGTTTCAGTTTCCTGTAATATTTTTGGCATTCAGGAAAAGAGAGCACCGCTGACTAGGCACGCCGTATCAGAAACCTGAAAGAAACTACGTGATCGCAAGTCTTCCATTCTCTCTCAGCAGGGTGTTGTATATATTACTTTTCCAACTGTAAATTATATTCTACACAGCACAGAGCAAACCTGAAAAAAACAAAAGATGAGATGTTTGTTCAGTCATGTCCCCAGTCACCTTCTTCCGCTTCTTCACACCTCCTGCAAATACATATTCCCTCCCCGAGAGACATTTCATCCCTGTAACGTTTCCACAGGTCTCCACACAGACACACTGAACATGAACGTGGTAAATCAAATCCATTACCCACCTGTCTGTTTGAACAGAATGTCCAAGCTTTCGGTCGTGTTTTGTATTAAAGCCTAACCCTCTCCTCATGTTGTTTTTTCAGCTGCAGACACATTCCACTTTCCCTCACAAACACACGCTGGTAGCTACGTGGCTAGTTCAGAGGAGTAAACACCAGAGTTAAAGAATAGATAGTATTGCAGGTACACTATAGTATCAGGGCTTTTTAAGTAAAGAAAAGGCATATTATCTACATGCTATGAAAGCCACTAATGAAATTAACTGTAAATATTAATTAATACAAAGTGACTGCAAAACCAATTGCATAGTCCAATTCTCCTTTTACACAGGGATTTTATACAGATGTAGCACCCCAGATTTCGGTGGCAATGTAGCTGTATGTAATATATAATATTCCAAGCAGAAAGGGAAATTTACTGCCTTTGATATCCTGATAAACATCATTACTTCAACTTAGCTGGCAGATCTTCCCATCCAACCTTGTTCCATATCTCATTTTGAAGCCCAAGCAGACATGTTCTTTTGCCCTGGCATTAAATTATTTAGATTCTATGTAATGTATGCAAGTAAATCATTAAGTGCCACTTAACTTACAATATATATTTTGCAAAAGCAGATTCCAGCCCATTGCAGCTGTACACAAAACGGGCTACATCTCGTGCCATGGCATAATGATACAAAGCAGATCTAAAACAGCAAGATTTTATTCCCAGCTGCTTGAAATATGAGCATAATAACGCTTCTGTAACCCAGAATGATACCCTCACTGACTGCTGGGACATGGCAGGGTAGGAAAGCCCATGTCTAAAGTCTTCCCACCATCTGAAGATCCCAGCTCTTGGTATGGCCCCCTGACAAAGCGGTGGCACTTCCCAACTCTGGTTCAGTATGTCAGTCAAAAAGAAATGAATGACAGTTGCACTTCTGTTTCCTGTAACATTTTCTGTGAAAAGATGATAAAACCCTCCACTTTAAAACTAATGCTATCAACAGCTACTTTCTAGTTCAATTTTTAAACATATAATTTGCCTTCATTATGTTTTTCCATCTCACTCCTTTTCCTCATTGCAAAACATTACCATGTCTCTCATTAGATCACTTTAGTCTCTTCTGTGATTTGATATTCTACCTTTTTTTTTCTTTCTAGTAGTTTTTATTTACTCTCCTGAAATCTCTGACATCACATGTATCTCAAACTATGCTCTTCCTGGCTGAAAAGAAGAGCAAATCACTTTTCAAATGTTGGGAACATCCATAAACTGGATTAAAATTCAACTTCTGAAGTCATGTGAAACTACTGTTGCTTCTAAGCTTGAAGAAGGAGGCTCGATCAGAAAAATCTTTGCTATTTAAAGTGTTTTTCATATCCTTCAGCCTTAAAGCCTCAGGCAAGCCTAATTAAGGTTTTATTCAGATTTCTATATAAAACTGATCAGAACCACTGAACACTACTGCATTAATGCATTGAATTTTTTGCTTTTCAAAAGTTGGAAATGCATATTTTAAAGTATTTATGACTGTCACTCAGTCAACTCACTGCAGAATGATGGACTAAATTTTATATCCTCTTTAAGCTGACTGAAGCTAACGAAAGAAATTTTGGCCCCTAATTGATCTGTCCAATGAAACCTGAGTGAAGGGCTAAGAAACTATTTCTTTCTTCCTTCTGTTCAGTGTAAGGTCTCATGTGCTTTCTTTTCTTTTACACTGATGTTGTGCAGAGTAGGACACTAGGACACCCCATAACCACAAGCCTACTGAATATTCTTCACTGTGAGCTTCCACTCTCAACAACCACCCTTGGTACATATGCATGGTCTTTGGGCTGCCTCAGCATATGACCATCTGTCATGATTGCATGGTGCCTCCCCACAACTGGGTCGGATCCTTGCCTGAGGGCATTAGGTTCCAGACAATGCTGGTTTAGATGAACAGTTTGGTTAACACTACATGGGCCATCTGTTCTACAGGAAGTCCCTTCTATGTGTCATTAATGAACTGTTCCCAGCACATAACTGTGTATTTTCCCCCATATATAAGCTTTTATATAATAGGAATTATGAAGGCATGATATTTGCAAATGAAAAGCTTGCAAAAAAAATTACTAATATTTGTTAAATACGTTTGCTCGGTAGATCTTTTAGTACCTATGAAAACTAACCATATATTTGGCAGAGGAAGTTATTGCCTAGCTAGTGTGTCAGCACTGGACCTGTACACCTCAGTACCTCATGTGATGTAAGAAACGGAACCTTGATCTAAACCTTGCAAATAAAGTCTATTGTCTCTTGGAAATCAAAATGTCAATCCTATCAAACAGGATTTCAAAATTTAACTTTGGTAAGGAAGATGAGCTCTTCTGTAGTGTAAGGTAGTATGTTGCATATAGCACAGGTAATATATTCTCTATATTTCAGGGAAGACCTTTCTTATATATTTCAGATATGTAATCAAATACATAATTAATTTTTAGCAAAGTAAACAAGGTCAGAATCTAATAACTAAAATTTCTCATGTTCTCTATGCTTCTCATTCACTGTTCAAACACACTTAGCTTTCAGACACCGGAACTGTAACTTACTGAGTAGGAAAGAGCATTCTGCAGCAAGTCTTTTGGTAACATCTCCACCTCCTCCCAATCTCTCTTCATGTGACAAGGTGAAAGTTCGAAATACAACATATCCTACTTATCTCAGTACAAAAGGCTACTTACAGCTCTACAGCTAATAATTTGCATTGTAAAATATGGTTAGATTTCACCTTGGACAAGACTCCTAGTTGCCTTAAATGGCTCTAAAAAGAAACACTATTGGCTGAACAGCCTTGGGGCCTGGAGATGGATGAAGACAGAATAGGTTTATTAGATTTGCTCAGAGGGCTTGATGGATTCTCACTTTATTGCCTAACATAGAAGAATGTTGTAAATACTAAACACAGTGACCTGACTAAGAATCTTCCCTTTTGGGGAATTTCAGGAATACTCTTTTCTTGTTCATGAGTCCTGACATTACAATTACTTGAGACTGTTGGGGCCCGAGCAGCTTTGTCTGATATATACTTGGTGTGGGCAGTCAGGCAGCAGTAACCAAGGTCAGTGAACGAGGGAAGTTGCTGATGTGGCAACTAAGTTGGGGAAGTTCCAAGAAAGGAGGATACCTGCCTGAATAGGGGTGTAGCTATAGAAGATAAGGTAGCCAATCAGCTTAGCTTGTGATGCGTGTGTGGTGGGTGTACGGAAATGGTTTCCTATATAATGTCACGGAGTTTGCGAATAAAGGGGAATGATTCTGCATCATATCGATGTGTCTGGTCATTCTCAGCTCGCATGCAACTGAAGGACCCCAGCATGAGACATTTAAAAAACTTCTAGAACCTTAAGGTTTATGTGCAAACCAAAGGTTACTATCCTCTTTTTTTGAGGTATTTACAGCTTTCGCTACTTGCAACACCAATGGAATAAAAATTATGTCATTGCCAGTTGGGATTATATAGAAAATGTACTCTTTTTACTCCACTCAGTTTAAGAAACATTTAACAGACTTGAATGAGCCTCAACAGTATTAATAGGGCAGATTTAAAGCCTAATAAATATTTCACTCTTGATAACATTATTATTGTTATTGTTATTATTGTTATTATTGTTATTTACAATAACAAGGAGTAAATATTGAAGACTACAGATAAGAAGAAAAACATTCGGTTTGTACTAAACATTAGAAATTAAGGGACAAGTTTAGGGATATTAGGAAACAGAATGAAACAAAGAAATTGAACTACAAATAGGCATGAAGCTGTGAAACAGATTTCAGGGGAACTGCAGCAATCCTATTATCTGTGACTCTCTGCTCTACTGTTATATCTTTCCCAACATGATATTAGTTGGATAAGAATTATTTGCTCTAAGTTAAGAAAATAATGAAAAACATTCAGTAAGAAAAATCTCCCTTTTGACTTGGCTCGCTAGAATGATCTATGGTTGGACTCAACGATCTTAAAGGTCTTTTCCAACCTAAATGATTCTATGACTCTATGATTCCAATATATTTTTCTATCTCTGGAATGAATGTTTATCTGTAATAAACACTAATTCTTCTCACATGTATATCTTTTTTATCAAGAGTGCAGTCTGCAGTCATCAGCCGAAACAGAATATAAAGAGGTATCCTATTATTTTCAAAATCTTTCAAATGGATTTTCTGGTGCAAATATAATCCCTATCTAGATACATAAAAATTTCTAGAGGTGAATGCAGGTGTCCCCTGCTCTATCTATAAAACAAAATAACATGACCAAATCTGCTACAGTACAAACACTGAGAAAAATATCAGCTAATGCCATATGTGTACTTAATAGTAATTGAATAGTAATTGGAAACTAATTGAACTGTATTGAAAGCATTATAGTGTGTTACTTCAAACCCACATTCAAAGATTAAAAAACCTGTACAGCAGAGCCATACTAACATCATTTAGTGTTTTACTCAGTAACAGCAGATTGCAACTTGAAACCACATCATGCCATGCCTAAGTCTACATGGTTTCTGAGAGGCACCACGCTCTTGGGACTGTAGAGCTGATGGCAGGATGTCAGGTTAGGGTTGGACATCCCTGCATCCCCCTTGCGATGGAGTGGCCAGGTCTGGGCATTGATACACTTGTTTAAGAGGCTAAAGGGAATAGATGTGTTTTGCTCTTTTTAGAAGTGTGTGTGGAAGAAGAGAATTCATGTACTCTCAGGATCAATACAGGATTGATCAATATCAATACAAAACCATCCAGCTCTGATAAGTGAACTTTTAATTCACCCGGTTAAAATCCTATTCTTGCTGATGTACATTAAAGCACAACAGCAATTGTGAAGGTTGTAGGCACTGTATGAGTACTAGTAAAAACATAAAAGAGCTATGGTTATTATGGATGGGATATTCTTAGAAATTCAGCTAACAGAAAAAAGGTTTGTGAGATAGCAGCAGTAAATTGGTCAAAGAATATTATTTGGTCAAGGATGATGACAGATAGAATAGGAGAATCAGATATTAAAGATCGTGGTAAAACGTTAGCAGTATTTCAAACTCCTCAAGACTCTCCTAACCAGAGATGGACTAAGCCATCTCATTTTAAAGGTGAAACCTTTAAAAAACACCCCTCCTTTGGTTCCTCAGGTATAGACAGACAGGTACAGACTTGGTCTGTGAATAGGGTTTTTTTGACACATTTATAACTGGACAATTCACAAAATACTAAAAGATGTAAGAGGAAAAAAACATGACAAAAATGATACCTGATATTGGAAAAACAAAAATTCTTATTAAATTAATTTGTACTAGAATAAAAGATGAGATCCAAAGAATGATTCATGCACAAACATTAAGTGATACTTTAAAAATAAAGCTGGATTTATCTTTTAATTTTTCAATTTCATATCTTCCCTTCACTGCAACTGGCATTACTTTTAGTCTAAAGCTCTAATCTTTGCAAACAGACCAGTCCAAAACCAGGAAAGGTTTACTGGGAACACTTACTGCCCATCAGTAAGAGTCTAGGCATGCAGAAGCACTTGAATGTAGGCTTTTTGAATACAGAAATGACATAACTGTTGCCTACAGCTCTTTATCCCCTTTACCACTCAACATCACAGCTGTTCTCATAGTACTTAAGCACCTTTTTTGGCTTAAAAAGATATCTCCTCCCACTTGAGGAAGGCAATCTCCTTAAAAGGACAGAAAAGGGTTTTAAAGGTAGTGTGGAGGCTGATTTTTCCGTCAAAATTTTACATTGTTGCTACTGAGATCTAAATGTTGTTACTGCTTTTGTGATTGCACAGAATGATTACATTCTTCTATGATTAAAGCATTAGGACAAGTAGACAGCTGGGTAAGTGTCAAAGTAGTACTTAAGTGATCCACGTAAAACTAATATAAATAAAATTATTCAATCTATGCCTATAACACTGTATTTCTAAGTTACAAATAGAAAATTATCAACAGTATGCCAATATTTTTTAATCCAAATATCACACATATTTCAACTAACCTAGAAGTGCTGCAGTTCAGTTTATCTCAGCATATGGCTTGTTCTCACCACATGCCATGGATCTAACTATGATTAATAGGATATGTCAAATAACTGTTGAAGGAAATCTAGCTCCAGAAAGTGAAGCTGATTAATACACTGATTTAGATATTCCAAACACTGAAATATTTTTTCTATTATTTGAAGTTTTAGGAAGATCAGGGATATCATAATCCAAATAAAGGCATTGTGAAACCTAAATTCAATCTAACTTTAAGAATAACAAGACAATAAAAATTCCTTTCTGCTTATAATGGTTCACTACCTTTATTCTGTATTATAAAAATATTCTGCAAAAGCTAAAGAATGTCCATAAACATGTATACACACACACACACTTTTTTTTTCCCCAGCAATTGTCTAAAATGTTTAAAAAATAATCCATGGGAAAAGAGAAATCCAAACAATTTAACTTTCCTCACACCTTTGGTAAGTGCTAGGATGTAGTAGTAGCTGCAGATGACAATTTACATTTTTATTTGATTATGGTCAGAAACCTTGTAGGAGAATGAGTTTTTAAACAGTTTGAACAACTAACGGAAATTGCTTATAGATTTGTAAATGCTAATCTTTCTTACAAATGACTTACAAGAGTAAGCCTTTGGAAAGGAATGATATCTTATGTAAAGCAGATTACACTTGAGCAAGTCCAGAGGAGGGCCATGGACATGATCAGAAGGCTGGAGCACTTCTACGAAGACAGGCTCAGAGAGTAGGGCTTGTTCAGCCTGGAGAAAGATCCAGGAAAGCTGGAGAAGGACTGTTTACAAGGGCATGGAGTGTTAGGGGAAGGAGTGATGGCCCTAAATGCAAGAAGGCTACATTTAGATTAGATATTAGGAAGAAATTCTTCACTCTGAGGGTGGTGGGACAGGTTGCTCAGAGAAGCTGTGTCTGCTCCCTCCCTGGAAGTGTTCAAGGCCAGGTTGGATGGGGCTTTGGGCAACCCTGGCTAGTGGAGGTTGACCCTGGACATAGCAGGGGGTTTGGAACCCCCTTAAAGATGATCTTTAAGGTCCCTTCCAACTTAAACCAACCTGTGATTCTATGAAATTAAAGTTGTTTGATCATTCAGCATGAAAAAATGAAGGCACTACTTGCACGTTAAAAATAACAGAGACATATAATTTTCTTATAAAATGGATTATGCCACTGCTACTGGAATCCTTTCCAATTATATTTCAAGTTAAATTATAATTTCAAGAAGGACAAATGAATTGCTGGAATGAACTTTTTTGTGGAGTTAGTTTGTACTTGACCATAGGCATATTTTAAATTGTTTGGGAAATAGATATTTACAGACTTTTGAAAATTACACTAAGCATTAAGACCATTTAAAAATGTAGTTATTTATATATTTGCATCCTCTTCTACATGCTAGTAACATTAACTAAGTAGTTTAACGTTGATAAAGAGCTGGGAGAAGTCTCACAATTGCCTATGTTCTTATGGGGGACTCACCAGACATCTGCTGGAAATACAATACAGCAGAGAGGAAATGATCTAGGACATTCCTGGATTGTGTGGAAGAGAACTTCCAGACACAGATGGTGAGTAAGCCAACTAGGGAAGGCATCCTACTGGACCCACTGTTTGTGAACAGAGAAGGACAAGTGGATGATATGGGGGTTAGAAGCATAGTGATCGCAAATGATAGTTTTCTATTCTTGGAGAAATAAAGAGTGGGGTCAGCAGAACTGCTACCTTGGACTTCCAGAGGACAAACTTTGGCTTGATTAGGAGACTCATTGACAAAATTCCTTGGGAAGCAGTTCTGAGGGGCAAAGAAATCCATGAAGGCTTGATATTCTTAAAAAGGAATACTTAGAGGCGCAGGAGCAGGCCATTCCCATGCGCCAAAAGATGAGACTGCAGGGAACAACCCCAGGCAGCACCCAGGCTTGGGGCAGAGTGGCTGGAGAGCTGCCTGGTGGAAAAGGACCTGGGGGTGTTGATCGGCAGCCGTCTGAACATGAGCCGGCAGTGTTCCCAGAGGCCCAAGAAGGCCAATGGCATCCTGGCTTGTATCAGCAATAGTGTGGCCAGCAGGACGGGGGAAGTGATTGTTCCCCTGTACTGGGAACTGGTGAAGCTGCAGCTCGAGTGCTGTGCCCAGTTTGGGCCCTTCGTTACAGGAAAGCCATTGAGGTGCGGAAGAGTGTGCAGAGAAAGGAAATGAAGCTGGTGAAGGGTCTGGAGCACAAGTCTTATGATGAGGGAACTGGGGTTGTTCATTCTAGAGAAAAGGAGGTTGATGGGAGACCGTATTGCTCTCTACACCTACCCGAAAGGAGTTTGTAGTGAGGTGGATGTTGGTGTCCCAAGTAACAAGTCACAGGACAAGAGGAAAAGGCCTCAAGTTGTGCCAAGAGAAGTTTAGTCTGAATATTACGAAAAAAATTTTTTCACTAAAAGGGTTGTCAAGCATTGGAACAGGCTGCCCAGTGAAGTAGTTGAGTCATCATCCCTGGAGGTATTAAAAAGATGTGCAGATGTGGCATTTAGTGACATTGTTTAGTGGTGGACTTGGCAGTGCTAGGTTAATGGTTGGACTTAATCATCTTAAAGGTCTTTCCCAACCTAAACGATTCTATGACTCTAAGCCTAGTTTCCATATAATTTGTTTGTCAGATTTCCTTCAGATGTACATATCTATGATGCACATGTTATTGTTCCTTGAAGGCTGAGAAAAATTAAGTGACTATATTTGCCAGAATAAGCAACCATACCTCACGTTAGGTACAAAAACGTAGAGGAACTGGAGGCCCTCCATGGCAGATATTGTCATCATTTCTCAAGAGCCTCCTAGCATCACTCAGGACATAGATACTTAGGATTTCCCTGCTTGTTAATAACTCAGCTTACATATTTATATAAATGCTCTAGCAGTATGTTAAATTCTCCTTCTTTTTCCACAGTCCCTTCAGGATCACATCCTACTTAATTAATCTTGATGAAACAGATTTTTATCACATGTGGATAAAAATTATTCTCAGTTTAAGCTTCAGAAATGAAAGTTTATTCAATATCTGGACTTGTTTTTAAAAAACCTTTCTGCATGATGATACTCTTGTAGTGCAGCTGGTGGTCTGCTGCAATACTGTGGCATGTGCTTGGGCTAGAATTTGTGCTGCTTTTGGTTTTGAAATATGTAGGCATTATGTTTAACAGCAGTAAGGATTCGAGCTGTCTGTCCCTGTGCTTTGTGGCTTTGTGGTTTTTGGTAGAGCATTGCTGCCTGTGGGCAAAACTAGGATATAGGGTCTAGCATTTAAATGTCTTTCAGTATTTTTAACTATCTATAAGGTACAATGCCAGTAAAGGGATTTCTTCCACCAGACTCCTACCTTGCCAGTAGAACTGATTTCAGCCAGACAAACCATGACCTATGCTTACCAGTTAATTACATCGGTCCAACATCGTGCCCTGTGATCTGCCACGTTCAATCTCTCTAGATTAAAGGACCAGGAATAGCAAGTACTTGTTTCAGATAGAAAGGGTACTGAGTAGAAGACATGGACCAAGTCTAGTAATAAAGTTGTTTAATTCCATTTGGTTTAAAATAATAAAAAAAGACTTAAAAATTGTACAGTTCCAATGATAGTAGTTACTAGTGAAGTGTAAGGAAAGTCACTAAAACACAGAGGTTTAAAGTGGAATCAATGGAAAAAGACAAACTAGACTAAGACAAATAAACCAGAGGTATTACACTAGCAGAGCACTTTGCAATATTAGGTAATAAAATTTATATTTTACCTAGGAAATAAATTTAATTGCATACATTTTTCTGTGCCACACCCAGACACTTTGCACCTTTGTCTCTGTGTCTTCTTTCTTCTCCTTTGGTTGCTAAGAGGAACGACCAAGAAATATGAACAAAACTACAGGCAAAAACTTTTGGAGAAATTCTAATATTTACCCAAAACTATAGTGAAAAAAATGTATTAAAATGATAAAATGAGTAATCTGTAAATAGCATATTCAGAAGGCATAGAGCTTTTTGCAGATTTAAACCTATTTGTATTAGCACTTTGATCTATGACAGTGAAAAACTGCCTTTCAGTTCTCCATCTGGGTACATAATAACTAGAGAGAAAAATACTTATTCTTTTTCTTTGAAAACTCTGTTGGACATAAGCTGGGATGGTCAACAACATGAGAAAGTGACAGCAACTCCTTGGCTTGTACTGAGTTGTAACAAAGCCAACCGCTTCTGTGTTACTGCTCAGCAAACTTGCACTATGGGAAGTGATGGGAAAGAAAAAATAATGTTTACAGAGCATGAAATGAAACCAAATAGTGACAGGTTCATTAAAAACAAGAAAAGGGGAACATTTAATAAATTGATATTTTCCCTCCTAAGATATATTCCAGGATTCACTCTTGATTAAATTTTGAGTACTTTGCAAATGATTCTATTTTGCAATTGTGTCATGTCATCTAGCACTGTTATATTTCCCAGGATTTAAACTATTAGGAAATGTCATTTTATCTCACTAAACTTTTCATTTATTGTAATATATTCAAAATATGCCATATTGCAGTGGAATACAGAAAATACTATAGTTATGCAATAATCTCAATGCAATTCCTATAAAAATGTATTAAAACTCAGAGAGGATCTTTTGAGAACATAAACACTTTACTCCAAATCATGCCATAGGTTTTATACTTTCAAATACAACTTACAAATTACTTTTGACATTCATCGTTCATTACTCTTTCTCTTGAGCGCTATGTACTTGTGATGGTGTTTTAATTCTCTTGCTTGCCTATCTTTCATTTTCACATTTGTATGCACTGGGAGTATCAACAAGAAGGCTCAAGGAGCAAAGCATTTAGGTTCTTACTGAGTCCTTTCTTACTGTTTCCCAGAGGATAAGCATTCCACATTCAATGTTATTTCCCCTTCACTGTGCACGTTACTGCTCTGACTTATCTGACTTAACTGCATCGCTGCTGTATTTCCGTCACGTTTAACACCCATTTGTTTGATAATATGCAATTGAAAGATAAGGGCCTGAAAAGCTGCATGTTGAATATTTAGGTATTGCAGATAAGTCAAGGTATCCTCATCACATTTCACAGTTAATTGCAATGCACACTCTGTATGCATTTAAAAAATTAAAAGCATTAAAAGAGCTTAGAGCTCTCTTCATAACTGTGTTCCAGATATTGGGTAAGTGTGTGCTTTGTTTTGCAAAGAGGAGGAGGGGGAAGAGTGAAGCCAAATCTCACTGAACAGCCCTTGCAAAGGTTGGGCTCCTATGCAGTCATTTCCTTTGAACTCAGAATATTACTACATCTCTGCAAATAAATGTTTCCTAGATTCATCCAAGAAGACACCCTTAGATGGAGCATTTCTCAGTAAAAATTTGAACTGACTCTTGAATAACAATAATAATAATGGAGTAGTAAAGATGTCTATTAACCAACATTTATTTTAAAAGCAAATTTATTTTGAAAATGTATTTTTCTCCTGTAATAATAAACACTTTTTAAGGTCTAGATTTTAAAATTGTAGATGAAGGATATATCAAATTTGTCTAAATCTTTGATACCAAAGATCCCACTGGGATTTTTAGAACTATCACAACTTAATTTGTGACGTAAAATGTTTCTAGGTACCTCAGCTAAGACCCGGAAGTCTGTCTGAGCTGTTTTCAGGTTACAAACTAGTTCAGAAACAGATTATGAAGCCAAACTAACCCTCAATTACATAAGTCTATAATAATGTCTTCTAAGGCTTTTGGTAAATATACAAACCAGGCTGTAATTTTTAGTATTAGCTACCATTCTCTGCCGGCACACTCTTATCTCAAAAGATTTCCCTTGAAAAAGTAAAGTCTGTACCCTGGCCTATGTTTAGACAGTCACATTTTAAAATCCTTATTTATAATTTCCTCATTCTAATACAGTCCCACTTACATCTTCAAGTTAAAAACATTTTCTTAACATTATTATGACAAGCATTTGCATTATGAAGGTGCTTATTAAAAGATATTTAGTAGACAGCTAACTTTGTTGGTTTTTTTAACCTACACAAACTGATTTGAAAGTTCTACTTTATAACCTTAGATCTTATTTTCTTTTTGCTTTAATTTTCAAAAATGCAGTTCTACAGCACTTACCCAGACTCACTGAACGTGAAAACCGAGTGACTACTGCAGGATTGGCCCCCTGTTAAAAAAGCCCAAGACACATGGTGCTGAGATTAACAAAACAAAGTCAAGCAGCTATGACTTGGCACAAAGTTTGACAAGCTGCAGAAAAGCAAATGTTTAAATAACTGAAGTGGTACTGATTTTCTATTCACAACCTTTTCTTTTCTAAACAGTATCATATTCTTTTCCAGCACATTTAGATTGCAAGTCAAGCTGTGTTTTATTTTTTATTATAATAAACCCAGTCAGCTTACTGTAACAAAGACATACTAGTGGTGATCAGTGTGAAAGCCAGTACGAAATGGGGCTAGGAAAAGAAAAAAAAAAGTCAAATGGTAAAATAAAGGACCAGCCGTCTGGAAAGTTCCTGGATCATGTAAAAAGAAAATAAAAGGCAGTGTTCTTATGAGACTAATGCAGAATACAAAAATATTTTAAGACAAAACTCTGCATCATTGCCTATGACATTTGTAAACAGCGACAGAAACTCCTTTCAAATGATGTTGCATTTATTAAATATTTTCCAAGGCCTCCTAAAACAAAATAGCAGCATTGTAAAAAAAAAAAAAATTAAAGAAATCTAGTAGTATTGTTTACTGTTCCTCTCAAAATACAGCAAGAACAAAATAGGACTCAAAAGAACTTTTGCCATCTTTTTCCACATGTAATACAACTTCTCTACTTAAAAAATAAGTTTATTCAATCTATGGGATATTAAAAGGGTTTTGCATATTTCATTTGATTTGCAATAAATGATGGTTTACAAAAAAGAATGTAAACATAAGTATAAACATAAGATTTTTAACTAATGATTTTTCATTTTCAAATTCTGCCTTGTTTTCCTGAATTTCAATTAAAAAATAAACATGAGAGAATCAATGTTGGATTTCTTACTACAAATAGGCACAATTCCCCAAAATTCCTTTCTAAATACAGCCTTCTTGATCAAGAGACTGCACATTTTTGTATTTTAACTGGTAATAGATAGACATTTTCTCTTAGAGTTAGGTACTTCTGCGTGGGGCTTAATGATACCACAAGTCACCCATAAAAAGTTCATTTGACATAAGCAAAGTGATATAGGAGGTAGGAGCATGACCAAAACCTTAGAAACAGAGTCTTCATTGACTTAAACTCTCAGAAAAGTGGTAAAGCTGTTACACCCAACCAGCTGTGGCAGTTTGGAAGTGCAAGAGCAATTCCACTGTTCTGCTGTAAATTAATGAAAGCTCATTAGATGACTACATCATATGGAGAAAGTTCTAATGTAACCTCATGAGACGAATGTTGTCAGGAAAATGACACACCTAGTCTTACGAGGATAAAGGATGTGCCTGAAGAGCAATTTAAGCAGACTTCTTCAAGAGTTCTTCAGAAGCAAACCCTCTTAAATAGGGATGGTAAAGCTGCCTTGGCTCTGTTGGGTTTGAGTTGCCTGGGACTTCTGTCAGAGCTGCTGTTGCTTGGGACTAGCAAGTTAAACATCTATATTTCTCACTATCGCCAGGAGCAGAGTTTGTTACTTACTGTATTTGCATTTAGAACTTATTCAAACCCAGACAATGTTGAGTACAACGCAGACACTCATTTTCTTTCATGAAACTGGAGAACTGCTCGCCTTCAGCATAATAACCTAGAAGCTAGAATGCTTAGCCACAAATCAGGGCAGTCAACATTGTATGCCGCTGGGAGTTTTATGGGCCTCAATTACAATATCCCAAGTAATGAAAAAGTGGCCTAACTACCCCTCTATGATGAGAATAAGCCACCAGTCCTGTTCAAGCTGTGCCATTGGACACAAAGAATATGAAATTCATGAGACTAGATACAGGATACTCATGCACAAGCTTGATGACATACCAAAGCTGTGACTGCATGAGAAACAGACAACCTTGGGTTTTGACTTGCTGGATTATTTATGCATTTTACATTAGACTATGAATGACAAGAAAACAATAAACAAAACAGCCTCCCACCCAACCTAAGCAAAAATACTCACCAATAATACGAAGAAAATTAAAACAAATCTACAGAAAAGTCCCTTCCTTTATGTGGTGTGTCCTAACACTTAGCCTACAGACTGCAGCTCTTCTGTGCTTGCTCTCCCTGGATCCATCTTTAAAGAGAGTATTTCCCCATCAGAATGCAGTGTAAACTAGCAGTTAAGTCACTTGTATACAGAACTATGGGTTCAAGGGTCCTCATCAGTGATCAGAACCCTGCCATGTGCTCTAGTCCTTATGAAAAACTCACTCCTTGCCATCTCTTATGATGATTTGAGAGAAATTAGAGGGGCAGTTGCCTAGAGCTAGTGCACAACTTGGCTGCCTGGCCAAGAAGGAGGCAGGAAGAAGATTTAGAACTAAAAGTAGGCAAACAGTAATTTCTCATTAGTCCAGAAAGTTTTTCTAAAGTGTTTCATTGTCATTGATTACTGACTATGTCTGCTTTAAATCCTGTTTTTAAGTGTTAGCTTTTCCTTTCACAGTGTATATTGGATACTGGTATCTCTATCAACATGCAGTGTGTGCATTTGTGTCCAGCTTCTCCTTTTAAAGATCATAGCTTTTTTAACCAAACAAGAATTTATGTGCATCCTGGCTATCAAAAGTACATCTTCCAATGGGATATGCAAAAGGGATGGGGTGGACAGAGGAGTCAGAAACTTCGATCAACATAGTTAATCTTTTAGAATTGCAGTTTTTCTTTCAGGAGTGGAAATATAATCAGATTCATTATTAGAATTAGAATGGGAAGAGAAGGACTGCTCCAAAGACTTCTCACAGCGCTGCAGTTTTACAATTTAGCTCCCTGGAGATCTTGCACAAGGCTACCTGTCTGATGTCCAAGCTGTACTGGAAGCAGTTTGGGAGGAAGGCAGGGGACCCATTTTAACACAAATGTAGTGCTTCTGTATCGTGCCAGAGGCATACAGGAAAGGGTTCCTACGCTGCTGCTCAAATCCACAGGCTGAGGTCACATCTATGAGAAGATACTAGATGTAAGACAATGTCCTCTGCTGTAAGGAGACAAAGGGAAGGAAAGGAAAATGTAGAGTAAGTTTCAGGAAAAACTTCCTGTGAGTGATAGGATGAAAAAACTGTACTATTAAAAATATTCTTCGGACCTTGAAAATGAACTAAGAAGAAAAGTTCAATATAGCAACAGATGACTGGCCCTTTCTTTCCAGCATAATGAGACTTCAAACCTAAGAGGGATTCCTGAGCACTGTCAGACTAGAAGACAGGAAAACTAGCAGAAGACACATCCCTTCTTTGATAGACCCGACCAATTAATTTTCCACTTCTGATTTTTGGATTTCATCTCCAGAATCCTAATGCCCTTCCAATGGACCTGTAAAGCAAGTAAGTATTATTGCTTTCAGAGTAGGAAACTTGGACATAGAGGAGAGATTCTTCTAAGGTTACAAGGAAAGGCAGTGAAGAGGACAATTTTAGAAATCCAAAGCCTCAGACTACACAAAAATATTTTTTAAAAAATACAAATTTGCACAAAAATTTAATAATCATAGAATTAGCACACAGAAGTATCAACATTTCCCTCTGCACCACAAAGAAGTGAGTTATCTGCAAAACATTGTGGAAATGTGTCAAAGAATGAATGTTTGTCATAGGAAGATCAGTATATATTTCTTAATTTTTCAAGGTGAGAACTATATGCTGTAGAAAAGTCACTTGAGAACTATCACAAGATAGGAAGCCCACTGAAAAGATACCTAGATGCTATCCTGGAAAACTCTGAGAGATGTCAACCTTCTACTGAGATCACTTAGTGATAAATAACACTGGTGTTGGAAAGGTTTTTTTTCTTAAAGGTGATTTTTTATTCCTGGTTCAGCTTTTGTTTTTCCCAGATAGCATATAAATAATAAATCATATATACTAACATCTGTGTCCCAGAATAGTGAAATATTTAACAAGTCACAGGTTACAAACCTCAACATTTTTTTAAAGTTGCTAGCTACTTACTGATACAAATCTTTCCCTGCCTTCAAAAGCTTACTGAATATGTTACTTTTTAAATTAAAATGTTCAATCATTTTTCTGCAGTATATTGAGGTTCAGAATTTTCACCGTGTTTTAACAACATTATGAAATATGACAGGATGAGGAAATCAAAATCATGGTGTTCACTAAAGGAATACAGATTCATGATTACAGTGATTTATATTAACATAAACGAAAATGTAACATAATTCAAGTTAAAGTCAGCTTTCCAGCATTAGTTGGATGATACACTGCCAACAGCCCAAGTTCATTCCTGTTGTGCAGAGCTTACCAAAGTAAAAATTACAGTACCTTTTGAAGAGCTTACTTAACAGCTTCCAGTTTTTTTGGTCTCCGCTTTTGAACTTGCTTATCTGAAAACAAGCAGGGAAAGGGAAACCCCATGAAATTACATGCCTACGTTAATTAACTACATTAATGTATTTAAAATGTTTACTTCAGGCCAGTCCCCAAACCCAGCGGAATGCACCAGGGATAAGAGTCCTGGCAGAACTGTGACCTTCACCACTGACCTTGACATTCACAGCCTTCTTCCTGCTGTTCGGCCGGCTGGTGAAATAGAGATGAAGAAGTATGTTCAAGAGCCAAGTGTGACCGAGTGCCCACGGCTTTTCATTAATACTGATTCTGGACATCCTCGCCGTTAGTCACAGCCAGTACAGAGTGTTTTAGCAGGTGGTTCTTTAGTGCTCATACAAAACTACCAAAAGATAAGAAGCACATTGAATTAGATGTTAAACAGGAGTCAGGAATACTGTCTATGTCAAATTCATCTTGCCACTATTAAAGGTGGTACTGGGTCCAATCTACACAACCATAATGAAGCTGAACAGCCACATTCTACTCTTATTGCTGTAGTTTCTGGTCCTCTGGTAAATATTTCACTCTCACAATATATAAGAAGTAAACTGTAGGTAGATTATATATTGTCCTTATCTGGAGAAGACTGTCTCCTTTTAAGACACAGGTATCAAAAGCACAGGTATCAAAAGCAGTAATGACTTGTTTTAATAGGAACTCATTCTCTTAGAAACTTCAACAGAAACACAAACCTAATTACATGAAGAAATGATCATTCAAATACTTTGCAGAAGCTCAAAAACTGCTAGAGAGAGAGTAGCTTTTAATATAGTTATCCTAAGATAAAAAACATTGCAATAAAAAATTCCCACTATATAAATATCTACATACAACACTTTTCTATTTTGGTAAATTTACAGCATGTCTCAAAATATGAACTCTAGCCACATTGCTAGGCAATATTAGAATTCTCAAAAGCCACAGCAAATATTCTTTTGTCATAAATTAAAAATATGTAAATATATGCATTAAAATTAGAATAAATATGTATGAATTTCTCCACAAATACATACAAAATTAGCGTTCAGTACCAATACCAGAAAAAGACAACAGCCCAGAAATAAGTTACCATCCTCCTGAAGCATGTTAACAATTAATTGCAACTTCAGTAACATTTCTAACGCAGTGCATTTAAACTACTCATCTTGATCTAACATCAGTTTAAAGTTTTACCTAATAAATACTTTTCTTTTTCAGAGCACTTCAGAGCATTTTCGAGACCAGAAACCTCACTGTGCAGTTAAAAAACCTCTTCTTTGAAATCCTCATTCTCTTTTTCAAGCATGTTTTTTTTTTCTTTCATGGTTATCATCTTCAAAGACAACCTGAAAGATTGCGATGCCTTGAATTTATAAGTAAGGAGTCAGGTTTTTAAATATGCTGCACTGGTGTAATATTATACAACACAGTATCATATAATTTCTGAATTCTATTAGAGAGTCATAATATGAATAGAAAAAAGTCAGGACTCTAAATAGGTCCCCGCTAGAAGAAAGGCAGCAGTACATTATATACAAAGACCATAACACATGGGGACATTTTATTGACAGGAATAATGCATATCATACTGTTTGTGTGCCCTCATCATTCAGGTCAATTTATTATGGAGGCTGTGTCCAGGAAGGCAGCTGGGGCCTATCCACCCACACTTCCCCCCGTGTTTATGAAGCGCTGTCCGTAACTAGGCAGGAGGAGAGACTGTGGACAGGCAACACCAGGGGGTTGCAAAGTGCATGGCTAAGGAGGGGGGCTTGTTGCCTTTGTGCCATTTCCCAGTGACAGTGCTGCCAGTGTCATGAGGAGCACATCACATGTCAAGGCGGTGAAGTTTTCAGGCTGGGAGCCGCATGGAGTCCATCAGGCCTTCTGATATCAACACAGTTGGTTTTCTACTTGGTGCCGGAGCCACCCAGAGGCAATTCATATTCTGAACATTAACATGGCTTTGCATGCCTGTCACACATAGACCGTGCAGGGGTTTAATGCTATTGAAGACTACGGTTTAAATCTCTATGCAAACAGTGATTACCTTGTAAGAAGGTTCCAGGATAACATGCAACAAAAGACTTTAAAGTTATAGTTTTAGTAAAGCAAACTCATTTACATTTTTATTATGCGTGCCTTTGTTTAAATCTTGCCACGTCCATTATGGAAAAGACTTCTTATGCAACTGAAGCTTATTGGGACAGCTACTCTTTTTTTCTTGTTGGTTTCAAAGCTATTGAAAACATTTGAATATATTGTCTTATGGCTGTCTAGATTTTACTGCCACATATTTCTTTTAAAATTATAGAAAAGCTTTCAGAGCCGGCACAGATCTTTATACTAATACTGGAATATTAACTAACTCCTGAAATCGTTTACAATATTAACACAAAAGAGAAGGCACAGAAAGTAGTTGCTTTGCTTACCAAGAAAATGTAAGATATTATTTGCTTTGCTTCATAAAAATACAAACTGTTTAAAAATTGCTTCAAAATAGAAATGTTATAGGACTTTGCAAGTAAACCACCACGGTTTTCAAATCACATGGAAACATTAACTAGAATAAATTTATCTGTGAAATGTTGCCTGTAACTTTTTGGTTTTCCTCAAAAAAGATACTTGTGATCTCCAGTTTACCAGGACAAATTGCCAGTGTATTACACAAAGTTTTGGACACAAAATTTCCACAGATTTTGTAAGAAAGCATGTAAATAACCCATCAAGTGCTACGAGAAATAACTCAGATTAGTTTGTAGTTCCCCTTCCCCTACTGAATAAACCGTAGCAGTTTACATGAAGACCAAGAATTAGTATCAAACCTGTTATTTTTAATAGCGTGATTTTTTTAATAAATTCTAATGAAATACTTCAACAGGATTTCATTTTAAACAAGTCTTTACAGACTTCAAATTAATCCCCCGAGGTAATCATCAGAGTGCATGCTTTCCCTGAAAACTTTCACTGGAGTGTGTGGAGGGAGGGGAGCACACGCTTGAGAAAACAGTGGCGTTAAGGAAACACAATGGTTAAGTAATTAGCTAACGCTCTGCTCTGGCAGTGGTCAGCTCCAAACCACCGCAAAAACAACGCAGAATTGCAAACGACCTATTAAGTAACCACTACAGCTCTTGATAGGCTGAGGTATTTCTTCCTTTCCCCTGCTGTATTTGAGCACCACCAGCTGATGCTCACAGAACCACCTTCACATGAAATGAACAAAAAAGAGCTCAGCTAATCCCGCGGCTAGGTTGTAAATGGTCTCCCAACGCAAAGCGTGGTCATACTCTGCTACTGTTTTAAGGAAGGGGTGTAAAACCCACACAAGACGTTTTTACTCCGCACGTTACCCAGATAACCTTTAGCTCTAGCTCCGCCATCTGCTAAAACCAAGAACTGCAAGTCATTAACTATTCAGTCTGCTGCTGCAATGAGGACACTCATTAGCAAAATGAACAAAGGGACAATTTTCTGTAGCTACAGTCATCTGTTACAGTTTGAGTGGCAGGTTTTGTAGCAATGTTCTCTCTACCATCTGCCCACAGCGGTAGCGTTTGGCTTGCTTAAAGTAGGGAACTTTAAGTTGTAAGAAAAAAGGGTTAGAGGTTGGAAGGCGATTATATCACGCCTTACATTGGAGGCTTCGCTATTTCTCACCTTTTCTGGTTTACTGCTTTCATTCTAAGAGTTTTATTACTTCAAGTAAAAAAGTAAGCATATATTTGCCTTAATAAATTCTATTCTATATTTGATAAAGTTGTGTATTGTAGGCTCTTATGATTACTTTTCCTGTAATACCAGGCAAATGTGCATATACAATTTTGGAATGTAATAAACTAGATTAATCTACCTACACTCACAGTATTCCAGGTAAAGGTGAGAGAATATACCTACTTATTCTGCAGTTGACAATACGCATTTCTATTTGCTATTTCATATACACCCTAAATAGCTGCATGGCTTTTTCACTACCAGCTATGATTTTTGCACTCCTGTTGCAAAGAAATATGACTCAAATTACTGATGCTCGCCTATGAATGAAAAGAACTGTGCATATTGTAGTTAAAATTATAAACTGAAGTTGTTGCCGTTGATGATTTATTATGAATTTGCTTTGAAAACAAAGCCATTCATAGCGATCTGTTGTCCAAATTATGACGTTTCCAAGCTCAACTTTGGGTATGTAAAGTCCGCGTCGTGCACACCACAAGAGGGTGCAATTGTACAAGCTGTCACGAAATCCACTCATTTACCCGCTTTGAGTTGCAAGGGAAATAACCATTTCGACATAACTCCATGTTACATGTTAGAAGGACAAATGGCAACAGTAGATGTTTACCCTACAAGCTCCAGAGTCTACATAATTAATGTAACTTTGACTGAAGTTCTTGAACTGAAGCAAGAAGTTCAGTTCTGTGCCTCCTGGTCCTCAGCCATGGCTGCCTACCTCTACCTGGGGTCCGAAACTGCAGCCTTTCAGGTGCTTCCCACCCCCGAGAAGATCACAAAACTCAATTTTAAGACATGACATATCTTACTGTAGCATCTTGAATACTGTATTTTAATCAGGGCTACTAAATTGCAAGACTTGCAAAAAGGTCTTCATAGGTACCACTCAACCAAACTTGTGCTCTACTGAAATAATGAAGTCAGCTTTGTTGGAAAAGATTTTTTGTATAAAGCTTTTAGCGCTGACTAAGAAAACCCTTATTAATTTTTCCGTTTGGTTAACACATCTAACATGAACAGGGCAGCAGCCTGTGGGTTCTCTGGGACCTGAGCTATCTGGGTTTCACAGTATCACAGAATGTTAGGAGTTGGAAAGGACCTCGAAAGATTATCAGCCCAAACGCCTCTGCACAAGCAGGATCACCTAGATTAGATCACACAGAAAAACGTCCAGATTGGCCTTGAATGTCTCCAGAGAAGGAGACTCCACAACCTCTCTGGGCAGCCTGGTCCAGTGCTCTGTCACCCTCACTGTGTAGAAGTTTTTCCTTACATGGCGAATTCCTCATACAGAAATACGTACTCTCTGTAAACATTTAAGATCCTTTTGGGAGGTTAATAAATCAGAAACTAATAAACCTGCCTCGTTCCGCCTCCTCCTATATACAGTACAGCTTTTTTTTTTTTTTTTAATATGCCACAGAGTTGTCCCAGCATTAAGGATTCTACAATTTTTACTTAAGAGTAAGCTCATACAATTGCAACCACTTCCTTTGCTCCCATTATTTTGTCTTCGATGATTGTCAGGTCTCATTAGTACTATACTCCTTGGTGATGCATAGACAGCAGAGGTGAAAAAGCAATCCAATGCTAGGCTTCACTAGAACCTCTGTAGAGCCCGAAATTACTTTTCATCAGCCTAAAGCATTCCTCACATTTCGGTGAACTGCAGAGGAGGATAGTTAATGAGGAGAGGGACATGTTTATGTTGCAGAAGGGATACAAAGGTGATATAAGGACACATGAGACTGAATTATGTTTCCCATTTGAAGATTATAGCCTGAATAAGTAAAAAAGTAAAAAAGAAAATGTTTAATTTTGAAGTTATTTACATGTGAAGATGTAATGTAAGTACTTCAGTGAACAGCAGTAGAAGAGAGGTAGACTTTTTCTGAGGTGTTCATGCATGGAGCAAGAATAACACCAAACACAACATTTTTTAGTCTTAGAAAACATTGTGAGGGTTTGTGTTTTTTTTTTTTTTTGTTATGTTTACAAAAATATTTTATAAAATATTTTAATTTTTCCCTGTTTAAAAATAGATCAAGAAGGTAGTAGAACTATCAACTCTTGGTATCACTGATATAAATTTCTGTGACATTAATAGAGTACTATAAGTTATTTTAGTGAAAATTCTTAAAATAACACAGGGTAATCCTGAGTAGCATTCTACTGCCTTTCCAACCTAATGTTTCCTAAAAATATAACTGCACTAAAAATACACTTTGTTGAATATGTTTAAAGATACCCACATTTGGATCATAAGTTTATGAAATTTTACAAAACCTTACCCTTCCTTTTTCTTGGTATTCCTACATTTTTCTCTTCAGATCTTCAGTTATGTAGCGATCTTCAGTTATGTAGCTCATGTAGACTGTTATGTAAAAGCTTCAAAAGTTTTCCTGGTAAACATTCTCCATTTATGTTGTAATACTTTTATTACAAGAAATTCTTCAGCGAGACTCTTCCACATACCACATAAGACTTTTTGAAAGCTATAGAATATTTTTGGTTTGCAATCTGAACACTTTGCACTGCATATTTTACATTCAAGAGTTTTGTTCTAATAGCAAAAATATTATTTGTGCTGTTTCAAATATGTCAACAAATAGTATGTTGTATCTAATGCATAATCTATAATACAAAGGAATTAAAATACACAGCAAAGAAAAGGGAAATTTTGAAAGATGTGCATATCCTATACATTTTTAAACTTTCAAAGAATTTATTTAAAACATGTAAGAAATGAAATAATGAGAAAATACAGCATAAGTACAGAATAACAAAAGAATCTCTTAAAATGTTAATTTTGCATTACTGGCATTTATTTTTGCAGAGAACCATAGAATCACAAGTTGGTTTGGTTGGAAGGAACCTTAAAGATCATCTAGATACAATCCCCCTGCCATGGGCAGGGACAACCTTCACCTTGTATGCACCTTCACCTTGTGCCTCTTGACTGCACAAGCAAATGATTAAATTGCATTGAGGGATATAAAAGAGCACCTATGATGGATGATTATGTAGAAAAAAATAAACACATAAGACTTTCAAAGAAAATCAACATGTGCAGCCTCTCATTACAGCAAAATGTCTCTCCAGGGTAGTGTACTGCCAGCACTAAAGCCCAAAAGTTTGTTTGAGGTCTTCCCTCAGGAGCACCTAGATACACACTTTAAGTTATTTCCAAGGTTAAATATTGGTCAACTTTTAAAAAATATTAATATTAGCAGAAACTACTCTTGTGTAGTATGTTGACATCTGTAGCCCTTGCTGAGGAAGCAAAAGAAGTAGGGTTCAATTATTTCCTCGGCCACAGTGGAGTCAAACTTGTCTCCTTTCTCATAGCACCACACCTACAGAACTGTACATCCCTGTGGTGGGAAGCATCTCTCCCTGGCTGCTGAGGCTGGACCAGAAGAATCCAAGAGTCATGGAAGATCATCTAAAGAGAAAGCAAAGCAAATGTAGCCTGTGCCTCCGCTGGTGAGAACACTGCTACCATACACACTCCACAGAATTCATACACATTTTTTACCATGGAGTGATTACATGAGCTGGATTTGGGAAAGCAAGCTTTTCACACTCGAAGTCTGCATTGCTCTAGATGATCTGTGCAGCAGTACTTGGCCACGTGTAGACACTCACATTTTAGCTAGTCACACTTGTCCTTTTTAATAGTCTGTGGAGATTTAGTTCAAAGGCAGATGAGTCCAAAGGACAACTCAATTCACCCTTAAGTAGGTATCTAAAATTGATCAGATGAACTGTGAACTACCTTCCTGCCCCATTTCTCTGCCTCCACTATCAAGAAACCAAGGTCAGCACTGCTGCATCATAAACATTTATGCTATTGATGAAGTGTTACAGGAGAGTTAATTTTTCTCAGAAGTGACTATTTCCCCAAAGGAGTGTTTCACTATCTAATTTTAAAAGGGAACATTGGGGTTTTTTTTCAGAGTCTATATAGTCTACAGTGCTATTTTAAACCAACCTCTGCTTAAAACATCAAAGTCATTGCTAGGAAGATTCTGTAATTCTAATGAGAAAAACCCCACACTATTTTATGCTTGGTTTTGGGGCAGAATTTCTTTCTTCAAGTGATGTTGCCACATATTATTATTTAGGAATAAAGATGACCAAAAGTGAAAAATTACCATCTGTGAAGTCTTAATAAGTGCTGTAGCTTCTTTCTCTGCAGAAGCTGCCCTTTCCTGCACTGCTAGAGCCTAGCTTTTGCCTTCTAGTCACTTACTTGATGCTGTGCACATTAATGAGATGCATATCATCTTCTGTCACCTGCTCAGCATTTTCAGCATTTGGATTTCATCTCACATTTTTTCAAAATACCTCAGTCTCACAGTTCCTCATATCTTTTCCATGAACTTTTCTCCTTTGCTTCACATTTCTCCAACCTATTTTTTGAAACAGGCACATGATTAATGCTGGTTTGAAGCCATCCAAAAGTGTATCTGTTGTGGCAATTCACATGTCACAGAGATCATTCATGCTCTAAAACCACATCATTTTCTCCTTCCAGGATTTTTTACATACTGTATTATACAGTAGATGATCTTAAATGTACTGTAGACACTTGCCATGATGTATCCCTACTTGACTGTGCTATGTACAAACAACGGTAGAATAACATTTTTAGCCACTACAACTATCCATATGTAAGTGAAGTGGTTTATTTTTTCCTCTCTATTATTTTTTTTAATATTAACTTTGTTCTGCCAAGAAGTACAAACTCACGTGTTGCCCATTTGTATGTGTAGGAAGAAAGATGAAATTTGAGTTCCATACTTTTTAGATTGGATTATTTTTACTGTTCCAAAAGATCTGAAATCTGTTCATCAGAAAGTTTGTGGCACAGTCCCTAGAGGGCAGCAGGAAGCCAGCTGGAGTGCCCACAAACGGCCAACAATCTCTATTCGGTGGCTTAAGAATTCAATTACCAAATTTACCAAAAAATTTTTTTTTATTGAACCAAACAGCATTTCATGCAATTACTATGTTTCTGCCTCCTAACAACCCAATCACAGCTTGTCAGTTAAAGCAAGTTCTCATTTGCTGTGAATTAAAGCACGTGTATCCCTTCATTCAATTTGCTGACTCTTGGTGCACTGCCTGCATATTCTGGTCTAATCCTACACCGCTTCAGTATTTTGTGGTCAGTTGTTTTTCACTGGCCCAGAAATTAAAAACTCTGTAATTCAGACTTCTACTGGTATCTACAAATATACCTCATTCACTTTGTACTATGAAGTTACTCACTGAAAGCTATGCTCAAGTATGCTAAACTGCGTAAGGGTGGGTAACAACACTTTTAAAACCAATTATATTTTCATATTAATTATTTTGGTTCTGTCCAATACTCTTTAAATGTTTAGTCTTCATGAAAAATTTGATACACTCTTCTCTGGGTTTTAAACTGCAAAGATATTATGTAATTAGTTTATGACACATTAACACTTAGAATAACAGTCTACTACCACATTAATGATTAAAACCCACTCAGTACTTGCTCTAGGAATAGCCAGTGCATCACACAGCTGTTAAGTGTGTTGAATTTTGATCTCTTTCTGCAACTCAATTTGTAACAAATTACTGAGAACTTTGAGGAACAATAAAAGGGCATGAACAATTACAAAACCAAACCAAACAACTTTTATATATTGTATTCACATAAACACAAACATTTAATGCATTTCTTTGCCCTAAGGTATCCTCTTTGTTCTACAACAATCACGTAGGCATGGATCTCTACACCTGCCAGAGCTTCACATCCATGCTTTGGACATCTCATGCTGTCAGCATGAGTTCCCATCTGCAGAGTAAATCATCTATAAATTTAGATGTCTACGCAAGAACTAGGTATGTTTCTGTTACAGGCAATAAAGTCAATGGAACCTGACTCAGTTGCTCATGCATACATGGTTTAGGGTCAGGAGAAATGAGGTATGAAAGACATGCAGGTCTGGCAGACATAACCTCAGGCTAAAGGAAAACCGTTCCTTTCTGAAACTGGAGACAAGAGGCCAAGTATCTCTAGACATCTCAACTGATCACGAAGGAAGGTCTGCACTGACTACATGGGAAGTCTAGATGCTCTTCTTGGACAAAGATACACCCAAGAGGCACCTAAATGTAGGTTTCTTAATCTGTGAGCTGATTCTTAACCTGAATAACGAACTTGACTGTGAAATAAAGTCTTGTGGAGCCTTCTATAATGAAAATAGAAAATGCTGCACCATAGCATTTTCTAATGAAATTAGAAAGCAATTATATGAAGAAAACTGTAATTATTTCTGTGGAACAGAATTTACATTACAAAAATGTGCCAAAATGGACATACACTGCCATGTCAGAAATATCCATGATGTCTTTGTAATGCTTGTTGTAAGCACCATTCCACTGAATCACTCCTGTGACTGATAAAAATTTAAAACTGACATGAAGAATTCTGTAACTCATGGGATGGAAGTTCCAAATATACAATAGTAAGCATATATTGCAGTAGTCCCAGGTTAGGAAAGCATATGGAGCACTGACTCATGGTAAATATAATTTGTTTCCAGATGTACAGTGTTTGTTAACTAAAAACTCCACCTCCAAACCTTCAGTACTACATATTTTAAAGATATCTGAAGTCAATATTTGTCAGGAAGTGAATATTTATGCAGAAAAGATATTTAGATTTATCAAAATATAAGTCTGGAACATTCAAGTACCTGACAGATGGTAACGAGGCAGATTCTGCAAAGGAAACCCACACATTTTTATCAATACAGATATAAAAACATAAACACTGAAAGTGGTCAAAACTTGTTGATAAATCAAAAAATTCAACATTCTGCAAACATTCTGAAATTTAACATTGCCCATAATTCACTTTTATAGTAAAAAGAAAAAAATAATCTGGATTTTAGTTGTAAGTGAGAGAGGAAGGGTTAAAGGAAATGTATTTGGTATGCCACTGGCTCAGATGAGCAAAATACTCTTAAGTCTTTCAGGGCCGTGAAGTAGAATGAGGTATTGCTTCTAAAAATCATACCAAAACATTTAATTTTAGTTCTTATCTCTTCTATATCATCTAAAAAGAAAAGCGTTGGTTTTTTTCTAGGAAATCAACTTTTTGTGTGCAAAATTACTTTATATCCTGAATCACCTTCTTTAGTAATTTCTTACACTGTAAGGGGATGGACAGAAACACCTCACCTTCATGGACCAGATCCCCCTCTCCTGCTCTCTAGAGGCACTCACTTCCCTGCCATCACAAATTGCTAAGGCATTTCTACTACTAAGCAGACTGCACTGTGCCTCCTTACGGACTGCACCCTCCCTCCCAAGTCTGAGCAGTGAACTTCAGTGAGATGCCACTTAAGACACACGTAATTGTGCAAGAGTAGATAACATAATTTGGATCTTCTTTCTAATTTCCTTTTGTATGCAATTTGCAACTGCACTACTCCTTTAAATCTTTATCAGACGCATGAGGTCTCCTTAGCCATACCCATAACTGATCTCCGACAAGTATCAATAGAACTGGAAGATCTACACTTATTTCCAGACTCTTAGTCACTATTGGACAGTTTAAAACTTCAGAATTTTCACTTATATTGTATTTTTTGTATGCTAAACAATGTTAATCCCTACATAATTAGTTCTCTGATTCAGATAGCCAAGTAATCCAGTCTCTAATTAATCTATTAATACTTTGATACCATTCTGTTCTGAAAACAGGAATGTATATTATTTAGTTGAAATAGGTATATGAAGACAGAAGAAAAATAGATTAATTCAGAATTACACAAAACAAAGCAAAATGACACAAAACAGGTAACAAAAGTCTATAGCACAATGAAGACTCTGTCACGATACTTTCCTAGAAGACTCTGTCACGATACTTTCCTAATTTACCTTGATTAAAGCTTGCATAGCAACAGCTAGCTCCTTTAATTCTGGCATTTGAGATCTGTTTGCATAGCATGATCTGTGATGTAATACCCTATATCTAAGTCATCTGAAATGCAAGCTTTGTAATATGAGAAATTTAAAAAACCTCCAACAACCCACACTTGCAATATCACAGTGTTTGTGTTAATTGATCTTCTGTTAATAATGGAAATTCAGAGGCAAAGTGCCTGTATTTTTTATCATTTCACTTGTCTGACATTTTAAGATAGAAGGGAATTTAAAAGAATGTAATAAACACATTAACAGTTTTTCTATGTTTGTTTCATGAAGCCAATTAAAAAAATTCGAATAACAATAAAAAGTTGAATAACAATAAACAAAATGCCAAAAACATACAAGAAAATGCTAAAGAAATTAATGTGTTCTGTCAGTAAAGAGATTATTTTCAGTGTTGTGTAAAGTAATATATTGGCTCAGAAATCCTGGGCTGTAGATTTGACTAGGAGCTGGACTTCCAGTCTCACTGATAATTTTTATTATTGTGATACTATAACATAGTCTAAAAGACACATAACATTGTTACATTTTCAATAAAGAAATAGAACATTGTATTGTTAAAACATAGTATTTTGACTCTGTCAAAATCTTCTGAAGATCTCTTTATTGTGTGAACATCCAGATACATTCCATGTACTCGCAGCCCAGACAGCCAATTGTGCCCTGGACTGCATCAAGAGCAGTGTGACCAACAGACCAAGGGAGGCGATTCCCCACTCTACTCCACTCTCATGAGACCCCACCTGCAGTACTGTGTCCTGCTCTGGGGTGTCCAGTACAAGAAGGACATGGAGCTATTGGAGAAAATCCTGAGGAGGGTCACAAAGGTGATCAGAGGGCTGGAGCACCTCTCCTGTGAAGACAGGCTGACAGAGTTTGGCTTATTCAGCCTAGAGAGGGCTCCAGGGTGACTGTATTGTGGCCTGCCAGTACCTAAAGGGAAAAAGCTTTCAAGTAGTGATAGGAAAGGGATAATGGCTGTAAGATGAAGGAGGATAGATTTATATTAGACATTATGAATAAATTCATCTCTGTGAGGGTGGTGAGTCCCACAGGCTGCCCAGAGAAGCTGTGGCTGCCCACTCCCTGGCAGTGTTCATGGCCAGGTTGGATGGGGCTTTGGGCAACCTGGGCTAGTGGAGAGTGTCCCTGTCTATGGCAGGGTGTTGGAACCAGATGAGAACTAGATGACCTTCCAAGGTCCCTTCTACCACAAGCTATTCTATCATCGCACGTGAAACTCCTCATGAGAGCAGTTCTGATCCCAGCTGTAAGGCTGCCCTCTAAGCTGCACAGCGCAGTCAAAAACTCAGAATCACCACGGGCTATCTGAGCTTTACCTTTGTGTCCAAGTAGGCTACTTTCAATCTAAAGTACAAGTAGGTTCTTCCAGAGCAGAAGAGAGAAGTGTACACAAGACAGAGGCTTAACGTGCTCAGTAGTCCCTATGCCAGCAGCAAAGACCAGGGAGTGCCGTTGCTATGACAGGTATTTGGGTGAAAGCTCAGCGCACCACCGTACCAAGCGCTACCAAGAGCAGTATTTAAGCCCTGCCCGTTTCCATGGCCGAAAGCCACGCGAAACCACCTCCCGTTAGCAACGTCTGGTGCCACTCGAGACCCATCGGGAACCTCCGCCTGCAGCGGCAGAACCGGCGGGATCCCCAAAGGCAGCAGAGGTGCCCACACCGGCCAAGCTCAGACAGCAGCTGCGCGCTAGCCGGGGGGGGCCAGGTCAGGCCCCGCCGCCGTCCCTCACACCCGCTCGCGCTCCGGATCGCTCAGGCATATTGCAGGGCCAGGCGGCGGGCAGACAACCCGCAGCCGCAAGCCGCGGCCGCCCTCCCCCGGCGGAACCATGGCAACCGGCCCCACCCGCAAGCGCTGCACGCGGCGCCGGTCGGAGGCCAACGTCACTTCCGCCCATGGGCGGCGGGAAGCGGTGTGTGACGCTCGGCTGGGAGTCGGGGTTGGGGATTGGGCCCCGGCTGCGCCCCCGCTCACCTCCGCCCTCCGCGGCGCCGAACCGACCGCTCGCCTCGCTCCTACGCTGGTGGCCGGCTTGCTCTGGAAATCTTCCCGTAGGGCCGCGGGTCTGTCTAGCGACAGGTATCGCTCGTTTGCTGCCTGGCAGGTGTTACCCACAAGGAATCTCGCTCCCTTCAGGTGAACGTCTCATTTGCCTGAGACACGTCCGGCTTCAGCCAGCCCCTCGTACTGAGGAGCACAGACTTCAGGCTGTGAGCAACCTCACCTCGTCGGGGGTGTCCCTGCCCGTGGCAGGGGTTGTGACTAGATGGCCTTTGAAGTCCCTTCCGACCGAAACCAGTCAGGGATTGTAGTATTCCTGTTAAGTTGAAAAGGTAAATTATTAGATCCTCAGTGGAGGAGATTTGAAGAACTCCAGGTAAATTATTGTCAGGTCAAGAAGTGTTGTCCCCACATCATGGCACGTTTCAGAGAATCTTGCATATAATGCAACACCCAAATGCAACGATTCTCCCCATGCATTCAGCACCCTGAATTTCGTATCACCTCTTCCCTCCCCCAGGCTGTTGGAAAGAAGAGATGGTGGGTTCAGGTGGGCTTTGTAAGGTACATAAGCATGAGAAAATGTGGAGGAGAGACATAGCAGCTTGGAACAGTGCTGGAAGGATAACAAAATATCTTTGGCAGTTTAGGACTGCAGGCTAGAAGGTGGTGATGTCAAATACAAGTATAATCCATTGGGAATGGCCTGTTTGCTTTCACTGTAATAACAAACGCATGCTTTGATATTCTAATTTTCATATGGTTAGGAGACAATAGTGTGATGACCAAAAGCTATGCATAATTTTCTCATAACTCCCATGATAGAAGTCTAACAGAGTATGGGCTATCTGGGAAAACTCTTGTCAATTTGAATACACTCTTTGATCTGTAGTGATATTCAATGTCAATAGTTACCAGCATTTACACTAGAATTCACTTCAATGTTGCTTGAATTCAAGTTACACCAAGAGAGGTGGCAAGCATTTAATATAAAACCACATAAAAATGCATAGCTCTATAAATATACAAGCAAAATAGTGACTTATCTAATAGAAACTGTAAGGACTTTTAAACAGTATGATTCCTTCTAGCAGGGCTTGAATTTTGCTAAAGACCTGTCTGTTCAGTGTTGCACATAACAACTTATTGACCAAGTTACAGACTTAAGTTTCCTTTGAAAATGTAAATCAGCCTTTGCAATATTTAGAGTGATTGGCACAGATAAAACCATCAACTTCAGTGAATCTGCAGATATGTCAGGGATTCATATGGTTTATAAATACCTGTGCCTTTATTTTCAAGATTGAAAGTATTTGTATTAATTCCACCTTTTCTGCAAGCTCTGGGTGCTATCGCATTTAATCCATGAGGGAAATATGGAAAGCAACACAAACTGCCAAGATAAAATTAAATGCTAGATTTGTTCTCTTCCTTCAGCTCAAGCTGAAAAAAGGATCAAAAAAGCGATCACTTTGTTAGTGAAACACAATGAGTAAGGAATTAAAAAAGTTAGATATACTACAGGAGAAAAGTCATCAATATCTTCACAAATGTTACTTAAATGAATATAAAAAGGTAAATTTCATTATTAAGTCACATGCAGTTTAAGCTGATACTTGCAACTCAGGTATTCTTGGATTCGTTTTCTGTTAGAAAAAAAGGTAAGGGTAATTGAGGGAAAGGCAGAAATTGTTACCCAGCTTAAAAAGACCATTTGTAAAACCTGTCTTACTTGTAGTTCACCTTCCAACAATACTAATTTAGAGAAGAGAGCATTTTGCTTTGGAAAAAAGTCTAATTTTCCATTGGAAACAGAAAAGGTTTATTAACATAAATGTAGTGTGATGTGGCAATAACACCAAAAAGTTACATCCCACTTTTTATCAGATTACAGGTTAAGAGAACTTTTTTTCTTAATCCCATATATGGCTATGATACATAGGAAAGGAGCAAGTTGTGTCCATTAGATGATCCGAACAGAAGATTCATATGAACACTGGAAAACACTGACAGACTCAGCAGTTTAGTTATGATATGTTTAATCCATGTTGTTTGCTTTTTTTAAATTACAGACTGGTTTTAAGTATTCTAACTGCTATCTTAATGGCAAGTAGCTCCATGCTTCACACTGTAATTATCTACTGCAGTCATAATCATCTTGTTTATTTAGAAATGTCTTTGCTGTCTAGCCTGGGAAGGCCAGCTATTGATTTTTTTGAGATAATAATCAAAAGTTTTTTGATTACAGTCCTCATCCCCCATATTCTCCAAAATGGACTTTATGATATTGTAACCCAGTTAGGAGCTGTTGCAAATTGATTTGGAATGGTATTGCTGCCAAATCTTAAATAATAGTATTTATGGCATAATAAAATACTGATTTCAACTTTGCAAAATGAGTTTGTCATCTTTGAAAATGAGATTCTACTTGCCTCTGATTTGTGTCCTGTCTCTCCAGGAGTGTTACTGTTTCGCTGCTTTGGGCTTCTTTCTGTGCAGGGAATGCTGTGGCACCACGAGTGGGAGACTCAACTTCTACATCAGCACTGATCCTTCCCACCATGTCTTCCCACTCAGCTTGGATGAGCTTGACTTTTGAAGAACTGTTTTATGTTTGCACGTAACATCTTTTTAAAGCAAGATGCCTTTTTATTGCCTAACTAAAGCACAATATTTAAGGTCCATTAGGTTAGAATGGAAAAAACCCAAAGCTTCTGTGGCAGTTCCTGATATGTGTTTGGCCTGGAAATTAACGACAGATTTCAGTAACAGGAGGGAAAGGCAGTGTAAGATAAAGCTGCCCTTCCATGTACCTCAGATTTCTGCTTCAGCTTCTAATTGTGATCATTTTACACATTGGGTTTCCTTTGACTGAAGTCATCGAGTTAATGTCGCCTCATTAATTTCTGACTCAGTCTCCAAGGTAACCAGGTTCATGTGCTAACAGTTCTTGATAGTTTATCTTGTAACCTAAAATCTTTGTTCTTTTTTTCAGAGAAACAATTTTCTAAGTTGAGTGGGTCACAATGCAAGTATGACAATTAAAGCCATACACATTTCCTATATTTCCACCTTATCTGAGCCATGTTGCTGACCTGAGAGAAATACAATGTATCTATTCTACTCTTACTGGCTTTGTTTGAAAAAGTGAATGGATCTTCAGGCATATAGGTCCTTCTGCAAGTCTGACAAAGCAGGACAAACATCCTAAGACTGAGTTGTTCTTTATTTAAATGAACTATGCTAATTCCTTGGACAATTTGGAAGAAAAAAAAGTAGCAGCATTTTCAGAAAAGAACTGTATTTGCAGAGTGGAGTGAATGACAGATCATAATGCCCAGAAAACAGATAAATGGGACAAAGAAGCTGCATGAGATTTGATTGCACATTAAGATCAAATACTTTATCAAGCTATTGCTGGATTGTTACCATTAAACCATAATGGTCCTCACATTCACAGGCCATCCTGATTTCACCATGCTGCTACTAGTATTTTATTACCAGTGCCTTCCATAAAATTATTTTCAGTTATGTCATATCTGAAATCCAAGGATGTGAGTCAAGACTATATTTATTCATTGCCACTTTGTATCCATTTCTTTTTGGCCAACACTCTAACTTAACGGGCTCTTTCACTCCCCAGTATTTAATCTATGATTTATTAATAGAGATCTCTTCTCAACCTTCATTAGGTAACACAAGCCAAGAACAGTTAGTTTCCTCTTGTTAGACAGTTGACAGTGCCCTCATCATTCCTCTCTGCTCACGTTCCAGTCGAAATTCAACATCCTTAAGCCATATTGACCAGAAATGTGTGTGGTGTTCCAGAGAAAGTCTCCCAAGTCCTTTAAACAAGAAATACATATTTTGGATGTGTTCTCACCTGCTGTGTTCTAGGATCCCATTTATCCTTTTGAAAGCCACCTCACCTCAGAAATGACAATGATTCTGCATTTTAAGAGCTGGGGCTATTCAGATAAATAGTGGGGCTTTCTCTTGTCCTGGTGGTTTCGCACAGAGGCGATTCTGCTGATAACAGAAATACTGACCTGCCACCAGGAGGGTGATCTTTCACTTTGCACTGTTGAATTTTATCTAGTCACATAAGCAATTCCATCTTTAGTTTTCAAAAGCTTCCCATATGATGTTTCAAAACTTTATTTATTGAAAAAACGCTGCTCAGCTCTGAGTCATTAGTGAAAGTCAGTCCCAAGACAGGTGTTTGAAGAACCCCACTAGCAGGTTTCTTTCAGCGTAACAATTCCTTTATCTTCAGTTGTCTCTGCCAGGACCTAGCCAGGTCCTTAGCCACCTATTTCTTCTTCTAATCACTGTCTTCCCTGGTTCGGTAGTGCCTCATACTATGTGGTATCAGAAACTTTATTTAGATAGAGCAAGATCAGATATACTGCATTTCCTATAGTAACTTTACATCAGGATCAGATAGACATCCACAAAACCCTCTGTTCATTTGAAGGACTCAGGTCTGATGTAGTAACTTGGGATTCTTTCTCCTAATTGCTAATTGATTAATATTCATAAACTCATGCTTGCATAAAAATCACAACTTGGAGAATGTTTATAATTGCATATATGGATAACGTGCCCCTTGGAACTACGGCTTCTTTGTAGCAACTCTAATGTTTCAATTAAATTCGACTAAGTACTGAAACTATCAAATTGCGAAAATACAGTTTTAAAACGTGTGCAGATACTCAAAGCATTAGGAATATGACTTTGTATTTCAGACTAACTGAGTTACAGTTCTGTTCTGATTGTAGTTACTGGAATAAATCCATTAACTGGAGTGTAGCTGTTCCAAATTTTTCAATGAAAATGTCTCCAGATTTCAGCTTAGATTTCATTAGAAATGTTAATTATCTCCTGTTATTCTAGAACTTTGAAAACATCAGGTCAAAAAACTAATTCCATATTCTGGATTTAGGTATGGAAAACTAGGTTAGGAAAGGTTTAATTATTTACACAGAGTAGGAGGCCATCAGTCAGGATGAATTGATGTCATCCCTTCTCTCTAATGGCTCTACCTGTGTTACGTTTTCTCTTTAGACGTTGGAGTTAAATAGCTGTGATCCAACCTTGCTGTAACAGTTAGTTCTGTGCTACACAGATGGAAACAAAGCAGGTTTTTAATTGTGATGAGGTAAGTTCTCTCCCTACGCTTCATCAGAGCTGGGACATGACTTGCTGAGCTGGTTATGTAGCACGTAACCACAGCCCTTTCCCACAGGAAGGACTCGGCAGTGGAACAACAAAGCCGGTTCATGTCATTACGTGCTATGCCATGACTCTCAATGCATGAATGGGGAAATGTGGTTTTCTGCAACATTCGCCTCTGAGTGAAGTGGTGATTCCTCCTTTCTTGCAGATGGCAGAAAAGTTGGGAAAGATGTGCAGTGCAAGGTTGTACAGAGGGGATGGCACTTCCCATTGAATTGGTCTGTTTCCAAAACCATTGCATTGTGAGCCCACACACAGGAGTGCTACTTGCTACCTCCCTGGAGTATATTTTCACTCAAGAAGTAGCTAGAATTACTCCTTCTTTTCTACCATAGCTATTTAATGCTACATTTTAAATCAAGATTAATCTATTAATAGTATTTCCTGTAGTTGTGAGTGGCAATTTCCTGCTTCTGATATTTCTGTATTGTCTACTTCTCCCACCTCCTTCATGGTATGTTCTTGTCAGAACTCTGTTTTGCTCTTGGTGTCAGCCAAAACACCTACTTTCATCAACCCTAAATTGGCCATTAACCAATACGAAAGGTATTTAATTTCCTATAACCGATGACAAAATATAGACATTGCAAACAGTTTTATATCTTGTAAGATGTATTAAAATAGAGAATATAACCCTTTCTAAATGTCATCCCCATTATAAAACTTACTTTTCACCAAGTTATTGCCCGTAATCTTTTTTGAGAGGAAACAGTGCTGTAGATCCATTTTTAGGGGTAGCACCTCAAGGCTCTGTGCACAATGACCGCCACAGATGCCATCTGCACTTCTAAGAAGAAATGACAGACTTGACCTGCATCATCACTCACATTTAGAAACTTACTTAGCAAGTGGGATACCACCTGAGACCTTGAAATATGAGCAAATGTCTATATTTATCACCAACAGCCCTTTTTCCACAAACTCTTGCCATGTGATGTCATAGTGTGGCTTGTATCTCTAATGACTAGTGCATACATACAGTGAATAACATTTTAGTAAGATTTTAACATGACAGTGTAGCAGAAGCTGAACAAAAAAAGGTGAAGCAAAACTCTTTTAAGACACAGCCCTTGTTTTATGCAGCGTATTCACCCCCCAGAAGTAACCATGGATATACTTTCTCTCCTTTTTATGTTAGTGGTACATTTAGGGTTGGATGAAATGGGTAGCCTAGTTAATACCTATGCTTAAGCCATCACAAAGCAGCTGGCATCAGGAGAAGAAAAAAGAGATTGGGGGTGGGCAAAAGCAGAACTGGTTCTTTTGGCAGCGCTGTTGGCTCCTGACATCTTCATTAACTATATCCTGAATAAGTTACTTGTAACTCGGTAATTTTAAGAAAGCAATGATATGGAATTATATGATCACCGTCACGAAACAGGGTATAAAAGTGATGATTCTGGAAGTTCCTACTAGTTCCAGATTATATGTATTTCTTCCCTGTATTGGAAGAACCTCTCTATATAAATATATATATATAAATTTTAAAAATTTGTCCTTGATACACCACTTCAAATTATTAATAAAAAGTAAACATTTCTTTTTCCAGTTATGCACAAAGAGCTACTAATTCATTAAATACTTCAGCCAGAAATATCTTTTGCTGAAGGGCTGTTATGCTGGCATTAAAAAAAAAACCCAAGCAGTGGAAACACCTATTCAGCGTCATTCAATATCCCGTTTAGGCTAACTTCTCCCTTCTTCTCTAACAAATGTTCCTGGTGATGTAATTAATTTGTTCCGTCTATGTCAATCACATATCTATTACACATTAAAGTTAAAAGTAGCTCCACTCTCAGGCATCTAGTTTTACGTCAGTGAATACCACTGTTGTTCCACAGCTGTTTTGTGATGGCAGTTTGCCTTCTAAACAATCTAAACAATTCCTGGAATGTGCAGCATAACCAGCAATAACACTCGTGTCAGGAGAAACTTTAACCACAGGAGATGCTTATGCTTTATTAGTACAGATTGTTTCCAGATCTATCCTGTGTTAGCAAGGACTGTACATTAATGAGTGAACCAGAAGCCTGGGAACTTTAATCTACGAAGACGGTGAAAGGCATCTCCATACTATGTTCTCGATTTCCAAACCTCTCACGTGCCTGTAAGGCCACGATGCGCAGGCAAAAGTGACAACAGAAGTGGCAAATACTGGAATATTCTGGAAGCAATCAATCTGTGTGTCATATTTTATTCAGGCCACAAAGCTTAGTTTTTCCCTGGAATTGAATGCAGCTCTATGTGCAGCTCAAACAGCGAAAATCCACAAAAGACTCAACCAGGTGCCCTGGCTTTTACAGATACCCCTGCACTAAAGTAATTAAAATTCTTCCTTGAAATTTCTATTCATAGAGCTGTATTCATAGTGCTCAAACATCCCTCTCTGCAGCAAACCACAGTTTAGGATATTACTGATAAAATCAGATGTCAGACACCTAAGAAAATGACCTCTGAGGTAAGTGCTGGTTTCTGGTAACTGCTAGCATTAAAGCCGAAAACTAGCAATGAAATGCTTGTGCTGCAGCGGTTCAGCAGGCATTTTGTCACTGGTCATCCAGAGAGGCCAGATCACTCCCCTCAGGCCAAGTACGTGTGACTTAACTCTGAGTGCTCAGTTACGGAAAACGTTGACTACATTACACGGTCAGTATTTAATAACAACATAGGTAAAACACACCAAGGTGAGGTTGTCTTCCCATCTACTTCACATGGGAGGTAATAAATGTTAATAGTAGTGTACAACCAACTCTAAGACAGTAGTATAAATGTTTGTTGTGTCTCTGTTACCTAGTAACAGATTTTGACTATATTTAAACCTTATTAGCAAGCTTACTAAGTACATTTTAACTGAAAATATAGGAAAAACATTGTATCTGTTTATAAATGAAAAGAGATCACAAGATCAATCTATCTGCTACCATTACCAAAACCTGCTGTCACATCTTTCAGGATAACCCTTGGATTTTTTTTTTTTTTTTTTTTGAGATAAAAATTTTTGTCCAAAATATGCTAGAGCATCAGAATACTAATTCTTTCCTCAAATGAAGCACCACAAGCATTGTACCTCACTGTAACTAGCTATCAAAATTACACAGCTACCCATCCATTAATGTACCCGCTGTTCCAAATAACCTATGGTTTTGGAGAGGCAGAACAGTCATTAGCATAAGTTTCTGTAATATTCTAGAAGAAAGAAAAATGCAGTTGTGCGTATTCAAAATGCAGCACTCACTTATGACAGAAGTGCTCTTACTCTGCTGGTTCCATTTACTAGTCTCTAGCAGAAAGAGCTGCTCCCCTCTCTCTCTCTCTCTCTCTCTGTCTCTATCTCTGTGACCAGACTAAGACTTTGACCCCACCACCCTGCAGTCAGCTCTGGCATTTACTGGTGGAAAGAGCAATTCATTAAGCAAAACCATGGAGATACCTTTTTTAAACTAAGAAAAGTAGGCAGAAGTGCTGGTGAGCATGATATACATCTTTGTAACCATGAACCGACAATGAACAGCTCCTGACACATTTACACCCCCTTGGAGGGGTGTGCAACTTCCCCAGAACACAGTTTATCTTGGAAATATACCTTGTAAACTTTTGAGTAAGAAGCAAAACTAAAGAGGAATCTTTTCTTTGCTCCAAGACCTTCATTTCAAGGAGGGAAGATTTCCATTTACCACTACCTACCTGATCAATAGATTCCCTGCTAACCAATGATTAGTCCAGAAATACTCACTGACTGATCTCACAAGCTATATTTAAAATTAAGTTCTGAACATTCTGAAATACAGAAGTCACTGTCATTTTAGAACAGTTGTAACACCTTATCCCCCTGTAACAGGCTGCCAGAAATGCTCCTGGCTAATGCCCATCACCATTTGTTCTAAAGATACCAACTTTCTGGCTCTAGCAGGTAAGTCAGGACATTGAGGCTTCAATTCATGTCCAGTATACCTCTTACATTTCAACAGTGGAGGCGATAATTTTGGAAATATATTGACTCTGAATTTTTATTGAGTTTCTCAGTAATACATTAAAATTAGCTGCTGACTTTTATCCAAAACAAAAGTTGGATGTGAAAACTGTTCCTCTAAATATCCACAGGTTTTATTGCCAGATATTTCAGCATTTTTCCTCCAACTTACATGTCTGCCAAGGAGATTAGAACACATTTTCTGTATGAAGAGAATGAAATTCCATATTGTGTTGCTGGTAGCCCTGGAATCAGCAGCACAGATTAAGAAAGGAAATATTTCCCTGGACATGGATCCAAAACACAACCAAAGCTCCAAAGAAACAATTATTTTTGCCATTGCAATCTGTTGCAACATAATCCTCTCAGTTAAGTCTTTTTAATTAGTGTAAATGGAACAAGGAAAGTATTTTTTTCAGAATATTCAGACATGGAAGTTTTAGGTATTTTTTTAAAGTTCTGCAATCTGCTTAAATTACTGTATCTTTTTCAGATATTTGAGGCTATAGGATGGAATTGAGAAAATATTTTAAGTATCACTTTGAAATCCCATACATTGAGATTCCCCACCCCTCCGTTTTGTCAGGAATAAAGACAATTAACATTTGATCATAGTGTAAACGGGTATTTAATAGTCAGCATGCCTGTTAGAACATAAATCCAGTATGTACAGATAACGTCATTGTTCATGGACAAAAGGTTAGATATGACTTAATTTATAACACCCCAGCTAAGGCTAAAAGACATGCCTTAATTTTAAGGCACTACAGGCATAAATAAACCAATTATCAGCAATTTTTCCAAGACCTGTACTTTAAATCTGGTCTCTCCTGTTATTATGTGATGATTTATATTGTACTTTTTACGTATGCATGCATCACATTCTCCTAAGCAGGACTGCAAGTGGACAAATAGCAGCTTCAGTCAGTGACTGTCAAGAGGACTAATGGATTATTCCTACCCCAACTGCAAATTATGAATTGTGACACCGATGTGAGCAGCATCATTCCTTTTCTATAACATGGATACAACAGCATCAGCATCAGTCAACTGCAGGCAAGCCATTTTCAGTAATTCATACTTGATGATCAAGTCTAAAAAAAAAATAATATTTCTGGACTACCAAATTGTTTAATGAGAAACTGCTTTCGCTGCCTTCCGCGGCATTTTCCAGGTTGGCCCCCACCGAATGCGGCGCTCACCTCCGAAGTTTCCCCAACACTTCCCGTTATCACCCCAGTCCACTGAGAGTCCCCAGCCAGGCGAAGTACAAGCTATGTGCCGGCAGGCCGACACGGCGTTTCCTCAAACGCCCCTCAGGCCGAGGCACCGCTTCCATCAGCCTCCCCGCGCCTCCAGCCGACAGCGGCCGGCGCCAACGACCCCACCGCAGCCTCGGCTGCGGAGCGCAGCTTACCCGGCCCCGGCTCCCAGGGGGCGGGGCTGAAGCGGACCGGGGAAGCCGGGCCCACACGCGAGGCCCCAGGCCAGGCCTGACAAGGCCGCGTCCACCTTACACCATTCGCCTCTCCCGACGGACAGGGCGGGGGGAAGCCCGCAGGGAGCACACAGCAGAGGACCCCTGACAGCGCCGAGGGCGACCTCCCCTCATGCTCTGACCCCCCAAAGGGCACGGGAGCAAAACACCCTCGGACCCGCCTCCAAGGGGCGAATGGCCTGGCCCCTCCCCAGCTGCGTCGCCGTCCCCGTCCCCCGTGGGAGGTGC
>VXBZ01005422.1:72455-147139 GCA_013399135.1 Heliornis fulica
CCCGGGCCGCCGGCCGGCGGCTGTCCCCCAGTACAGCCCGTGCGCCCAGGTCACCGTCAGCCGCCGGCGGCCGTTGGAACGGATCGTGCCCATCCGCATCGTGCAACGCACCGAGACCCCTGGCGAGCTGGTGCCGGCCTCGCCGCGCAGTCGCGCCTGGCTGGAGGGCATCCTGGAGAGCATGCGGCAGGCCGGCGGGGACGGCGAGGCCGCCGCGCTGCCGCCGCCCGCCGAGGAGCCCAGCAACCGCAGCCTGCGCCTCAGCGAGCACTGCCAGGCGCTTCAGGCGGCGGCCGCCGGCGCCCCGCCTGGGCCGGTCNNNNGTCCCCGGCTATCGCCCCGCGGAGAGGAGCGGCAGCCAGGCGCAGCCCGCCGTCGGGCCCTCGCCCGGGCAGGAGGAAGAGGAGGACGGGGCCGGTCCGGATGCGCGCAGCGGGGCAGGCGGCAGGCCGGAGCGCAGCGAGAAGCTGGCGCTCTACCTGGCCGAGGTGGAGAAGCAGGACAAGTATCTGCGACAGAAGGGCCGGTTCCGCTTCCACATCATCCCCGACGGGAACTGCCTGTACCGCGCCGTCTGCAAGGCGGTGTACGGGGACCAGCAGCTGCACGGCGAGCTCCGAGAGCAGACCGTGCACTACATCGCCGACCACCTGGACCACTTCAACCCTATCATCGAGGGCGACGTGGGAGAATTCCTTATCGGCGCTGCCCAGGACGGAGCCTGGGCTGGCTACCCGGAGCTGCTGGCCATGGGCCAGATGCTGAACGTGAACATCCACCTCACCACGGGTGGCCGGCCCGAGAGCCCCACTGTTTCCACTATGGTTCACTACCTGGGGCCCGAGGACCCGACACGGCCCAGTATCTGGCTGAGCTGGCTTAGCAACGGGCACTATGATGCTGTGCTGGACCGTGTGTGCCCCAACCCAGAGTACGAGGCGTGGTGTAGGCAGACTCAGGTACAGCGCAGACGGGATGAGGAGCTGGCCAAGTCCATGGCAGTGTCCTTGTCCAAGATGTACATTGAGCAGAATGCCTGCTCTTGAGGCCTCCTGGGCTGTAGGCTGGGAGCTTTGCTGCAGGGACTGAAACAGGTGTGCTGGCTGTGATGGTGATGCCTTAATCCTTAATGAAGCAGCAGCACCCCAGGCTGGGATGGGCTGTAGGTTGTGGGGGATAAATCGAATTGTGTCTGTAAAATTCTGTTGTAAATCTTAGCCTCGGATTACTTGCAAGCAGATTCTTTGTGTTATATCTGTGTTTCCCCTCCCTGCTATTTTCTATAAGAATGTATTTTTTGCACAATATTTTCAAACTGTTACCTCCATCTTCTACATCTTAAGTTAGTATCTGGCTTTCAGCTGTACAGCCAAAAAACGTTTGTGAACGGTTTTTGTAAATAAGGCTTATGATGTAACAGCTATTTTTTGCTGTGGCTTTTTTACCCATAAACCTTATATTTTTACCAGATGAAGTTGATGTCAAACTAACCCTCCCTAATTGATGAAAGCTTTGTGGGTATTTTCTTGCAAAACTAGACCAGTGGTTTGGCGGTTTTTTTCTGGGCTTTTTTTTTCTTTGGGGGGAGGGGGTGGGCTGGAGTGGTGGGTTTTTTTGCTGCTTTTTTTTTTTTTTTGGTGTGTGTGTGTGTGTAGAAGTGCAGCAAAGTTTGAACAGACTTGCGTTTCAAAACAGTTGCTTTCTCTGCCCGGAGCACAGAACAGGTCCTTTGAGCCAGTTGGAATGAAGCTACACATGAACGGCACAGGGAGCAATTGATTCTTCTGTATTTAATTACTGTTTTGAGTAAACTGGCCTCTTGTTGCCTGGTTGGCTCACCCTCTGCTCCATTTATATTATTTATCTGTAATAACAGAACATTAACTTGCAATAGAATGTTGTGACTAGATAATAGTCTCCTGCTTTGGCAATAATTGCCTTGGCTGCACCTCTGTGTTTGTGTTTTTGTTTCTGGGGTTATGGTGTCTTTTGTAAAAAGCTCTGCTTCTTTTTTTGGCGTTGGTGTTGCACCAACGAATCATCTGATCACAAGACTTAATTAAATTGACATAATTTTCTAATCAAGAAATCTGGAGTGGTGTTCTACATATTGGTTAAAAGAAAAAAGTATTTAAATTGAGATTTGTATAGTTTGCTGGGTCAAACGTTTAAGTGTTTCCAATCTGAATTCTGTCTCTTCTACTTTGATGAACTTGTTAGAAATATTTATTAAGTAATGCAGTTTGTACTTTTTTATTTTGTAATATATTGTGATTTTTTGAATTTATACTGTATTTGTATAATAGAAATATTCACAGCTAAAATGGAATGAATAAAGAATATAATTTTACTTGTGCTCTCTTTTTCTAACCTTTGCATTCCTCATGTGGTGAAGAACTGGAAGTGCTTAGCTTCTCTGCCTTAGTTTCCCTAATACAGAGGTGTGAAGAAGGGACATTGTGCTTTACAGATGTGACCCACTGGTAATTCAGGTGTCTGTGAATATGTGGGGAAAAAAAAAACAAACCCTTGAGAGTTTAAAGACAATTGAATATCTGTAATTCTTCTGTAGCTTTAAGAAGTATTAACATATGTTTGTCAATGAGAAACATTTTTTGTGTATTAATATGCTTTAAAAGGAAGGTTCCCAAGCATGGTACCTGGGCTGGTACCACCAGTGTTTGTGATGAACTGGCTTGGGCTTCGACTTTAGTTATTGGGAATCTCTATTCTACAGCCAGTCTCAAACTCAGCTGAGATTTGTCCTGTCACCAGTGATACCTTGGAAACCCTTTTCTTGCTACTGGAGCAGAGGTAATGTCATCAGGAAAAGCAGCTCTTTGCTCCCCTTCCAAGATGGAAATGCCACCTTCAGTAGAAGGCCATCCTTAAATGACAGAAAGTCAGTGGGTTAAAATTCTGATTAAAACTTAACTAAATAGATGAAATGCATTTTCATCAGTCAAGCATGTCACTGATACTGACTTTTAATGAAAAAAATTGTATCCAGAGTGCTTAGGTTTTCAGTTGGATATGATGAATTCATCCAAAGTTGTCAAAGTCCCAATGTTTTATGTCTTTCCGAATTTCAATTTTCAGCTATATCATGAATTCTGATTACAAATTCTGTGGCTTGTGGCACAAACCTTAGAAACACTCATGGAGTAGACTAAGCAAAGAAGGTTTGATATGACATAGTATTTGCTCTGAGAGATCCAATTTATATTGATACTGATATAAAAGTAGTGTTAAAAATGAACAGTGCAGAGCCCTTGCGCAAGTTCCCACAAGGCTCCTTATCGATTTTGATGCTACTACATGAATCACAAGGGCATGCAGGTAACTTGAAGGAATTTGAAAAAAACAGCTGTTGAACTAGTTTGCAGACACTGGGGATGTATGGCTGAGGCATGTATCTTGTTTTGCAGCCTGTGTTACATACTCTGTGTGTTCTGAAAGGAAATCACACAAATGGCATGCCAGATGTTTCAGGCACATGGAAAGCAAAACCTTTTTTTTTATAGCTCTTACAGCTTTTATAGTTTTAAAGTTCAGCTGAGGCACCAAGTTCAAATGCAAACTACTGGTGTCATGCCTGAATAGCAGCAGAGGCAGTTTTATGGAGTAGTTTTACAGAGGCAGTGATCCTAATATGGACAAAGCTTCACAAAACTGTTCGTAACATCATAGCTTGCCCCAAGCAAAAGCAGAAGTAGATGCAAGTTTTCCCTTACTGTCCCCTGTTCAACAATTCCAGTCACAAGGATAGGACAAATGGTATCCCTCCTCATAATTTCAGTACCCAGTTATTTTAACCTTGGCTAATCACTTGCATAAGCCAGCTAATCCTTAGACCTATCTGGGGATATCTCTTTGTTATTGGCAATAAGGGAGAAGGAGAGCTTGATGTTTAATATTCTGTATTGTGGTTCTTTAAGCCAGGTGGAAAACGTACTTCTAAACTGAGCAAGCATGAACTGGAATCTGCGGGGGTGTAAACTTGATTGCAATTCACTTGCATGGAACAGACTCTCTTAGGGCAAGGTTTCCAAGGACTGATTTGGTTTGTACATAGAATGAACCCAAGATAAGGGTGGTGGGCAACTGGGAAAGGGAAGATTTATGGAAGTGTCATTGTTCTTCATCTCCATCAATGATTGATTTCCTTTTTGGAAAGTTCAGTGGATGACACTTTGTGCTTAGCAATTTACTTGGGATGCATAAAAGTTGCCCAGTGCCAGATACTGGGTTTGTCTGTCCTGTTGTGCTTGGCTGGTGCATTACGTGTACAAGATAATGACGTTAATGTCATTTGTGTCCAGTACTCTGTGTCCATGTACAAAACCACGTGCATCCAAATATTTCTTCTGTCTGTTTTTGCTTTTACTATGTTGAAATTAGTCTGTAGGATTTCTGAGGATAAAGTTCTAACCTTGATTTAGTGGTTTGTGAGCACACACGTACATGGCTTCTGAATCCAAGCAGAAAGTAACGAGAGGTATCTCACGTCAGGGACAAGTACCTGGCACTAACCATTTTTGCTTATACCTTTTCACTCATTTAACAGTTTTTTGATATGCATTAAAAGTGTTCCTAGGATGTTGGTGCAAAACGCTGCAAAATGAAAAAACTCTCAGCTTTGGTGTAAGAAAAAATTGTCCCATTTCAGGATGGCACAGTTATATGAAGGTATGCAGCATGCAGAAAGGCTCTGAGTAGCCATCTGAAAGGACATAGCCTCTGCCAGATGCAATTCTGTAGTCATCAGGACTTCTTTTTTAGAAGCAGAAGAATTTAAACTTTGAGCTTCAGCTGCACAAAAGTGGCTTTTATATTTCCTGTTCAGTTTTAATTTATAATTTTTTTAAAATCTATGTTGTGGTATTAATGGGTAGAAAGCCATAGTAATACAGTAATAGATTCTACTTCAGTCATTTTTTCCAGGAGTTAGTATTTAAAATCTTGTTTTTAATGCAAAGAAACTCATCATTGAATTTATCATGCATCTCTTGCATTTTCAGTGTGTATTTTTAAACCATTATGCTTTTAACACCTTGTTTTAATACCGGGAGATGGTTGTGAAGGAACTCAGGTCATCTTGTGGCCTGTGCCCCTGCTCTGGTGACAGTGCCCATCTGACTTGCTGTTGTTTCTTGTTGGTGTTTGGATACCAAGTTCTTATCCTGCCAAGCTTTTTGGGGGGCTGCACATGAAAGATGGGATGCAACACTATAAAAACATCAAAACTGAAATGAGTTTCACAGACCAAGATGCAGCATTTTTCTTGGCTCTGAGCTTTTGTTGCTGAACATCAGTGAGTTAATAAAGCATGATTGAAATATCAAAATGGTTTGCAAGGATCAACATAATTAAGAAAATTGCATAAAGCACATATTAGCAGCTTTCTGAGACTGAAATAATGCTTGAAATACTTTTTTTTTAAATTAATCCATAATTTCATCATCTAGGTCATAGGTACAAGGATCTGGCACAAAACTTGTTATTCCTGAGTGCAAAACTTGATTTTTCAGCTATTCAACTGACCAACATTTTTCATCAAGAAAACCCATGGTTTCAGATCTATGGGGGGAACTTAGTAAACTCTGTCAATTTAACCTAATGTCATTAAGAGTAAGATTTCTTCCCATCACTGATGCTGTACTCAAGTTAGGATGGGTGGTTTTAGAAATAACATGATCTCTGGAACTCCAACTGAGTTTCTTTTGATATTTTTTTAGAGAGACCCTGTGATAGCAATGCACTCCTTTTGTAAATAAACAATACAGTATATTTTATATCTAAGTTGCCTGTCTTCCGTATGACTTAAAGACAGAGCTTTGACAAGGCAATTAAGCAATTACCTAATGTGTTTATATGACTTGTTTGCTTTCCTACTACAGCTCCACTGGATTGGGTTAGTCACCCTGCCTTTTGTGGCTTAAGGTAGGAACGATGACAAAATTATCATCTCATTAATTACCGATACAATTCATCTTACTTCTGAAAAACCTTAAAAAAAAGTTAAATCTTTTAATTTAATGTAATATTTTTTCATAGTCAATTATTTATCTGTTCAAATTTAACCTTAGAAACTGTAAATCAAAATCTAATTAAATAAGACATGTGAATGAATTTAGGAGTTGACAGCTGGTTTGCTGCTTATGTATAATTGAAGGAAAGGTGGTGCCCAAAATGAAGTGGTTGTGAAAGGACTTGTTTTGCTCTGAAAGATGGTTATGTCAGCTTATAGATAGGCATTGTGACTGCTGATCTAAAAGCTTTAATGCACTTGCATTTATTATTTCTTAGTGAAGAAATTATGTTATCTCACAACTTACCACATTTTTTCTAAACTGAGAATAAAGACACAGGAGTCTAATACTGGTAGACTGAACTGGAAAATAATCTTCTGCTATTAGGAGCCAGGAAGTAATTCCCTTTTTAATTTATTTCCCACCATGTCTAGTGTCCAGTGAAAGAAATCTTTGGCTTTAGGTAAGGTATGTTGATGCACGTGGCCTGCATCCTTCCTGAGCTGGTAAATTGAGTATACGTAGAATCAGATTTTTTACTTCATATTTATGCCTATAAAAGCAGCAAATAAGAAGTTTCCTTGGCTAAACAACTATCTTTTATACTGCAGAGCATTTAGCACAACAAAGCTGTGGTCCCACTGGGACTTTGATGAGGAGCAGTGTTGCTAACAGCCCCCGCTTTGCAGTTTTCTGAAAACTTCATCTCCTCCTTTATTTATTTTTTTTTTTTTTTGCATGTAGCTTATCTTATCAGGAAGTAAATATTTATGGATGCTTTCTCAATTAGGTAGCTGTCCTTTTGTATGTATTCACAATACTTCATGTAAAACATTCACATGAATGTGATTCCTAGTAGATTTAAATTTTTTCAGTCAGTATTTGACAGCGTATGCCCTGAAGAGGCCCCATAACACCTGAAATTGCTAGAAATTATATAAAAAAGTCAGACATTTGGTTATGTATTTAATAGCAGTTGTATAGTTAGTTTCCTTTCCTTCTAGAAGAGTTTTGTATAGCTCTGGCTAGAGACAAACATGTTGCAAAATGGCCAAACGGGACAAATCTGTGCTGTATTAGGTAAATAAAATATTTTTTAAAATGAGAAATAATTACTTTGGAAAGCTTCACCAAATATGTTATTGCAAAGGGGGCTGTTGGGGTACCGTAGTACATGTGTTCTTCAAAACACTTTATAATAGTCAGCTGAGTAGCATTTGTTTGCCCATACTTAGCTTTAACCAGTGTCCAAAAACTCTGAGCCACTTAGGTCTGTATGCCTAGCACAAAAAGCCTTTGATTTCAGTTAAGAAACCTGGCAAAGATGCATGACTAAACTGGAACACCACCTAACTGACGCACCATATTGCATATGTTATTTACATGCTCACACTTGAAGTTGCAATACGTACCTGAAATACGTTTTGATTGCATGTCAGAATCACCAGGGAATTTATCTGTGCAGCTGAGAGTCCTGCGTGACCTCACATTTCTCTGGGCTGGTTTGACACAGGTTCTCTCCGGCCAAGCTGCCTGTCCCTGGGAGCAGCCGGGCGCAAAGACCCAGCGTCCCAGCCTGGTACCTGCTGGCTCCACAGCTGAGGCAGGGCAGCTCAGAGAAGGACCAGGAACAGCAAGACCTGAGCTTGATCAACACCACTCCTTGAATTCCCCTTTGAAACTACTGATTTCTGTGATTAAATAATTTCTGTAAGTAAACAGCAATAGTGTAAATACCAGAGAAACTCTGACTTTTTTTTTTTTTTTTTTTTTTTTTTTTTTTGCTGTCTGGAAGCATGTAGTGCACCAGAGTCATCCCTGGGTGGCAAAACCCCTGCACCAGTTAGGCTGTATTTGAAAGGAGCCGTGACAGGCATCAATCCCTTATAGGTTATATAACACAAACCTCAGAGGTGGCCTCAGCCTTAAGATTTACAGGAAATCTTTCTGCCAACTAGGCTTCTAGCCTGGTAGACCAAGTAGGTAATAGTAGGTGTTCTACTTCAGTGAAGGGATTGAGTTAATCTCTGCTAAGACTTTTGGTGCTTCCTCAAGCCTGAGCCTTATCTCAGTGTTCTCTGGATTGAGTTCTTGCCAGCCAGAAGCTGTATCAAATCTCTTTCGGTCACTTGATATCGATGGAGGAGGTAGACAAGAAGCAGGTACTGTTTCTGTATAGGGAAATCTGTGCTCCATGCACATGCTCCAGCATGTCTCATTGATTCTCCAAACACTATCTTATATCACTCCTGTCCAGTACAAAGTGTGAGGAAAAAGAAATTATACACCACTGGAACACAGAATCAGCTCTCTCACTACTCACTTAAAATCTCTCAGATAAAAATCTACAGATCTACACCAAGCCAGTTATGCTTAGGGTTTTTTTCCCCACACACTATAAATATATCACTAGATGTTTATGGCTAGCCAGGGTAGCATTTTATAGCTCTGAAAGTGCTGCAGACGCTTGGTCACATAGTGATCTTCGGTGGGATGCAATCAGGTATTCTACAGAATTCAACCCTGGGTCCAGATTTATCTGCTGCTCATCTGTTTGTTTCAGTTTATTTACTACCACCATTATATATTTAATCCTCATAAACTTCAAGTATTTATCCCCACATCATAGGGAGGAAATATTTGGGTTGGTTTCCAGTGGTAGTGGATACTAGCAAAAAAAGAAGGGAGAGGAAAATAGAATCATAAAATCACTTATGTTGGAAGAGACCTTAAAGATGATTATCAAGTCCAACCATAGCCTAACCCTGCCTAGTCCACCTCTAGATCAAGTCCTCCAGCACATTTACATGCCTTTTAAATTGCTCCAGGGATGGTGACTCCACCACTTCCCTGGGCAACCTCTTCAAATGCTTGACAACCCTTTCAGTAAAGAAATTTTTCCTGATGTCTAATCTAAATTTCCCCTAGTGCAGTTTATAACCATTTCCTCTCATCCTATCGCTTGTTACCTGAGAGAAGAAACTGACCCCCACCTCTCTACACCCTGCTTGCATGTAGTTTTAGGGTGTGATAAGGTCTCCCCTAGCCTCCTTTCCTCCAGACTAAAAAGCCCCAGCTCTCTCAGTACTCAAGGTGTGGCCTCACCAGAGCTGAGTATACTGGGACAATCACTTAACACCTTATGGAAGGGGGCATGTTCCATGACTGCTTAAAAGCAAGACCCCCCCCAACAAATTTATTCTCAACATGGACATTTTAATTCCCAGTCGCTTTCTTTTTTTTCCACAGTGAACCTGTGATATGAAGTTGTGTCTAACATACAGATCCCTTTTCCATGCAGCTGTCTGTAGTGATTGTGGATGGGGAGAGGAAAAATGCAATAAAAGAAATAGACAAAAATGTTTGTATACACACCAAAAAATATTAGGAATGGATTTCTATCCTCTCACTACAGAAAGAATAACACTTGGAAAGAATTGTTTCAGTATGAAAGCCTTGTCTTGCTAAATATTCCTTATGTTGAGTACACACGCATTTACTTAATGCTCTGAACAGATGATCAGGACCATGCCAACAAAACCAAAAGCAATTTGTCTGTCTCTGAGGTTAAAGCACAGCATGCAAGGAAGCCTTGGCCTTTCAATGGTCTGACCTGTGTGGTTTGCATCTCACTCACAAATTTACCTTCATTTCCCTGGCATAAACAATGCTTTTCACATTTAAAAAAAATAAATTAAAAATTAGCTTTTCCCACACAGAATTTAAATATGAATAGAGATCTTGGGAGTCAAATCCGAAATATATTTTAAGAAATGTTACATCTGATAAGATTTTATTTGTGTCGTGTTTTCAATTTCACAAACATTATGTTGTAATTCAAGAACACAGCTGTGAAAAGTAAGTCTGTAAAGCAGCATTAATTTAATTAATTGTATTGTAGACTTCTAAAATAAGTGCTTACAGCTGTGTTAAGTTTGATAAATAGTAAGGGAATTCTGAATGGAAAATACTATGTGAAATGGATGTTATAAAAATTTGACATTTCCTCTTATGTACTTTATTGTAAATTTTCAGATTTAATTTCTTGGGAAATTAATGCTTGGGAGCACAGATGAGCCCTCAGGGATTTAACTCCATGGACTAGCTTTCAAGGTCTTATTATTTTGTGCTGAGCTACCATGCAACTATCTTGCAATACCAAGCTGCAATAATTGTATGAAGAGTACGTAGCTCCAGGAGAGAGCTGAAGGTACTATATTAAGACATGTAAAACTTCAATATGTAAACAAATGGCCGGTTAATAGGAAGCTGTGGTGACCACAAGCAGGAAAATGGTACAGCAATTATAAATAAACAGCAGAAACCACTTCTTAGCAAATCCTGTGGAGAGGAGAGGGAATTACATGACAACAGCTCATTTCCAACCCCAAGCTATTATGGCTTAGGTGCTTTGACAATTCTTGGGACTCAAAGGTCTGAATTGCTGCCTTGGACCACACTTGTAACGTGCGACACTGCAGATGCAGAGCTCAGAAGGGTGGCTTAGGACAGTGAGGTGTTATACAATCATATTTCTGTGAAATATTAAAATATTTCTATTAAATTTTTAGAGTATGCTGTGGTGTTTTTTGGTTTTTTTGTTTTGGTTTTTTTTTTTTGAAAGTTACCTGCTTCTCAACTGTGCAATTTTTAGAGGTAAAAATTCAGCCCTTGATGCATCAACACCCCCCTCCTCCCCCCAAAAAACGTTTCTTTGCTCTGGCTACTTGAGAAATACAACTTTCATTCTCCATCCTCCCAGGGAGGACTGTCACTGTCCCATCAGTATTCCTGTCACTGTCTCCTGCATTACCTTCAACCTTCCTCTTATCCTCTCAGCTCTTTCTCCTTATCCTTCTGCCAACATGCTGCCATGCTCTGACCCTGATGCCTCTTCCTTGTGACATACATCAGTTGTTGTGATCATGATCACTTTTCACAGTATCTATCCTAGTGGTGTTGGATCTAACTCCCTGACGCACAGAGTAGCAGCTGCTTTTCAAGAGATTGTAGCAGCACTGCTCATAGAAACAGCAAACCCTATTTTTACTGGTGATACGCTGGTAGGAACTAGATCTCTTATTAATGATAGGATCTAGTGGACATTTGTAACAAGAAGTCATCTTCTTGCTTTTGTGAGTTAAGGAAATTACAAGTTTGAATGCAACCAGAAGCCTTTGCAGCACTGCAAATCCTGGAGGTGTTAGCAGAAACTGGTGCATGAGGGCAGGGAGCAGGACAGAGGAGAGGAGCTGCTGGAGCCTGGGTTGGTTCTGCTCAGACCCTGGCAAAGCTCATTTCTGTCCCTATCCAAGGGACAAGGAGGCTTAAGCAGCAGCAGGAAGGTCTGAGGACTTTGTTATTATTTTAAGATCTGTTATTCAAAAAGTGCTTTAGTTGTCAATAACTTCAGTTCGTTGCTTAGTTGCTGGTAACCACCAAGAGCTGTAATAGAGGCTGTTTTACTGTGGCACTCTGCTTCACTGGCATTGCCAGTGACATCAGAGCTGTAGACACTGCAGACTATTCATCTCACCGAGAGGGTCACCGGCTATCCTGATGAACCAGAATCTGTGTCTGAAAGCAGGAGATGAGGCACCCGAGTGAGCAGAGCTGTTGGTTACTCTGTTAGTGTCTTAGCTACTGCTCCTTGGAAACATGGGGTGCAGCAGGCTGCAATACCTGCTGCCTCTTCACCCTTTGAAGACACAGTGTTTTGTGAGGTCCATGTTATTTTTAGGGTTTTGAAAAGCTGTGTTAGACAGCAAATTCTTCTGCATTCAAGTCAGCTTGTATTTTACCTGGCACCCTATAAAATTGTCACTCTGACTGGGAACTGTCAGTCAAAGTCCCTGCAATAGCACAGTTTACCCACAGCCTCCTTGGTGGCCCATGGCTGTGACAAGTTGTGCAGCTGCTCTTGCTCAATTCCTGCATATCAGAGATGCAAGGAACAACTTTCTCACAGCATTAGCGTGCCATGAGCTTCAACTAACAGGCTTTATAAGCAGCAGAAAGTACAATAGAGCTGCTATGAGTCATGGTAGATTTGATATACACACTTTATTTTTCCTTATTTTTCTGTGCTTGTAAATTGCTAATTCATGATAGATGCCATTGAAACATTTGACATTTCTAGTTTTCCATTCTGTTTGGATTTTTTCAATGTTTGCCTTTGGGCTGTGACCCTTTTCTGGCAAACTTGCTTTGCTTTTGTTGTTGAGAGGATACACGTGCATGTGTCTATTTATATACAAAAATATAAGATCCTCAATGTTTTATGAGCAGAGAAATATGGCATTTACTCATAAATCTGTAAGTATTTGCAGAATAAACAGAAAACATACACAACAGATGCACTTTTTAACTATTCTACTAAAAAATAGTCTTTATAAGAGCCAAAAGAAGTATTTTATGTTCAAATACATAACAATTAAAATCTCTTAATGAGCATAACATTGCCATGCTAACCTTGCATTTGAACAGAAGGACTTCTCTGACACAATTTCCATTAAAAAAATACTGATGTAGCTATCTTGAAAAGTGTATTTGTTTCCCATTTTTCAAAAAGAGAGGGACTCACCATCTTTCTTTGTATATGCAGCCCTGGTAGGACCAGTAACAATGTTTGTTCTTCGTCCAAGGCAGAACACCGTGCCAGTTCTTTGATTAATAACAATTTGGAAAATATTTTCCCTCCTCTCAGGCTATTTCATATCACTAATTTGTTTTAATTTGCTGTATAAAAGATTTTATCTCTATCCCAAATATGATTAGGGATAGAAATTAGTTCACAAAGCTTTCTGTCCCTATACTTATGTGTTTATTGAAGTGTCTCTTCAGTAACTTTAAAAAGTATAAGGAGATTAAATCCCTTGGTTTGTGATATTCCACTGACAGATGAGATTTGGTCTTTTTATCTTACATAACTGGATAAACAATTTTGGAGGAAAATAACATTACCATCATAGGTTCTTCTCTCAAGCAGTAGGTGCATACATAATCTTCAACAGAAATGCCTTTGAAAATAGAAAAGGAGAGTTGCACTGCATACCCTTAGAACTGGTTTTCAGTTCTACCAGTACATATACCCTTTGAAATACTGTGGTGCTGTGCTATTTCAACCCTGCAGAAAAATTTGTTCCCTGAAAGTGTCACGCACGTGGCTGCATATCCTTGTAATAATTCGTTCTTGCTTCTCCAATGTTCAGAACTCTTGCTCCTTACAGTGCTGAACCTGTAAATAAATGAATCAGACACCTAAATAATGGGAACAAGAATAATAGTTGTGTTGTTCGTGATGTGTCTCATGTTTCATTACTCTCTGCAGTTCCTCACAGGTTTTAGTCAAACAGAAGTCTAGCTCAACTGTAAAGCCCTGTGTGAGCGAAGTGTGCTTTTGGCTAAACTTCATTACCTTCCTTTTTCGTTGCCTTCAGTTAGTAAGCCAGGAAAGTTCACCAATCTTGAAAAGAGCCACCATCTTAATTTGTTACATATATCATGCCAAACATATGTTTATGATGGAGAAATTCAGTAATTTCTTAGAGATTAACAGATTACATTGTAGTTTGAAGGAAGCATTATTAGAGGATTAGAAACCTCTCAATGACTGAGATTCAAAGCAGCAGCAGCAATGTAAGGTGCTACATTGCTTAATTTGCAAAGATATTGGTATGTGGGTGTGCACTTTCCAACCTTATGAATAGATGTGGTTTGGCTGATGTGGAAAGCATTTTTGGTGCCAGAGTTCCTAAACACACCCAGAACACCTATTACACTGAGAACACCTACCGCTGCGGCTAGATGGGGAGAATCAACGTTTAGCTTTACAACACACTGGGGAAAAAAAAAACCAAAACACTGATGTGGTGAAATATTTTTAAATACTATTTTTAAAAAAATGGAATCTATGTGGAAAACATTTTGATGTTGTTTTCAACTGCAGTAAACTTAAGAACAGTATGCTTTAAATGCTATATGTATGGTATGGTTCTTCAAGGTCATGAGTTTGTTATAAAGCTATATGAATTGTCTTTGCAATACTTACATAAAATTACACTGTAATGTAAATTTGTAAAATTGTAATGTCTTTAAACTTCTCATTTATACAGTTAAGACCGAGCAACTCCATTCCGCTCATGACAGATAAACGCATATGGATAATGGCAGTTATTATGGCAGTGCATGCAAAACCTCTGAAGTTTTGCAGTACACAGCTGAGCCCATGGGCTCAAGTGGGTGGTAGCTGGGCTCTGTATTTTCAATATTCAGTTCTGCAATGTGAAGAAGTTTTTACCCTGTAACAGTGCTCCTCTGAAATGATTGCATTTTTCAGAGCTATGGCTTCTATACAAAACTATACTCCTAATAATTGTAGACCCTTGGAATCTTGGAACCTTTTCAGAAAATAAGTTTTATAAACTATATCAGAAAAAAATACTTTCCAGGAATTTTCCCAGTCTTTCCAAGAATAGCCCCTTCAGCTTTGAATGCCTCTGTGCTAATTATCTTGCAATTAGGAAGAAAGAAATATCTGCAGCAAATAAATCCAGACTGTGCCTCAGGAAAAAAAAAAAGCAAAAAAAAAAAAAAAGCAAAAGAAACACACCTCTGCTACTACTGTACACTCCTGCCAAGGAAACAACTAGCAAAGGAATGGTATTGTTTGAATTACTCCTCGCCCCTTGCTTCATTTTTAGGTTGTATTTAGTGTCAGTAACAGACTTAAGCTTTACTAGCACTGAATCCCAAATGAAGCGGAAGTCAGAGCTTTCATGAGGTTAGGATAACTGGGTAAGTAGGCCAATAAGTCATTATGATAAGAAGGTTAGGATAATTAGTAGCAGCAATAAACAGCCAAAGTTATCCTACTTGAGTTCTCTGCTCTACATTTCACCAGCTATCATTTTCTTAGGACCAGTTGTGAGGACCAGCAATAACTTGTTAAACACTTGTGCAGTCAAAAGGAAATGACAGTGATGGGTAGGGATAATGGTTTTGATGGATGTAAAAAGGATAATGCAACTGGTGTGAGTAAAGTGGAATATTTTACATTGAGTCGGTAGATGGACATTATGAGCACCAAAAGCCCAAACACAAAGTTAGTGCAAATGGAAAGACATGAAAGTTTTAACCAGCAACACATTCAGGCTGAGACAGCCTGTAGCTGATGTGACTAAAAGATGGTATTAAAGAAAAGCACATCATTAGTGGCTTAGTGAATCTGTGATTAATATTTACCCACAGACTGTTATCAGCACTGGAGATATGAAATTCTAGGTGAAATGTAGTTCTTGGCTTTCTTTCAATCTCTGCTCTTCTACTTTTTTTGGGGATTTATGCCCATTGACCTGGTCTTTTCACTCCAGCTACTCGCATTGAAGTCTGGAAGACTTTGTGCCAGTGTATGGGGAACAGACTATCCACTTCCAAGTAGGGTGCAAGTCAAACCATTCATGGGCTAATAATTCTGAATCTTTCCTATGGTTTATGTCAAAGTGAAAAGTGTTCTGTAAGCATTCCTGTTGTCTGGTGGAGTATGTAAGTGCAAAGAACCACAGACACATGTGAGTTGAAAGAGAAAAGACAACTACACAAAGAAGGATGTAGTTTTGCCATGAAGTTGATTAGGTGAAATGTCAAAGGAAACCTTCAGAGAACACTTCACAGCTGCATGTTCTGCTTTCTTGCTGTTACTTACTAGGTTTTCTCTTTCTGCCTGCAGTATGTTAGACATTGAAGTCAGAAGTAAAGGCTCTTTCTGTGTTCCAGAGTTTCCTGTCAGAACAAGCTACAGTTTGAACAGTCTCATAGCCTGGTAAACCTAAGTCACTTTGGTTTTTATCTATGTTATCAGGCAAGGATTATACTGTAATGTTTTCTTAAAAGGAAAATAGTGACCATTGAGTGTGTTACTACATACATGATGTCTTTCTGAATGCCTCATTGCAGAACATGCTCCAGCAACAATTCACTTGTTCAACAGCTCCCAGTGGAGAGGAGAGGACCAGATGGGTCCCTCAGCATCTCTTGAGTTTGCAGAAGTTCACAAGTTTGGTGGTTTTTTTTTTTTTTCTGGGTTTTTTGTTTTGCTTTGGTTTTTTTTTGTGTGTGGTTTTTGGTTGGGTTTTTTTTTTTTTTTACAACTGGCTTCAGATCTAAATTTAAAGTTTGCTCTTTGCATGCAGCCTGGAGGAGGAACTGGGGAATTCTTGCTGTAAGGAAAAACATCAGTGGCAAAATGGTGGCATGGTGTTTGAATTCTTTATGCTTTACTCTGGTTCTGTCAAGGACAAAAGATATAGTCAAGGCTTGGGAATGCCCACTTAATTCCTAGCATATCCTTAATACTCTTGCTTTAGAAAATTTCCTTCTTTCTGTTCCTTATTGCACAAGAACATATCATTTTATAGATGCCTGGGGCAAATTTTCAGGAACTGAACAGTGCAGTTTCTGCAGTTCTTGGTGGATCTTTTGATGGGGCAGGTGCCCCTCTCTCTTCCTCCTGCAGATTGTGGGGGACATGTCTGATTTTGAGCTTCCCCACTCCAGAACTACCTACTAATAGAAGGCTGCATTTCTACATCTGATTTCACTGACATCCAGTGGGGCTTCCTCAAGGAAGCTTTTAGGGATTCAGCCTGAAAGCTGAAACTGCATATGTTGGTGTGATTTCAGTGGAAGGTGGGGTTTTTTTTCCCTACGTTTTTTTTTTTTTGGTTGGGTTTTTTTTGTATGTGTTTTTTTTCTGGTTTTTGTTGTTTTGGATTTTTTATTTTTTATTTTTTTGTAAACCAGAGACTGCAGGATCAATCCAGTTCTCAGAAAGATATAATGTTTCCAGGAAAAAATATTCAAACCTCTCATCTTTCTGAATAACTTTTATTTTGCAAGTGTATCTTTCTCTTTGAGAAGACAAATGTGAACTCTGTGGGGAGATGAGACCTGCTGGAGTAGGTGTAGGCCTGATGTGAGTGGTGAATGTCTACATGGAAACAGTTTTCTGTAATTTTATTTTAGCCATGATCAGCATTCATCAAGACCTACAGGGCAGTGTAGATGTATGCCTAAACATGACCTCAAATAAATCAGTGGTTTACATGCCTATACATACTGAGTACAGTAACAGCACGTAGAAGCTGTTGACAAAGATTGTGTTAAGCACTGTACAAACAGGTAACAACGTCAGTGTGGTTCTGAAGGCTTGCAGATGCAGATGCAAAACAAGTTGTTGCAGATGAATGAAATAAGCTGGATGATTTTTCTGTGTTCTGAGAAGATCAGAACAGTGAAATTAATAGTTTAGTCAGAGTAGCAGCTGACTGCTTGGGGATACGCTTTGTAGTTGGTGTTGTGGCATCTGCCCTTTTGAAAGTAAAGCCTTTAAGTAACATGTATCACAAAACATTTATCCAGGCTAATAATCCAAATCTAATGGCCTCCATCCATACACACATATATATGTACACATGCACAAATATATATATTCATATACCCATGCACAAACATTCAGGTGCTTGTTATAGGTCAAAATATGTTGCTGACAGTAATTACAGGCTCAGAAATAACATTACATTTCTTTAACGTAATAGAGCCATGAACAAAACGAAATACAAGCTTTGTCTGACCTTTCCTTTGCCATATCTGACATTTTTCTAAAGTTCCATCTCAAAAATTCTTCACGACTGCTGCTTTGTCATGAGTCAAACTATATCCTGCATGACTAGTAAGAAATGATTCACCTGAATCTTTCATACCTTATGGGGTACAAAGGAATCAGCAGTGAAATGTTTTTAATACTCAGCTAATGATTGCCTCTGAGGTTCAACAAGAGGCTAGTGAGTCTCTGATAGAATCATATCATCATAGAATGTGTTAGGTTGGAAGGCACTTTTAAAGGTCATCTAGTCCAACCCCCATGCAGTAAGCAGGAACATCATCACTAGATCAGGTTACTGAGAGCCATATCACGCCTGACCTTGAATATCTACAGGGCCTCCACTACCTCCCTGGGCAACCTGTTCCAGTGATCTACCACCCTCATACTGAAGATTTCTTTCCTTATATCCAACCTAAATCTACTCCAAAGGGGGTTGCAAGTTAGCAACATGAACTCAAAGTGTGCATCCATAAAGTGCCTTGTGGTTTCAGTCTCTTCTGTATTGTCCATGCTTCAAAAGTTGGGGTTGCGGCCCTTGGCTTCTCTGCTGAGCTTCTCTTATGCTCCCATTTAGAAATTGTTGAGAAATAAAAAAAAATTAAAGGACATTTTTGAGGAAAAGACAATATTTTTAAAGTATGTTTTTATTTCCTTTTTAAAAAAATGGTTAACACTATTTCATGCAACTACATGCGTTAAATGCTGCCAGTCCTTTATGTAAAAAAATGATGGTCATCCTGAACAGGCTAGATGAGGTTTCTGAAATTATGTGAGGCTGCTTGGGAGGTAAGGCAATTAATAAACCTAATAACTGGTGTTATTGCTTGGATAGACTCTGCTTCTTACTAGTTGGCTCTGCATATTTCTGTGGAAAGAGGATGTTACAGTGGGAATCTTGTTTACTCTTTGAATGATTCTTCTCCCAGTGACTTGTAATCTCTAAGTAATGGGATGCCTCACTCTAGCACAGAAGCACGCTGGGCAAGTTGGCCAGTGATGTAAGGCAGACTCATTTAGCTTGTTATACTTCTCCCTTGCAAAAGGCATTTTTAAAACCTTCAACTCTCAGAATGGAGAAACATCACCCAGCAGCTGTAATTCTTCCCTTAGGTAATGTCACCTTTGTACTTTCCAAGCTGTCTTCTTTTACACTTGAATCTGACCCTGCTGACTTGCCCAATACAGTCAGTACTTTGTACTATGTACCTACTGCATATTTTTGGGGTTCGAAGTCATTATCATGACATAAATGTTTTGAGCTGCCTTTCCTTTGCTGATTCTTCCTGCACAGGCAGATGAAGTTCCTGTATTTCACTGAAGGAAGAGATATTTGAGTATTGGATGGGTAGTTGTTAAAAAATTAAATATCAGGAAGCAATGAAAATAAAAAATCCTCAGAGAGAGTAACATGGCTGTTATATAAAGTGTGAAACCTTTTGTCACAGAGCAAGTGACAGAGTGGAGGCAGTTAAAGGGGAGGCCAGGGAGCAGGGTGTGCATGCATCTTCAGGAGGAGCAGGCTCCAGCTGCATGCAAGTTACCAAGTGTGCAATTGGGACCATCAATGTTGAACAGGAGCAAGACACTGGCATCAAGTACATATGGGAATCCACACAGATGGTAAATTTTATTCCAGCTTGGGTTTATTTTTTTGCTTTGGATCTTGGGAATTCTTCCCTCAAACAAAGGTCATAGCATTTTGCATTCAGCAGAAGTGAACTGGTACAGTACACCCTTGCATATCTTCCGCTAACACAATCAGCAGAGCAGTACTGTCATCTAGGTATCTGCTTTTCTGCCCATCTATTTATTGCTTCTAAGTAGCAGCCCACCATATAACCTACTTAGCTATTCTGCTTTCCTTGTGGGTTACTCTCAGGCCCATGTGCTCTTGTTGCTGCATCATTTATGGCTTCCTTGTCCCTCCCTCCAGCCCTTTTGAGCAAGCCTGAGGTGCTGCTCCTGGGATTTGGTCCAGAAAGCACTGGTACATGGCTGGATGTTTTCAATGTGGTAGCAATTCATAGTTGCATTTTGTAAAGACATACAAAAATAGCTGAAAGATATTTTAAAAATTTTGGTCAAGATGATGTATTACAAAATAGCTACAAAAACTTAGCTGTCCTTACTGCGTTGGGTAGATCCTGTAGGTCCTTCGGGCTGCAGCTGCACTGGTAATCTAATTAATGGCAGGATCTAAGACTGGGCTTATAATCAGGCTGTTAGTTCTGTGCCTGGCACCATTTTGGCCTGTGTCCAGTAGCACTTTCCCCACAAATTCTTGGTTCCAGCTTCTGTCAGCTTCTGCTGGGGACTATTCCCAAAAGGCCGGACCACTCCCCTGCCCTGGAAGTGTGAGAAAATTTGCCTGCAGAGCTGCCAGCTGAGCCATGCCCCTTGATCTCCAGGTCAGAGGCTAAGCCTTGACCTCTGCTATTTACTAGTGTGGTAGTGACCTAATAGTCCTAATGCAATTTCCGATGGAAAATGCCAATGTCTCCCGGTCAGTGAGAATAACTCAGGATTGTCAGCGTGAACTACAGCAGCCTACTGCTGTATGGATGACATCTGTCTTCGTGAGGGACAGACTGAGCGTGCTTTCTAAATTGTTATAAAAAATAACCTATTTAAAGGTCTCTCTTCATGCAACTAAAACGTAATGTGGAATTATGTAAAGGATTACTGACAGATAAGAAAGTCTCACACAAGTGTTGGCAGAGTAGAGAGAAGGGAGAGAAACAATCCTGAAGGCACAGTGCTACCAAGGTGGCAGTGGTACCGCAGAGGTTGTGGTACAGTAGATTGAACAGAAGGGGAATTTTGGTTGAAACCTGAACAATAGGGAAAGGTGAAGACAAGCCTGTGAGCAGACTTATTTCCTGTGTAAAATACTTTTGTGCTACAAGCAGTGTTTCTATCTGTGAAAGGCTTTTTTCCCTCTATTTTATTTTCTCTGTTCGGGCTTGCCTTTTCTGATGCTTCCCAATCCAATGTAGTTGATCCCGTTGCTGCACAGAGTTCCTGTGCCCATGGTGAAGCAGCTCAGAGAGTGGCTCTGGTGCTGTGCTGGAGGTGGTGCTCACTGGGCAGCAGCTCCTGCTGTACCGCAGTTGCTGGGCTGCTTGAGGCAGTGGGGCTCCTAAGCAACATGGGGCATACAGAGACTTGGAAGCAAACACTGAGGATGGATGAGCTGTCAGAGCCCTTTGGGAGCTGCCCTGTGGCCATTTGGACCCCTGGTTTTGTGGAGGGAATTTGTACTGAGGGAGGCTGTCAATACTGCAAGTGCAGTGCCTGGAGTAGCTGCAGAAGTGAAACTGTGGTGGGTCCAGGCAGGAAAGTGGGAAAGAGAAGCAGGATTCTCCAGGCTCAGTGTCCAGTGTAGTCATCTGCATCCTGTGGTACATCGACCTGGGTGACTGTGGAGCAGTTGGGAGGAGTAGCTGGGGATGGTATTCCCCTGCTTGTCTGGCCCTTGGCACGGCAGATGGAGCAAAAATACAAGTACTGTAGCTGAGGTCAGTGAGAGAAAAGAAGGATAGAAGGAAAACCTGGAGAAATGATACTGCCTCTTCTCTCCATTTGCTGCTCTCCTGATTCTGATTGCTGCTGCTGCTGGGAAACACATGACTGGAAGCCATGCGTTGAACTGAATGGATCAAGAACTTTCAGCAGCTGGACATCGTGCAATGAAAATGTAATAGCCACTGCTTTGTCAGTTAAACTTGCTTCTTTGTAAGTTTTTTCTTTAAGTTGCCAAAGTGATCAAATGAATCATATTTACCACCAAAAAATGTTGGAACTAAGATATTGATAAAAAAATTCTTTATTTTCTTTGTGGCATTTACGTATCAAGGGAGTTTAATCCTGATGCAATATGTGAGTTTTTAGCATGTCTGTTCAATTTAGAGGACTCTGGATTGAAGCCTGTGTATATTTGCAGGTTGGGCAAGGAGAAAATACTAATCTCGTAATAAAGCTTCTTATTTGAACATGTACACAAGAATCATAGTGAAGGTCTGACTACAGAAAGCAAAAGTGATAAGATAACATATGTTTTAAAAAAAAAAGTTGTTAATGTTTACTGAATTTTGAACAGGAAACAGAAAAAACACAAAACATTTTAGTATGAATCTTGATTTGACAGAGAATGGTTCAGGGCTGTTCTCTTCAGTGTGGATAACTATTTCAAGATTTGTGACATCTCTATTAAAGTTATGAAGTTTAAAGTTAGTAAGTATATGTGGGGATTTTAAAAAAAATCACCATAAAATATGACACCCATGCAAAATATTTTAATAATCAGCAATAATGTGAGCGGAAAATATTATGCATGGCAACTGAATGTGATTTTTGTTAACCCAATTACATTTCCAAAGCTTGCATAATACAGTGGGAGCTCTGCAGCCCGCCTCTGCTCAAAAGGTTGCTCAATTCATTATCATCACAATTTTTTGAGTAACAACAATAAAACATTTGTCTTCCATGAACAAAGTGCATGTGAAAATTGTTGTTGCTACCAAGTGTATATGGAAATGTGATTAATTTGTTTTTATGTGGCTATGGGCAAATATAAACAAAAATTTTGAACCATAAATGTCAGCATTAACCTTTAGCTTGAAGGTCTCTCTCAGCCTGGAGGGAATGTTGGATAAAAGAGAAATAAATATGGAATAGAATACAAATTCTTCATAAAATGTCATTTTTAATGTAATAGTATTATAATGTAAGGCACCACCAAAATCCTACAAATAAATTCATATTAACATTAAAGGTTTCTCTAATGGAGCTGTTCAAACAAAAGGCCACTGCAGACACACAGAAGTGTTCCACAATGAGTTGGATCTTTGCAGTGCTAAGGTCAGTCTAATTCATCCAGGTGCTTCCCCCCTTAAAACAAAAACATGCAGCAAGAACAATGAGAATCAAAAGAAATCAGTAAATACAGAACTCAAACCTAGGAATCTGTAAGTGCAAACTTACTTTTCCCACAAAGAAACAATTCCATCTGCAGAAGGATGTAAATCATTACTTTTCCAGCCTTATTAGTTGTTTATCATTGCACTATCATTTTGCTTAAAAATCCTGCTCCTCGAATCATTCAGATACCAGAGGGGCTTTATTTCTGGCCATTTGTAAGCTGAATGAATCATTAGGCTTTGTACATAAAATCCACAGAATAAAAAATTACTATTTGAGTTAATTTTTTTAATGGAACATACAAGCTTTTAGGGTAATGGAAAATGCTCTTTAATAAGGTGCAGCACATTGTGACTCTTTTTTTTGTATGTGTTACTTAATGGTCCCAGGTCTTGCTACCATTAGACTAAATTGAACAAGTAATTGGGAGGAAATGGGGAAATGTCAATCAATCATTAGTCATTAATCATTTTACTTTTCATATCTGCCTTTACACACGCACTAGCAACACATTTTACACTAAGTATGTTTTAATTAGAACAGAGAGACAAAGCCATAGCATCACATTGAGAGTCATTTTACATTAAAAGCAAAAATACTACAGTGTATATCAAACTCCGTTACCCTCCTTGCAAAAACAAGCAGCTTCACTGTGTTTCCTCAACTGGTGAAACACTTGAGGCTTCCCAAGTTCCTTTAGTGGCTTGAACTTGTGGCTTATAGTAGAAAAGATAGAGTTTGTAATCTAGGCAAGTTTAGGAGGCTGAGAATTTTGCAACACTACTCCTTATACTGCTGACACTGCTGTGTATAGTGTTGTCTGCACACCAAAAATATTATTTGGATCTGGTTACAGGGATAAAAATCCTCCCTACCAGTGTCCTGCCTTTTATTGCTTCTCGCAGCAGGAGAGCTGTGCTCTGCCAAGCTATGTTCAGAGAGTGGATGTTGTGGAGAGCAGAGCAAAGTGTTTGGTACAAAACGAATGACTGAAAACAAATAAAAACCCTACTAAATGCTGGGAAAAGACCTCTATTTAAGTGCAGGCAATCAAAAAGTGTAATGAAAATACTCCTCAACAGGAAACATCTCTTTGTTGATGACAAAGGTCAGCATCGGCAAGGGCTGCTGCAGCGGTCTTTATGACTGGCACCACGAGCTTCAGCTCCAAAGACGACTGTGGATATTTCCAGATTCCAGTGAAGAAAACTCCCCCAAATTTGAAAGGGTGGTTTTAGCTGAGGGTGTTTGTTTGGAAGAAAAAATTTATAAACAGCATCACAGCAAATGTGGAGTGAATTGTAACCAAATCAGAGCTGAGGGCACTCAGTTTGCTAGTGGCCAACACGTGAAGCATACCTGGACTGGAGCAGAACTTGCACCAAGATGGAGGTATGGATGGAGTGCCAGTGAAGCAGCTGGTGCTCAAGAGTAATGGAAGAATAATGAGCATTAGAGAAAAACCAGTGCCAAACCTCAGACTCCAATAATGCCCTTTTTTTCTCCACAGACAGCAGGCCTGCCTGCCTGTTCAGTAGAAAACCACTGGTTTGGTTTTTTGGGGATTTTTTTTTTTTTTTTTCCAGAAATCCCTGTTACAATCTGAGCCATCTCAATCCCCTGGGCAGCTGCACTGACCTCTCTCGTGCTTGGATCATTGCTCATCTGCAGCTTCGTTGAGAGACACACTGAATCCTTTCTCATAGGAATTTCTGGAATGCAGCCAGCCATCACTGACCTTTCTATTAAAAACACTAAAGTGGATTATCAGGCTCGGTACTTCTTGAGAAAGAAATGCAAACTGCCCATTTCTCAGGGAAGTGGCCACAAATATAGCCATGCATTTTAACATTTGTCATTTCAGGATCCATCTCCTGTAGTGGAAACGTGTTCAAACCACTGTCTTGATGCCTAAACGCTCAGGCAGTGATTACTGTATGGACACCATATTGCCTAACCCCAGAAGGTGGGTATCAGAGAGGAGGGAATACAAGGACTTTGAAATGTTCTGTTCAGATTAGTCCTACCTTCCCTGCTGTTACAATATATTCCGTTCTGTATTCTAAGCAATGAAGGAACATTAGTTTCAAATGTTTTATTCCCAGAAAGGTTTAGATGAGCGCAAGAGCATGCAAGATTATGACCTTGCATGTGGTCCTGACAGAAACTGCTAATTAAATATATCAAACTTGCATGGGGAGAGCAGAAACCCAGTGGGTGCTTAGAGGAAAATCCTTCCAGGGGAAAATTGGTTCTTGGAGGGTAAGCAAGTGTGAATAAACTCATCTTTTTGCAGATTATTTTCTTTTCTCCCTCCTCATTTCCCCACCTCTAGAGAGATTTTCTTTCTCTGATTCAGTGGTCATAGAATGCTGTAGGGAAGCGGAAGATAAATATATTGTGCACTGAAAAGTAGCTGATATTGTTTGTGAGCCAAGGAGATGTTCGGTAGCATCAGTTTGTCCTGTTTGATTTGACCCAGGGACACCTTAGTTGATCAAGTAGTGCATTATCATTTCAAGCTCAGAGAGAGATACACTATTAATCTAAATAAGCTGCAGCCAGACTTGACAGGCAGGGGACAAATCCCTAATCAATCTGTTAATCACCCACCTGGGGTGATTTGAATGAAGTCAATTAAAGGATCTTTCATCAACACAAGAAGCTGTACTCAGCTAGTTGAGGAAATACATGCAAGTTCTCCTTTGTGAAGATGTCTTTACCACAAAACTCTGTAAGTATTTTTCTCTTCCCTCATTTGTTTAGCAGGGACTAAGCTGGATGAGAAAGATGAGTGTAGGGTAACTATGTAAAGTTTCAAAAAAATATATTCACAATTAAGTATTTGAAATAAATTTCCTCACACTCCAGAAATGCTGCAAATATTCCAGGAAATGCCAAACTAGAAAGAAAGATAAATACCAAATATTTACTTTCATAGACCAGCTCTATTCAATATTGCGACCAAATAATTGGATGAGGTGTTAAAGGACTGGTATTGCTGTTGTAGATAGTGAAGAAATATATTGTATGGAGAGGGACTTTTACAATTTCCTTTTTATCTGTTGACTTTTCTGATATTATTTGTTGCTAATATCTTCTATCCAGAACTCCTGCCAGAGCTAGTGAAGCATAGGTTGTCCATAGAAAGCAAAACCTGGTTATAATTTCTCAACAGAGATGTTGTATTTTAATTCATTGGGATATGCCGTTATGTTATGAGCACAAGGTGATTCTTTTTCATTGAATCTTGAATTGTGGAATTTGCTTCCTGAGACTCAATATTTACATATCTTTGAACATGTGACCTGTTGTGCAATTGGTCTTGTTCTGGAAAAGGTAGGGCTGCAGTGTTGTAATCGGCAGTGTTTGTCATTCCTGCAGTCACATAGATTTAAAGTTCAAAAGCAGCTTAATCTTAAAACCACCTGACAGTCTACCCGCAGTATGACTGTGAAAATGTGATTAAAACTAAAACTTCGCTTCTTAGGGTGTTGTGGTGGGTTGATCCTGGCTGGAGGCCAGATGTCCACCAAAGCTGCTTCATCACTCTACTTCTCAGCTGGGCAGGGTAGAAAACACATAATGAGAGGCTTGTGGGTCGAGATAAGGACAGGGAGAGATCATTCAGCAATTAATGTCACAGGCAAAACAGACCCAACATGGAATAAAACACATCTAATTTATGACCCAATCAAACCAGAAGAGAATAATGAGAAATAATCCAAAATCTTAAAACACCTTCCCCCACCCCTCCTTTCTTCTCATGTTCAACTTTATTCCCAATTTCTCTTCCTTCTTCCCACAGCAGTACAGGGGGCCGGTGGGGATTTGGGGTTGCAGTCAGTTCATCACATGTTGTCTCTGATGCTCCTTCCTTCTCAGAGGGAGGACTCCACACTCTTCCCCTGTTCCAGTGTGGGGTCCCTTCCATGGGAGACAGTCCTCCATGAACTTCTCCAGTGTGAGTCCTCCTTCCCACGGGGGCTGCAGTTCTTCACAAACTACCCCAGTGAGGCTTCCATGGGGTGCAGACCTTCAGGACCAGACTGCTCCAGCATGGTCCTCCACAGGGTCACAAGTCCCATCAGCAAACCTGCTCCTGAGTAGGCTCCTCTCTCCATTAGGCTGCAGGTCCTGCCAGGAGCCTGTTTCAGTGCACGGTTCCCACAGGTTCATAGTCTCCTTCAGGTATCCACCTGCTCTACAGTGGGGTGCTCCACAGGCTTCTGCAGGTGGAATCTCTGCTCCCCATCATCTTACAGTGGGGACAGCCTGCCTTCTCCCATTAGCTGCAGGGGAATCTCTGCTCTGGTGCCCTCTTTCCCCCTTCTTCACTGACCTTGGTGTCTGCAGAGTTTCTTACATCTTCTCTCTCCCTCTGGCTGCAAAAGGCAGCCACTTGCATTTTTTTTTTTTCTTCTTAAGTATGTGACAAGAGAAGTCCTACCTCCATTGCTGGTCTCTGGGCCTTGGTCAGCGGTGTGTCTGGCCTTAAGCTGGCTGGTCTTGGCTCTGTTGGGCCTAGGGAAAGCTTCTAGCTGCTTCTTTCAGCAGCCACCACTGCAGCATCACCCCCCTGACAAAACCTTGCCACACAAACTCAAAACACTATTAATGGTGGGAATAAAGTTGCTGAGGAAATTTTTTAGGATAAACATGTTAAATGAGCTCATCTGTTGTGGCTGCCAGACTTCATACTCAGCCTTGTTTTAAGAGCTTTGTTAGGCAATTAGTGCTCTCGATTCTTGTTTTAAATACATAAAGGATTAAACTTCTTGCCGCTTGTACATCTTGAGAGATCAAACCTCTTCAGTTCTATGATAGTGGAGGGTTTTTTTCTTCCCCAATAAAGTCATTATAGCACCACATAAGGGACTTAGCGGTAAAGGTTGAGCTGGCACTTAACTCATAAATTTTTATTTTCCTCTCTACTTAGATCTTAAACTGAACAAAATCGCCAGCTCCGGTAATGCCTTCTCCCATTCTTATCTCTGCAGAAGTCTGAGAGAAGTTCAAAAAGAACTTGGGCAAAACCTAGTTGAAAGGGACCTAAGGGAGGTGCAGGATTGCCACATTTTCTGTAATCCACTCTGGCACTCTTTTGATTCTGCCTTGTGTGGGCTGCTAAAACCACTTCCTTTCTGAATTGCTGGTGTCACTGCAAACCAAAGCCCAGAACCATGGAGACATTTGAGAACCTGACACACACCTGGAAATCAGTCCCATCAGCCAGCAGGAGTCACATGTCTGGTTAACATGAAACACCTTTACATGTGTGGGAAAAAAGAAGCATACTTCTTCTATTCAGTTGGGCCTACATTCTTGTTTTCATGGAAGTTGTTCTGGTTTGGTTACATTAATTTCAGAAAAGAGGTGGAAATGGATGGTTGCTGTGCATGGTCAGTGGGGCACTAGCTGCTCTTTCAGATTTTGTTTTCCAGAGCAAGGCATGAGCCAGCATATGGGATTTGATTTCACTTCTGTTGAAACCATAGGAGAAGTTGGGGACCACCATGCAGTTCAGCTCTCAAAAAACCCACAGCACACCACAAAGCGCATGGGAGCCATTACATGCATGGAGGCAAGGTCAATTAAGGCTGATGAGGGCAAAACCACCTTTAGTTCTACTGTTTTATCTGCTTCTGCTTTCACTGATTTCAGACAAATTACTTCAGAGTTATACCAAAGTAAGAAGAGAACACAGGGGTGCAATACATGCAGGGTGTATTAGCCTGGAGGAGCTGCAAAGCTGGTGTGTCTCCTCACTCAGGACCACTTCCAACACAAAGGTTCTGTCCTCAAGCTGCTGGTGGGACCTCTGTTCTCCCTGCAGGGACATATACCCCATTCCTGGGGTCAGGATGGTAGATCAAAGAGTTGGGCTTCTTTTGCTGTGCACCGGGTAGGTGATGTTCCCAGGATGTGCTGTAGCAACGTGACAAGAAGCAGATGATTCCCAAATTACCTTTGCTTCTGGGTAGGTGAAAAACACTGAACCTGAGAGGGTCTTGCAGCACCTGAGACTACCTGTATGCCCCAGCATGTCCCAACATCCCACTGAATGGAGATCCAGGTGTGCACTGAACATCTGCAAGGTCTGGATTTCCACAGGAAGGATTCACAGATTCACAGAATTGTAGGGGTTGGAAGGGACCTCGGGAGATCATCAATTCCAACAACCCTGCCAAAGAAGGCTCTCTGGAGCAGGTCGCACAGTTAGGCATCCACATGGGTCTTGAATATCTCCAGAGGAGACTCCACAGCCTTCCTGGGCAGCCTGTTCCAGTGCCCTTACCATGAAGAAGTTCTTTTGCACATCAGCGCAGAACTTCTGTGGTCCAACTTGTGACCATTGTCCCTTGTCCAGTCCCCACAGGCCACTGAAAAGTGGTTGGCCATTTCCCTTTGTCTCCCACACTTCAGGTATTTATAAACATTGATGAGATCCCCTCTCAGTCTTTTTTTCTCAAGAGCGAACAGCCCCAGTTCATTCAAAGCGTTTCTGCATAGGCCCTTAGGAGATGATCCCGTGGTCCAAAGGGGACTTTCACTACACCTCACCCCTTTCACACTACAGTCTTCTGGGACACCAAGTGTGTGAGTTCAGCTATAGCCTCAGCCTCTCCCTCCCTCCAGATTCAGGAAATAACCCCCGCATGTTTTACTTTTCACAGGCATGGCTCTTGGAGTCAGTACGCCAACAGGCAAAACTGAACACCTCTATGATTCATGATCATCTGTAGGGTGTTCCTACCCTCCATCTGTACAAGAGCTCAGATAGCAGCTGCCTTCATGACGGTTAGGAAAAGTCACAAGAGTGACAAAGTGGCATCGTTAAACCTTTCTCCTTTCCCAGTCCTCAGCAAGGTTTTGAAGCCCGAGGAGATAATAATTAATGCAGCTCTTTAAACAGCTGTTTGAGAGTAGCTATTCAGGTTGCGTGTAGTAGACACAACTTTCATAAGTATATGGAAAACAGATTTACTCTTTAGAAAGATTTCACTCTTAATTACAAACACCTTTTTTTATATAACATTTTTCAAAATTACAGTTCCCTGAAGAATGAATATTCCATAAGGCTGGATAACAAGGCTATGCCTAATTTATACCATTTAGATGCAAATGATTATTCTGATGTGTAAATACACACCAAAATCAAGCAAAATGTAGGCAAAAGAAAATTATTTTGATTTTTTTTATTTTGAAAATGATAATTTATTATTTTTTTTAATTTGAGTAAAAGCTTACAAGATTCTGCTCCTCAAAGGCCTTTCTCATGCAGGTCCATTGACTTCACGAAGATCCTCTCATAAGAGCCAATGTCACTGGGGTCATTCCCATGGGAAGATGCTCTTTCAAATTATTCTAGCACTTCTATTCTTAAACAACAAATGTTAGAGACAATATATGCAGCTGACTTAGTATTTTTGGAAAGTAGAACTGCAATAAATCAGTGAGATAGTACTATCGGAAACCAGAATATTAAGTAAACCAGGAAAATATGTGTTGAAAGTGTGGAGACTGCTTCAGAACACTGTTTTACAAGCACAGAGTAAATGTATACCATCTACCAGAGGTGATTTTTAAAAGACAGGAAGAAAACCAAAATGTTGCCATGGTCAAATATAGAGGCTGTGGAAACTACTAAATGACATCAAAGGCATCTCTAAAAAAGTGGAAGTGTTATTTGAAAAAGAATAGAGAAGATCGTAAAATTGAGTGTTACATTGCAATAAAGTAGGCCAATGAAGATTTAGAGGGCCAATCTAGTAAAGGTGTGAAACCTGCTCCACAACCTTTTTTGAAAACATCAAAGAAGGAGGTTGACCAGAAAGCCAACCAGGCCAATACATACGTGATGAAGATGTAGAAAAGGCACTCTGTGGAGACAGGACCTGGCAGCAGACCTAAATGATGTGTTTCTGTTGGTGCTGGTTATAGGAGAGGTCAATGAGGCTCCCACTGGAGTCATTGTTTGCATGACATGAGTGTGAGAAACTCTGATTAGAGCAAACCAGTGACCTGAACATAGCCACTTCCCAGGACCAGGAGGTTCAGGTGTATTCTGGTGTGAGAATATTGAACTGCAACTGTTCTGTTTGAGTTACTGCTTAATGCACTCACTGGCAGAAAAATGGAAGGCTGCAGATGGTACGCCAGTCTTTAAGAAAGGGATTGCAGAATAATGTGAAAAGGGTTTTTTTTGAAACCTTCTTTGCTCATTTTGTGGTATTCTGACCTCATCACAGAATGGGATTTTTATCTTGCTTTGGGGAAGGAGAGAGGCAGAACAAAGCAATCTGTCCAGTGTTTATTCATTTCCTTCTACCATCAGAGTTACAGTCCAGAGACATTTGACCTCTGTGAAGAGGGATGAGTGGAGCTTCTGAATCCAAGTTAGTAGTGAGATTCAACCATTTCTCTTACAGACTTCCTGAAGAAGAAATGCGTTTTTCTGCTTGTTATTGCACAGAATACAAATTGCAGTAAGTCTGTGCTAGAGAGGTTGAGTGGGGCTTTGGGCAACCTGGGCTAGTGGAGGGTGTCCCTGCCCATGGCAGGGGGTTGGAGCTGATGATCTTTGAGGTCCTTTCCCATCCAAACCATTCTGTGATTCTATGATTCTGTGAATCTATGATTTACACTATACTGCTTTACCACTAGTGGTCTGTTTTCTGATGCAGTGATTTTTATAGAAATAGAAAACTAAGTTATGTTCTTCTGGACAAATGTGTACATTTAAAAAATAAAACCCAAAACCTATATTCCAAGTAAAGGTATGGTTTGTTTTCTCCACCAGAAATGAAACAGGTAGATTCACCTGATAGCTTGTCGTTTGTCAGTACTTTAGAACTGTTGCTCATATTTTTTGCAGGAAGTTCAAATTTTGCAAGCCAGGGACTTCTGTTGAGCCCTTCACCTTCAAAAAGCGCCCCAGAGCTGAGCTTTCAGCTAATCTCTGCTGAAATCCAGCTTCAACTACATTTTGAGAGATTAGGAGCTGTTTGCGATGTCTTTGGGAATAACAACAGGCTGTAGCTAGGGTGTAACCATGCTCTTCTTGAGTGTGCTGTCTTTCCACACTGGGGTAGCTGTGTTTCATGGGGTTTGAATTTGTAAACTGAAGGGACACAGACCTTTGTGATCCCACCGAAGGGAACAGACCTACTCCCAGGAGTAAGTACTGTACAATCTGACTTAGCAGCCCTGAGGTTCAGCAGTGAGACATTTCCACCCATTAGATTTTTATTTACCAATATCACCTGGCTAAATGATAAGCAAGAATGTATTTATTCTCCATAAAAAATACTAATAAATTACTCCTGCACTCATTTAAGTAACAGCCAGATATCTTTGTTTCACAGTGATCTTAACATTCAAGGTAATTGTTTTGCTGCAGTATGTTTTCTACACCCTGAACAATCAGGTTTGCTCTATACTCGTTCAGTGTTTTGCTATGTTGAATGAACAGCATGTCATGAAGAAACCTGAGAACATTTAGAGTATTGTAAAAGACTTTAGACAGAGGAGCTTAAACCTTTATATCTTGCTTTGCTTTGTTGAAATCTGCTTGTTTTCGTTTCTTTGCCCTGGAGCAACAACATTCATACTTTATTCACAGATCTCAACAGGCTTTTTACCTTGTCAAATATTTTGAATTCCATAATGAGGTGTGTAATGTGTCTTACATAAGCTCTAGTTCATGCTTGCATAGGATGCCTTGCTTGTTTTGTGCTTAAATGGATTTGTTTGTGTTCACTTTGCTCATTTTGCTTTCTACTAAGAAATTAAGAAAAGAACATTTGGCTTTTCTTGTCCTAATATTCCACCAACTCCTTGCCTCTCCCAAACACTCACCTTGCTTTGGACTATGGGTGTGTGGCTGTTTGGAACTAATATCTGAGATACCTTTTTTTCCTCATGAATACTGTAATGGGGACAGAAACTGTACATGTACATTAGAAAATAACCGTGAACAGATCGTGTCACATAAGTCAGGCCTATATAATAATAACAATGCTCTCAATCACTCTACTGAGAAGAGTATGAGGTCAGAAGGAATCTTTTTGAACAGCAGGTCTGAATTGCTGTAGGGCTGTGCCAGAGGCCACAGAACTTTGCCAAGCAGCAGCAACCCATAACCTCCTCACTGACACAAGACCCTGTCCCAGATTTGTCCAACATTAATATAAAGGCTTTGAGTGGTGCTGCATCCCCTGGCAGGTGTGTGCAATCTACAATAGCCCTGCCTGTGTCTAACCCTACGTGTGCACAGGCAGGGGATGCCTGCAGGTACTGCGTGCAGTCACCAGGGAATGGGCACATGTGGGGTTCGCAGCTTGTGTTCAGGACATCTGTGCAGCATATGTATGATGGCATATATGATCTCTGTGGATCTCTCACAGTGTGTGTGCTTGGGATGGTTTTTTAACCCATGAATATGTAATTTCTAGCTTTCCCAAAGTAGTTTAGATAGATTTTCCCCTCTAGTCTTATCAGCATGTGACAGTATTGAAAGATATAATCTCAGAACATGTTAAAAAAAATCACAGAAAATGTGCAAGCCTGAGAGAAAGAATCACAGCACCAAGATGCAAGAAGGCTAAGTCAAAGGTGGATGAATGTCTCCAGCAGGAAATGGGTGCACTCATTTTTCTTGGATGAAATCTTCATTAATACTGTGATGGACTAGATACACAATCTGAGCAATTTCTGTTTATGGACCTGTTCTCCAATTCATATTTTATGAGTTTCCTCCTAGGCAAAACCGCTCTGTTTGGTTCATTAATGTTCTGTCCGAAAAACAATCAAGAGGATATTAATCTGAAGCTCAAATACCATGTCAGTTAGCAGGCAGAGGTTTTGTACTGCAGAGTACAGAATGTACTTGGCAAAAGAAATTCAAAAAAACCTTTTGTCAATGAGAGAGTCTTAAAGTTGTAGATACAGGCACTTCAGGCCCTTTTCTAACCAAGGTCTTAAAATTGTTTGCACCAGAATCCATCTATTGGTAATATTTTATTAATCTCATATTTTAGAAAACACATTAGAACAGAACTTCACTTTCATATCAAATGAGAGTACTCTGATGGCCTACTTTGGAGACAGAAGCAAATGAAAATTCTGTTCTACTTTATGAGATAGGGGGGCAAATAAAGAGAGAGGTCACTATTTTGGAAGCTGATGACACAGTTTTCAGAAGTCCTACCCTGAGCATGGAACATATGGGTAGCGATATACCATGGGAGAGTCCCATTTTATTGGCAGGCAGAAAGTCATAACTTTGGCATGCAATCATCTGTAGATTTGGTGCAAAGTCATTTCCTTTCATCACAATGGGATAAAACAGTGCACTCAGGAAATGGACAAGGCTCAAAATCCAGGGATTACGGTGGTGTGTGGTGGGGCTGTTTTATCTGGTGGTGCCTTGGCTCTTGCTTCTGGGAGGAAACGACTGAGCCGTCTCACAATATTTGCTGCATGTGGGGGAAGTGTTTCCATTTCCAGGTTCAGTTTCTGAATATTTTAAATGAAATTAAATACTTCAATGTTTCAGCCCATTAGAAGAAGCTGGCTTTGATGCAGTTGCATTAATGTCTGAACTAACAGTGCCAGAAACCTTTTTCAACCACTATGTAGGCATCAAATGCTAGTAAATAGAAATTGCAGCGTGTCACATGCATTTTATAAGTGCACATAGCTATGCTAGCTTCCAGGCAGGAGACAACAAAGACATTAATTTCTTAGCTAGGGAAAAAACCACCTACATGAAGTTGGAAATCATGGTCTCACTGATCATACGTATACTTATCAGATTGCTCCTGGGGACTGACTCAGGAAGGTATCCCAAGCTGGAGTTCACATCCACATTTCAGGCCCTGACCAGACTTCCTAAATGCTCCAGATGTGTCCACACAAAATAGCACTGTGTGTCATCAAGGTCTCCTGTTCTATAGTACTTTTGGCACTGTCAGCAGGAGAAATGATTTCTGTTTGACCTGCATGGCCCTGTTCATGACTGCCAATAGCAAAAGCAGGGAAAGAGCCTTTCTTCCGCTTGCCTGGACCTCTGGATTCCCACTGTTTCCCACGAGCTCACCTAAGTTTGAAGCTGCAGCAAGCAAAGCCCCACTGGCTGAGGCCCCTTGGGGCTTCCTGGGACCAGGACAGTCAGAAACCTGTGACTTCTCTCTTGTGCTTCACTCAGGCTCAGTTTCGCCTTGGACCTTATTCATAACAGAGGTTCCCAGCACCCACAGCTGGCAGCACAGAGTCCCCAGGAGATGGGGAAGTGAGACCTTTCCTGTGTGTGTGCTGCAAGTGGATTTTTACAGCTTCCTCGTGGAACTGAGTCATGGGAGACAACATGTGTCACAAAGTGGTAAAGTGAAATGCACATGCAGATTTCTAAGATCACATTATAGATGGTGAAGAACCAGTCCACAAATCTCAGGGGAGGCATATTCAGCAGAGGCAGTCTGGAGACTGAGTCCAACCTCTTTTCAGTGACCTGTGGACACAGGACAAGGGACAATGGTCACAAGTTGGACCACAGGAGGTTCTGCACCGATGTGAGAAAGAACTTCTTCACGGTGAGGGTGACCGAGCACTGGAACAGGCTGCCCAGGGGGATGTGCATAGGAATGTTTTTGTTTGGGTCTTCAGTAACAGAAATAGTGGAAGTTTTTCAGAAAATGAAACAGATTAGGTAAAATTGAGACTATGAGCAAGAAAGAACTGAAGGTGGCACTGTAGGAATGGACATTCCCCTTTTTAGAAAACAGAGATGGTAAATGCCTGCTTGCTCTTTACATTTGAAATGAGAACGAAAGTGAATGTTGTAGGACACGAACCATATTCTCCTGTGCTTTTTTCCTCGCTTTTTGCTACTGAACAAAGATTTGCTCCCCTCAAAGTGGGAGGGCTTTGAGGAGAGCATCTCGCAGAACAGATGCCACATCGCAGGCAGGGCATTCAGATGAACGTGGGAAACGGCAACCAGCTGGATGCCAGGCTGAGAAGCCATCAACTGCAACACTTTTTCCCAGATGAGTCAGGCCTGAGGCAGGATATTTACTGTGTACAGATCTACTCCTGTAGCTCACTAGGAGGACACAAAGAGAGGCTTATCAGAAGCACATCAAAAAGAACCAGCCTTTGCACAAAATGCTGAGGATTATGACTCATCCCTGAAACTCTTAATTCCAGTCATCCTTCAGACTCTTTTGGCTAATCCCCCATTCTTTTCTTTGTCCCTTTGTTCCCACTCTGCTGCGGGTGGTGGCCATGCTGGGCTGCAGGCAGGAGGGCTTTCCAAGAGCTCCCCATCCTACCAGAAATCACTGCTGTGTTGCAGAGAAGTTTATGGTTTCAGAAACTAGAGCTCCAGAAGTGTCCAGCACCCACTCTGGGGACACATGGCAAGGACAAAATCCCGAATGGCTGCAGCACTTGGCCACAGAGTAAATGGTTTGGGAAATATGACAGGCCAGATGCACACATCTCAGAAGAAAACTTGTGGCTAATAGCCAGCATCGGCATCTACCATAGTGCTGTTTCATAGTGCTAGAAAGCTTTTTAAGACACAGCTCTGCCTTACCTCTCAGCCACAAGAACCAGACTCCTGTGTTGGGAAGCAGCAGCGTGACCTGGTCCAGCAGTCAACTCCAGTAATGAGGACACAGAGGTGGGTTCACATTTCCTCTGAATTTGGAGCATTTAGTGGGTATTTTTAATTTGTTTTGGACTTGTTCTGGCTTCCTTGAAGGCGCAGCCTTCAAAGTCCACAATTCTGCTCATAGTGACTGACAATATAATGTGCTTTTAGTTTTTTGTTTGTTTTGTTTTTCCACAAGAAGGACAAATCATTGTCACTGTAGGCAGATGCAAACATAAAGGCTTTGAACATGAGGAAGGACACCTTGAGCTGGAGTCTGCACCATAAGCAGTGTGCAGAGCAGTTCACAGTGCACCAAAACATGACAGACCTTCAAGTAATGTCATCTCCAACACCAGTTAGCTGGTGGGAACCAAAAAGTGAGTGTGTGCACACACGCATGTAACACCATGGAAGTTCAAGACACCAATATCACACAAAAGAGCAGCATACATTAACTTGTTATCAAGATACTGTTGAAGATATGAGTGGCTTTAGAGGTATATGCTGGAAATCAAAGAATACAGCCATTGTATGGAGGATGTATGATTCTTCTGCAAGTCTCTTTTGTGTTCAACCCAGGATGTCCCATGCCTGTCTTCTACAAACCTGGGGGCTGCCAGTGACACCCCTCCACCAAGGATGGTTGCAAAGGTTTCACAAATGCAGGAGAGCTGCCAAAGGCGTTTAAGTACTAGTAGAAACAAATATCTAGGGAAACATGTTACTTGTAGCAAGTTGCTACACCTGTAGCTTATTACCTGTTGTAACAGGTTTGCAAAAAGTCTGCAGCTGCCTCCTATGAGGTTGCTATAAGGTCTCTACCATGGATGTTAGGCTCAGTTGCATTTTGCAATTCTAAAAAAAAGTTTTTGGTGGGGTTAATAAAGCTGAGGGACAGCCCAGTGTCTCCAGAGTAAAAGCCATTCCTACCTTCTTGCTCATAACCTCTGCTGCTTCTCAGGGTCTTGTGTTCAGAGCCTTCCAGGGTGTCTTTGGGCAGATGCTTTGTTCCAGGACCCAGCAGCATATGTGAGCACACTGTGTCTCTGAGCCTTCAGGGTGAAGCTGGTGTGCATTTTGGTGTGCAACTTGAGTACAAAGGGCCAGGTTTTGTTCCCAAAGTGCAACTTGAAAGGCACATGTGAAGATTTCAAAGGTGTAACCAATTTAACAGACTGATACCTCCAATTTCAGGGTCTGTTGTGAGGGAGGGTTCTCAGTTTCTCCTTTATGTTGGTATTGCTGCTCTCTTGAAGGTCTTTCTCTGTAGGAGGGGAAGGTAAGCTCCTTCCATCACTTTGGTAGGAGAACTAGGAGCTCTCTCCTTCCAAGGCCCAAGGTGTGATGGTGATCTAGGAGGGAGTGCTTGTGTGTGCTTTTCTTGTCCAAGGAAGTGTCCAGATGAGGTCCTGCAGCCTGACATAGTTTTCAAGGCCCTCAGCTTCACCTTTGCTTCTGATACCATAGTGCCCTAGGCCAAAGCATGCCCAGTCAAACAGGAAAGATGAGCAGAACAAGCACTTGCTGTATTTTTCTGGAGACTCTGTAGGTGTCAATCTGGTATCAGCTTGGCTATTGTCCCCTAGGAGAATTCTCTCTACCAATAGTTCTCAGTTATGACCCATGATGGGCACGTGTTGACACCAAATCTTCATCAGTGAGCCACTACATGAAAACATACTTATTCAGGTTTATTGTGACTGATCAGGTTACAGGGAGTATGTGTTTTATTGGCATGCAAAATGCAAGTACCACTGTGAGTAGGTACTCAGTGTGGTTCATACCCTGTCTAGCTTCAAGTGAGAAACAGGAGATTTGCATATGACACTTGTGGCATTTGAATTATGAAAAAATAGAAATCCTCTCTATGTCTTCTCTCCTGCTTTCTCTGACATCTTTCTGTTTAACAAGTCCCATTGTTCTCGATAGGAAGCAATTCATATGTCAGTGGTAGGATAATGGCTGTCTGTATGGTAGCAGATAACATAATCTGCTGCTTGAAGTTCTACAGAAACTGTCCTTTCTATTTATTTTACTTGACCTGGAAAGAGCAAAGTGCTGTTAAGCCAACAGGTTTGATGGATTGCAGATATATATCTATACCCAGGAGTCTTGCCTATCAGTAAGTTACTTTGAAGTAAGGCTGGGTTTGATTTGCAAGTTTAGTCCTTAATCTAAAGCAATGTGTAATAGAAAGTTAGACCTCAAGTCATAAACTGCTAACAGTTTTAAATAAAGGTAATCGCTACAAAACAAAACAAGTTACTGGCTCAGCTGATTTGTTAAAATAAATTAAAATATAATATGGTGCCTGCACTGGTCTTTAGGTGCTTTTGAACATCCTCCACTGATCCCTGTAAGTGGGTTACTTCACTCAGCAGCAATTGATTTTAAGAAAGAAAAAAAATTACAAATAATTCATTTGGATGTTTCTCTCCCACACATTCACAGGCAATGTCTGTCTTTAAGTACTATTATGTGTCTGAGGCTACGACAGCCCTGCTCTCTCAAGGGAGCACTTATCAGTAATCAGGGGAGCTTAACAATCTATAGAAAATTTTGAGGTATGGCAGTTATGAGACAGCATGTAGTAGTCTTTAAAATTGTGTGTGTTTATTCTGATCATAGATTGAGTGGTGGTGTATTTTGCTCTGCTTTTGAGCCACCTAGTGGTAATATAAATGGAAGAAGATATCTATGCATGAGAGTTGTGAACCTTGGCAAATATGTACAATTTAATGGGACTAAGCTCAGCAAAGTGAATAAAACTTCTGCACTGTATAAGGATTCTGTGCCAAAAATTAACTGTGTTGAAGATCTATTATTTTTGTGTGTGAAATTACAACCTCAACATTTTGTCTCTTTTTGCTAAACAACTGGTTCTTTTGTTAGAAGTTAACAAGGAGTCAAATGGTTCCCTTGGGTTGATCCCATCAACGGGCTGTTCCAGGTTTCTGCTGAGGCCACTTACTTTTGGGAGCTTTTCTGGAGACTGTCTCAACAGGTGTTCACCTAATGTTGCCCTCACCCCAACCATTTTCCACTGGTGACAGGTCAGACAGCCTTGGCCATATCACTTCGTGGCCATTGGGTAGAGATGGTTTGAGAAGATTCCACAGAATACTCTTGAGTAGAGTTAGGAGGGAGCTAGTGTGAATGGAAACACCTGGCTCTGACCTTGGGCTTTGCCACACATGTCCTCAGCACTCGTTGCAAGCTTTCATTCCCCAGAGTGTTTTTATTCAATGTATTTAAATATAAAAATTTGATGTTAAAAATAGTGTTTTCCAAAATTGAGCAATTTATCACTGAATCACAGAATGGTCTGGGTTGGAAGGGACTCCAATGTTCATCAAGTTTCAACCCCCCTGCCACAGGCAGGGCCACCTGGACCACCACAAGGTTGCCCAGGGCCCCCTCACACCCGGCCTTGTACACCTCCAGGGATGGGGCATCCACCACCTCTCTGGGCAGCCTGTTCCAGCACCTCACCACTCTCTCCATAAAGCACTTCCCCTGATATCCAACCTAAACCTTCCCTCCTCTGGTTTAAATCCATGCCCCCTTGTCCTGCCAGTATCTACCCTTGTAAAAAACCGATCCCCCTCTTGTCTATCTGCTCTGTTTAAGTACTGAAAGGCTGCAGTGTTCAGTTCAGCCTTCTCTTCTCCAGGCTGAATATTGCACCCTGTAAGTGAGCTAGAATTAGCAGGGAGCATTACATACCCATATATCCATGACAGAGCTGCATTTTCCAGGTCTGTTGTCTGGATGATAATCAATCACATGTCCTTTTGCACTCAAAGAATGAAAGTTAATTACAGATCTGCTCAGTGGTCTATGAGATACACTCAGCACCTCAGATATACCGTAGCTAATTTTAGGGTTTTCTAAATGGGAACTGTACATCAAAGTATCTTTCATTTTATCCATGTTCTCATATAATGGTCTCAAGAGCATCCAGATCACTAAATCCTTATTGCTAACCTTGCAGGTTAGAAACCACAGTCACCTTTCTTTTCTGTGATGAATTCTGGAAGCCTTTCTAGTCATTGGCTGTTCCCTGATGCCATGCTTCATACATTTTCTTTTATGTTCCCCTATCTCTCTGTCCCCTAAATATAACTTTCAGATGTTAAGATTATGCAGCATTAACACCCCTTCCCCCCCAACCCCTCTAAATATTACATCCTATAAATATTACATCTTGGCTGGATTACCAAAATATTCTTTCAGAGAAATCTTAAGAAAAATAAATAAAATAGTTCATCCTCTGATTTTAATCTACAGTCTAGAAAAACAACTCTCTTTTTTAGACCAACAAAAAAACCCTTTAAATATGTCTTTAGTGCTTCTTGAAGATTAAGATGTTAAAATTATTCCCAGAGTGTTGGCACAGAGAGTATGTCTACCCTTCAGTTACAGACTTCCCAACCCATTTAGCATTTGCAATTTCTGTGTGATACTTCAAGCTTCTGGTATGTCACATTTCTATTTCATTTTCTCCTAAAATGGGTCCGGGAAGTACTAGGCCTGTTAAGCGGAGTAATAGTTACAGGCAGAGTTTGGAAGCAGGTGCTCATTAATTCTTGTTAATTCTGAGAAATGTGTAGAAAGGATTATAAGAGTTCCTTGTAAAGCAGGAGAGGAAGGAAATGTCATCTGGGATGTGGAAACCACAGGAATGGCCCAGATGGGAAGAGAAATTCAGCCAGATGTTTGTTATCATGTTGAGTGCAATGAAGCCAAACACCAGGTTGAGGATGAGCCTGGCCAAGGAGAGGGATTTTCTCCCTTCTGCTGAAGGGATGGATCCAGAAAAAGATGTGTCTTTTCCAGATTGTCGCCTGTGTGGTCTGAAATGAAGTTTGGCACTTACTATGCTGCCTGTTTTCAAGTTTGAGTGGGACAGCTGGACTCCAGCTGCCCTCACAGCCACCAGGGAGTAATGGAGGGAGTGATGGAGACCACCATCAAGATGGATCTGGAGGTGCCCCTGCTCCAGCGTGATGTGCCTTTCTCAGACACTGCTCTGAACATTGAAGGGGGAGAAGCTGGGCAGGCAGTGTGAAACCCAGCTGAGTGGCCCTGTGCCTGAGGCTGCAGGTCTTCAGGGTGCTCCTCCACCCAGGAGTGTTTCTCCTGACCTCTGTCTTCTCAGGAGCTTTCTGGATTTATGGGGATGGTGAGAGAGAGGGGGGAGAGGTGCTGGTTGCTCCTTGGCTGCTCCTCTGAAAGGGTGGTGGAGACAAGACTGTCTTCCAGTCCATATGGAAGTACTGAGTGTGACACAGCAAACCCCAAAATCACTGGCAGTAGATCCAGAGAATGATTTAGGAGTATGACTCAGACAAAAATCCCAAGAATAAGCAGGCTGACAAAGTGACTGAGGAGGACAAGCTCCTTTGATTTTCTGTGCTTGTAAGACAAGTGGCAGTTTTTAAAACCTGACTTTATCTCTTGCCAGGGTTTGTTTGCTCAGAGGAGATGGGAAATTCCTCAACACATCCCAGGAGCAGGCAGCGAGATGGAGACACCCTTCCTCCCTATAAGGGAGGTTTTGGAATTGCAGCTATCCTGGGGCTTCCTGGCAGAGCAATGGCAGTGGTGATTCCACCTGGCACAACTCTGAGGTAAGCTTCATCTTTTTCTGAGCAGAGAACATGGGGTTGTCTGTGTAGACATGCATGCAGTGAACTTGGGCGGGCAATTTCTGATGTAGAGGTGGAAGATGGATGTGGGAGTTTGCCACCTGTCCCTTTTACACAGCAGGGATGTGCATGCAGGAGACCCTGAGCAAGCACATTTGCCAGATGTCTTCTGATTTCATCAGAGAAGGACTAGCAGTGGTTTTAAGCAAATCCTGCCCAGTGAAGTTGTACTGAAACCACTGGAGCTTTACACCTGGGGCTTTACACCCTTCCTCCAGCCACCTCCTCCCTAGTGTTCTGGTGTCCTCTGCTCCTCTGCACTGGAGGCATCAGTTGTGGGCTGGTGCACAGACTGGCACAGGTGCTGGGTGAGCCGTGGGGTAGCAGTGGGGTGAGGACATCCATGTGGGACCCACACTGCCACTGTCACCAGGCCCTGAGCAAATGGGCTGGGCAGCTCTCCCTGCCCCTCCACAGCCCCCAGGAGAGTCACATTCACAGTTTTGCATGGGACCTCACTGCAGAGCATGTCTTCAGCTCACGGTTGTCTGATGAGTGGCGCCAAAATGAGAAGGAAATGCTAGAAAGGAGCAATAGCTGGGATACCAGAGTACAAGGTGCCAGACTGAGTCTGCCTGCTCAACAAAACTGTGCTGATGGAAACTGTAGCAAAGGATGGGCTGTTTGAGGCAAAGCCATCCAACTGCCGGATCCACCAGTCCACAGGGATTTGGGTATTATTTAGCTGTTCTAGTTCACAACAAAGCCACAACTGCTGGGCTGTAGCTACCTGGTCACAGGGAGAACTTCACAGATCCTCCAATTGTGTCTAGACAAGGTATAAAGTTTGTATTCCCATCAAAGACTTGCACAGACTCTCAAATAGTTATGTATGTATTTATTAACCCAAAACTTGCGTGACAGTTTATCACTGGGAGCTCGGGTTCAGTTGGTTATACATGATGTTTCCTGCAGGGCAAATATTTTCCAGATATATGCATTATATCCAGATTTATGCATAATACAAACTACTTTTTTATTTCTAGATGTATAAGTTTGCTTTGGTCTTATTCAGGCTGTGTGTTGCCTGACATCATCACCTGCTTTATAAATTGACCCACTTCACCCCTCTGTGTTACTGCCATGTCCCCATTCTTTACTGCTCACTGACTTCTCTCACCTTCTCAGCCGTGAGATAAACTTTATATTTTCTTCACAGTCACTGATGATAGTGCGCAGCAGATTCTTGACCAGATGAAAGGTGCAGTCATGTCAGCCTCTTGGATCCCTGTTTATTAAACTGCAGCAGTTGAAAGCCCACTCAGCTGCAGAGAGGATGGCTGGCTGTCCCGGCACTGCTTCAGTAGCAGTACCCATTGCAACCCTTTTTTTCTTACACACTTTACTTTCCCTGCAAAGCGCTGATAACCATGCTTGAATTCACAGTCGCGTTCCTAGCAAAGGCATTAAGCTTAAGGAAAAAAAAAAAAAGGAAACCCAATTGTTTAAAGAGGAATTGATTTCATAAAGCAAGCCCACAATTTTCTGAACTGCATCAGAAGAACAAAGAGAAAGAAGCAAAATAATGTGCAGCTAGTTAAGAAATAGCTTTTAGACTTTATTTGGTTGGGAAATGTTTTAATGTTGCTAGTCATAGTTAGACAATAGGGGCATGACCTGAACATCCTAGGAAAATACCAGCTGCTCGGAGAGAAAAAAATTACAAACATATGGTGAAACCACAAACTCTGAGGCCTTTAGCTTGACAAATTTCTCATAAGTTAATTCTGGTGGTAATGTAGTTTCTTCCTGGAACATTTATTTATTCACACACTATTCTCCTGAGTTACATCAATTTTTTTTTTTTTTTTTTACTGAGCTTCATTGTCTGTGGGGAATGTAATTCCAAGTTCATGTTGCTCAAAGAGGTCTCCTAACGTACTGCTCCAACTGTGTCTTGAACAGTACAGTTGGGTCTCTCCTCAACCAAGCCCTTCCTCTGCTCTTCACTGCCTCAATTTCCAGGCTACCACAGAACATTACTAGCTTTCTGAAGGATCCCTCTCCTAATGTAAGATTTATTTCCCTTAAATCAGCCTTCTACTTCATTCTCCAGGCAGGTATCTTGAGGTAGCTTTGGCACTGTCAGCCTTTCTCCCAGCTCTGTCTGATGGCAACAGGCAATTCCCTTCTTCTGGGAACCAAACGTGCCTCACAAACCTCTTTGCTGCTGTCGCTGCCTGTAAATTGAATGTGGTCACCTGTGTGAGAAACTGCATAGCTTTAAAAGTCTGCTACATAGCTCTTCATGAACCTGCCCAGCATAGGAGTGAATTTTTCTTCCTCTGTGTAAAGACGTATTGACTGCTTTTTGAAGTCAATCATTGAGATACTGGGTCCATCTATATCCACATTTGGCTTCTCTCCTTTCAAACTTTCACGAATAATCTTTATACTCCTGTACCGCCAAGCACATTATACAGAAAAATGAGACGGAAATTGGAAGTCCATAGGTAAGAAAGATGACATACATCCACATTTGTGTGGAATATATAAAAAGACACCAGTAGAAAACAAAGAGGAGAAGCAACAGAGCAGAAATTTCTCTGTTGTAGGGTTTTTTTCATGTTAAATAGCCCAAAACGTAGGCCAGGAAAAACAAAATGAGAAAAAAAGTATCAGATGGGAAAGGAGGTGGGAGAGGCAAAGGTGTTGTCTTTGAAAGAAAAAGCTGTGGTCCAGATGAGGATGGATAGCCACTCTTCATCCCTCTTGACCTGTACAGCCCCCGAGATCTGCATATGAGGGAGGCAGCCAGCCCTTGGAGCTGGAGTGTGACACTAACACGGGGTTGTTATGGGGCCTCTGGGGTTTCTGAATGAAAACAAGAAGTTTAGCAAGCACCTACCATAAACCTCCCTTAATCTCAAACTATTTCTTTCAGCATATGGAGTGCATTAAAATAGTATAAAACTATTCCCAATGGAGGTTTACTGTGTATTATACAAAAATTGAACTGTTGTAATAGCAACTGCAGCTGACTACTACCTCTAAAGATGCGGCATAAATCTGAGTTTTAGTGCCCCATGTAGTAAACACTTAGTGGGTAACGTTGCACAGTCTGCACAATGCCATGGAGCAGAGCCTGTCCGCTAAAACACATTGCCTCTAATCTACATTAGAAAATAGGCCACAAAAAATTACTGAAAATATATATTAAACAAAGGAAACCATGATTAGACATATAAATTTAAGTTGCTGAGCTGTTGTCTCAGCTATAGCTGTGTCGTAAAATGATCCTAATAGCTTATACGGCCGTTTGGTTTGATGTAAAAATACTCATTCCTTTGTGGTGGACTGTTACAGTAATTACCTTAATCTTGTAATCACTGTAAATAGTTCTTCTTTTCAAGGAATTGAAGATGCTCTGAGTAGCTACTGTACTTTGTTCTTACTGTAGTATTTTTCTAATTGTACAAGGCAATTATTTAAAATCTAAATGTTCCCAATGAATCTGCTATATAAGTGCATTTAATTGTATATAGATTATTAACTGTGGCTAGAAAGAGAAATAGAAAAAATATGGCCCCACATACAATTGTGGTCATGTCATGCATAATATCTAAGCATGTATTTTTCTAGTTTTCCAAATTTCACATGATTTTCCTACATTAAAAGAATCACAAGATATCCCGATTCTTCTTCTGTTTGGCAATATGTTTTTTCACTTATAATTTCTGCTGGAAATATACATAAGATCAAATGTTCAAACTTCATTAAATTGACAAATGAAGATAAAGAGAGAAAAAGATTTTTTAAAAAAATCTGATGGATGAAAAGAGAATATGTGACTGAATGGTAAATAAAAAAGTTCACACACATAATCAATCTTTTTAATCCAGCAACAACTGAAAATTTTATGAATAGAATAATGAGGTAAAACAAATAAAAAATGTAACAGGAACAAATGCTTTAATATCAGGAAGAATCTTGTTGTTCCATATCTGCAGTATGAGAAACACTGTTGTGTATATATGTGGTGATTCTGCAGACTATGAAAACTGACTCCTCCATCATTTATAATCCATAAATTGTAAAATGAAGTCTTTCTCACTTCTCAGGAGAAAAGTAATATTCAGTATTTCAATACTTGATGTTTTGACCCATTGAAAAAAGTGGAAAAATATTATGAGGGCTGAGCACACAAACAAATGAATGCGAACCTTCTGAGTGTGGGCCTGAGTCATGGGTAGGAGGATCCAACCTACAAACATAAAAGTGAACATCACAGTTATTTCCAATTATTACGATTATTTGGGCTAATATTAGAAATAAGACATTATAACAAATAATCCATTTATTACTCAGAGGATGAGACCATTCTGGAGCTGTCACAATATACCTCTAACGTGGTATGTTCTTGCATGCTAATACCTGTAAGAAGTTTCTGAGGATTCTCAATCTAAACTAGCTTCTAGGTGCTTAAGTAGAGCCGGATAAATCTGATCAAAATCAACCAATGGAATTGTTTTTCCTCTATATCTTACCATACACTTAAAATAAGCCATAACATTAAAATCTCCATTAAACACGAGGAACATGGGGAATAGGATGTTGACTGCAGTGTCATATGTGCCCAGGACAGTTCCTGTGCAGAGCAGGCAGCTGCCACAATGACTTGTGTCTCTGCCAAATCCCCACAGGCCTTGGGATAAGGAATCACACCTAACCTGTCTGATGGGAACAAAACCAGGCTGTACGAACTCCCATGATAGGTCTAGGGATGGTTTGAGAGAGTGGGAGCTGGCACAGACCTTCCTTGAGCTGGAGGCAACTCTGCAGCTCCAGTGCCAGGGAATGCTCCCTTGAACTCCCTTGAAGTTGCTAGTCCTGACATAAAAAGAGAAGCAGTCCTAAAGTGATTGCTCAGTGTGTGTGTGTGTGCAAGAATTGTAACAAAGTCTTGAAGTCTGATACATTTATCATCCAAGTATACATGCTTAAATCCTGTGGCCATTCTCATGAACCACAGTGACCAACAGCCTCGTCCTACAGATGGGCAGAGTGAACCTCTCAAGAGCAATTAAGCGAGTAGGTATTTACAGTGAGCGAGTAAGTGAGTGTCAGCAGGATTAGTATTCAGGGACCTCTACTCGCTGTGCCAGCACACTGGAACTGATTAAAGTCCACTCTTAATTGTACTAGTGCCTTTCAACCCCAGGGACAGGACTCGAGTAATGAACCAACAAAATGTAGACAGCTCAGAGCTGCCCTGTGTCTTTTCTGCTGAAGCTGACCAGAATGCTAGCACTGCTCTGCTCCTGCCTGCCCAGCCCTGTTCCTGCCTGCCTGCCCATCCAGCCTAGCTCTTGCTCACCCAGCCCAGCTCCTGCCCACCTGTCCACCCAGCCCTTGGCTTACTCTGCCGCCGCTGCTGCTTTCACCCTCCTTGTGCTCCCAGGGCCTTTCCAAGAAGCAAGATGTGTCTCCCATCACCCTAGCTCTGCCTCTCCAGCTGACTCCTGCTCTCCTGAACTCACAGTTACCCCTCCCTCCCCAGTTAGTCACATCCTTCCTACACAGTGCTTTTGGCCACTGACCCAGGCTCTGTTTTCCCTCTGGCTGAGCACCAATCCCTTTGGGCAGCCAGCATCCTTTCTCTTCCAGTGCTGAGCCTCAGTCTTCCCAGGTTCCTTGTTCCTCTCTTTCTCCTTTCTTGCCTTTGAGTCATCTCTGCTCCAGCACCAAGAAGCAGCCAAGCCAAGAACACCCGTGAAAGACAAATCTGCCTTGGCTGGGTGTCCTGGAGGCTGTGAGTCATGCCAGGAGGACAGTACCCTCCCAGTTGCTGGAGCAGCTTGAGCAAGACCAGAGAAAAGGAAATTCTTGGAAACTGTGCTGAAAAAATAGAAGTCTCCACCCAGCAGGAACAAAATGCGTTTTTTGGGTTTTCTTTTTTTTTCTTTTTTCTTCCCCAGAAGTTAAAAACTGGCAAAATCCAGACAGATTTATCACAGGGCAGAAAAAGTGCTACTCAGAAGCAGGAATCAATCATTGTGTCAAAACACAGTAGCGCCAGACTTGTCTATTCTGCCATCAGAATTTTTAACACTGGTAGAATAACAAATTTCTCCAAACCTTTCTCCTTGAAATGATAGAAATATTTGGACAGCAGTGCTCAAAACAGACATCCCCAATAACAAATACAGCCCACAGCAAAAACCCATCATGGGAATGCCTTTCCACTGAAGGGGGACACTTCTAGAAGAAACTGCAAAATAGGGTGTAACAGGTGGCTGACCCCATCATCCATATAAAACCAGTCTCATTATGTTGGTAATATGAGACTATCAGAACCAATCCAGTTTGATATCAAATGGATTAGCTGGTTCAATACCACATTTCAATGGTTATACAAAAGCTGGATACCCACATAATAAAATTTTGCTGTTATTTTTATATAGCTGATTCTCCAATACCAGTGTTGTAACATAGTGTAAAGCAATTGAAATGAGTGACTAGAAAAATGTGCTAATAACTTTGATTAGCATCATTTATTTGCATATAATTATTAGCTAATTTCACTGCAGTAATTAAGGCTGTGGCACATTGCTGACATGACTTTTTTGAACAAGAATGGTTTTAGTAATAGTCAGACCTTTATGATTTCCAACTGATGTTTTCCATAAGGACAAATCAGTTTCAGGGAAGATATTTCTGAAAAAAATAAGTACCTGTAGATTTTAAGCAATCATTACAAAGAGGTTTTCCTATGGATGTAGATGTTCAAAATCCAGAAGACATTTCTCTTGAGGCTACACCTCAGTCAAGATAGATCACTGTTGCTGGTCAGGTAGGAGTTGTTGCCCAGGAAATGTGGAAATGACCCAAAGTTCTGTAGTCAAAGCCCCAAATAGGCTGGAAAAAATACTGTCAGAAAGTAACACACTCCTGTAATACCCTAATAAATGTATTTCAATTTGCCGCTCAACCCCTGGCTTTTAAGGGAATTTACTAAGGTAAATTACTAAGTAAATTACATACTCAGTATTGCAGAGATACCATATATATACACCATATTACATTTTGGTCAGCAATTCTCCCCACTAAATCTTTACTCCTTGGGGACTAGTTACGATCATACTACTCCTGTAAATGTTTTGGTTTTTGGGTTTGGGTTTTTTTTACCATTTAAAACCATGTACATACTGTGAATTGCCACAGCTACTGAAATATTTCCTATAGGTCTAGCCTGGGTATTAGTGTATTTTCTTTCCTCTCATTAACATCAGGTTATCATACAATTCAGAATCGGGTTTTGTGTGCATGTCCCTGCAAGACAGAAGAATAAAAGTCAAGGACAAAACCCCCTGTATTCTGAAAATCATGACTGGACAAATGTAAACTTTCCTGAGTGCTTTGCCAGCCACCTGACAATTTTAAATAGAAGACAGTGAGCAGGTGAAGAAAGCAATCAAAGTCAGCATTAATGCTGCTGCCTAAACAGTTTAGCTGTCTTTGCTCCATTTCTTCCACAGCTATTGCTGACTGTGACTACAGATAAATTGAACAAGGATGGAGGTCACCAAAACAAGAAATGCCTTAATAATTAAGGGCTCAATATGTTTCACAAATGCACCTTCTTCTGTGTCTGCTGCCAAGCAGCTGTGGATATGTGATATCTTGTAAAAATAAATTAAGAAACCTGAAAGGTTCTGCTTGTAATCTAAATGTGGAACTGGAGATGCAGAACGAGGATGAAACTACTAATTACTCTCCCCAAGCTCATACTTGCAGCATAATCAAATCTGTCTACTGGGGCAATCCGCACTTAATCAATTGAAGTGTGATATAACCTTGCACTTCACGATAACGTGAAGCTGGAACTAAAAAAAGCCCTGTCATTGCTATGAGCATATTTTCAAGGCACGGAATTAGCAGGCTTCACTCTCCAAAATGAGCCCCTCAACATTTAATTACCTATTGCACACTGCAAACGCTTGTTAAGGCCGGTGCAAAGCTAACAGCCGAGCCTGCCGACACCAGCAAGTCCTTCCTCCACTGTCCTGAGAACAGGCTGCTAGCGGGATGCCTGGTTCCAGCACTTGTCTCTGGTGGTGAAATATGAAGTACTCGGCTTGTTTTAATGCAAATGATGACTTGTTAAGGAAAGGAAGGAAACATTTCACATTTTCCACTTTGCCATGTATTAAAGTCTGAAGAAGAGGCTAATCCTGGAAGAGAAAATGATGGGTTTTTTCCCTTTTGTATCTGGGACTACTCTGATAGCTGTAAACCTGTGTATAATTTCAGCAGCCACTTTAATGCTGTGTTTGGACAGATAGCAAAATGTTGCTGGATTTGTATTTAATCTCAGAGGAGCTTCTCTGCCTGTCACATCAGTAGCTGGCAGTTTGAGAGGCAGGCTTTTCCTCAAAGATTCACTTGTCCTTTAATTGTGGGGAAGTGAAATAGCATCTGTCTGGGGGATGGGGCGGGGGGGGTGGTGTTTATGACTTCTACTTCCAGATGAAACGGAAATACAAGGACATGAAAAAGACGGAGATCTCGGCTTTCTGAATCTGTAATGGATTGGCTAGGAAACTGAGTGAGGATTCTGTGTCAGCTCTTGTTTATTCATCTGTGCTTATGCTGCCCTCACAACTGGTATTTCTACTCCGTGCCCATTTCCATGTTCCCTTCCAATCAGCATTTGAAATTGGCAGAGAACACTTTGCTTCCTTTTGCCATTTCTTTCAAAAATTGTTCATCTCCCAAACTTTGATTTGGAAATGCTAAACCAAAGACAAATGTTTTTCCAGAATATTGTTCTATTTTGAAATTTCCAAAACAAAGCCTAAGGACCATTCTCTCCCTAAAGTGGATGATCACATGGTTGTTTATGTTGTTCAAAGACTGAAAGATGCAGAGTGGTGCCTGTGTGTGGAAGGTCTCTAGCCTGATGTTTGTAAGCCCCCCTGACCCAAGACAGATGTGTTGTCCCCATCTTGTTTCCCTCTGCTGGGATTTTTCTCCCCTGTGGTTCTGGTGGCCCCTCCGCTGTTCAGTATGGGTAATCCCCTGCACCAAGCGAGGGCACAGCCCCCTTTCCCCTGCTATACTGTGTCCTGCTCCGTGTGATTGTACCTTACTGCATAAAGGACAAGAGGAAACACTTGGGCTAATGACTGTGTCTCTGCTGAAAACAAAGTTCGTCAAGTGGTAAAGACAAAACACTGTCCTGAAAAACCTCCGCATTTTCTGTGTCTGTGAAGTCTGTCCTGTAAAGAAAGGAAGGCCAAGGTTATGCCACTGCAGAAGCGAGCAGGCTACATGTTTCTGCTTTCTAAGTCCTGCACAGACGGCGCTCTCACAAAATATTCTACCAGTAAGAAAAATGTGAACACAAAAATGTGGTAACTTTTCTCACTCTTGTCCTATCACCTTCTGCCAGCATCCAGACAAGTGAAACAATCTTTGTAATAAGAAATCAAACCAAAGAAACCATCACAATTCTCTGTGTGCTGCCTTCCACTCAACAGGAGCATATTAGAGGTCAGTTGTCTCCTTGACTTTTTGTCAGCAAAATAAGGACATCAGAATTATGAAAATATCCAAACTCAATCAAGTGTTCATTAGCATTCTGGGGAGTCACTTCAATTAAAGAAAACTCTTATTTTGTCTGACTCACTAGAGAAATGCAGGCTAAAATTGGAATGTAAATGTGGCTATATTTTATAATGATTTAATGTGACAATCTTCCTATTTGCAAATGGCCCAGTAAAGGGTCACAGTTTAACATAAATTCATAGAGTAAAATGCAAATTCAAAAACATGTCAGAACAATTTGCAGGATGTTTTTTCAATTATCTGACAGAGGACATATGGAGATTTCTTAGATTTTTTTTTTCCATGAGACTTTATATGTTAACAGTTCTGAACCACTAGTTGATTGAATTACTTAAATTCCTGTTTGCAAAGTTCGCTAAAGTGCTATTGAGAAGCTCTAGCAAAGTTCCCCTTAATTTCCAAGCCACCCCAGGTGGGCTTTCTTTTCCCACTGATGGGATAAATGGGCTGAGTGTTTTCAGCTGCATCTCAGATAAAACTAACCAAAATCAAGCTCTCAAGGTTTTGATTTTCAGAGTGCTTAATGCTGATGACTGTAGCTGAGGTGATTGAAGCTGCTGGGGCACTGTATTCCTGAAAACGCAAAACAATGCTGTCTTTACGCCGAGGATGGTGCTTGGGTTGTTGAACCTGCCAAGAGATGTAAGGAAGGATGACTGGACACGTACTACTTGAGTAGGTCTATGGTTTAAATCCTGTTTTTAATCTGACTGCTGAGAATTTAATGTGCTGTGCACTCCTCCTAAGCAGTTAGGGTTTCTCCTTAGCAGAGAAGGTGCTCTAGATATCCAGTAAATAGATACAGAGGTTCTGCTGCCCCAAGGACCTCCTCAGTGAGGAAGGTCAGGAGATGGGGAGGTTCCTTCTGCCTCTGAAGGAACAGATGGTGTAGCAGCCTGGTTGCTGGCTCCATCCTTGCCTGGGAATGGATGTGTGTGCATTCATATGTGTGTACACGTGTGTGTGTACCAGGCTTCTGTGTGCTCTGGGGACACGTCCCAGCCACTCCCTGCTTGACCTTTTGCATCTTGAGCAGTATTTGCTCCATCACACCCCATGCAGGAAGCAACAGAACTAAAGCAAAACCAGGCACATTTTGTAACTCTTAGTGTCTTCTGTTGGAACACATTGGGAGTGGTAGTCCTGAAGTTCTTTGGTGTGTGGTGGTTTGGGTTTTGTTGTTGTTGTTTGTTTTGTTGCTGTTTGTTTTGTTTTTAACCCCTCTAGATTGCCCTGTCTTTATCAGCACTCAGGACATATATGGAGGTTTATTTCCAAGTTCCAGTGCAACCTGGTCTATTTAAAGGCATTATTTTGAAAGTATTTTTTTCCAAGAGCTGAATATTTTTTTCTGCAGCTTACATGACAGGCACTGGTGACCAAATGCATCTCAGTCTTGCCTCTTATTACAAGACCAAAATCTTAGGCTTGTCCTCAGACTGCCTGTAACTCTACCATGGATGTGCACATTCATTTATGCCTCGATTGTTTCTCCCACCTGGGGCTCCAGAAAAGCACCAGGACTCACTGGCATCAATGCCACCAAATAGTGCCACCCAGTATGATGAAAGCCAGTAGGAGCAAAGCAAGGTTCAAGCTCTCACCTCTGTAACTGACAATTTGTTGCTACTGCAAAGTGACAAACCAAGACTTGAACTGCCATTTTGGTATTTGATGTAGTTAAAACTGGTACACTGGTATGCCAGGTTCCACACAATTAGTCATCCTCGGTCAGATGGCAGACATGCTATGGTTAGACCTCCTGTTGAAACGTTGCTCCTGTGTTGAATTGTTGGTGGTAACTTGCATTCACTTATTTCTTTCACAGCTCATCTTGCAGCCTTTAAGTGTGAAACTTCAAAGTGACACTGAAAGAAACTCACTGTTTTCACAGCCTGGTGGGACTCTGTGCTCATCGTATGTCAGTGTGTCTCGTATCAGACAGGTTTGCTTCACTAGACTAAAAAAATTAAATACTTTATTAGGTGTCAGTCTTAGAAGCTGGAGCCTATTAAGTACATGAGAATGTCTAACCCTGTACAGCTAAAATACTAATTTAATCCATTATCTCCTTTTTGATAGCAACCAACTATGCTGGAAGGAGTGCCAAGCCAGAGCAGCCATAAAACTGTTCCCCAGAATAATGTCACATCTTCTAGCAACCTGTGGTTCCTGGGCTACACATTTTGTACCATATTTAATAGAGCTGGATGGATTTTTCTTACCTTTATTTGACTAACCACTTTCTGAAGCCAAGGAAATTCTGCTGAAAACCTATGAAAAGTCATTTCACAGCTGACTGTATTTTATTTCTTCTGTTTGTTTGGAACTTGCCATTCTCTAGTTTCCTTTGATACTTTTTGGTTCTTGTATTAGAAAACAAAGTGTCCTAACTGCTGTTCCCTATACATTTGTGTCTTCATAGACCTTTCTTATAGCTTCAGTCTTTGCTTTTCAGACTGAAAAAGCCAAATCTATTTAAGAATTTTTTATACCTTTCTCACCCTGATACTCTTTCTCCACTTTTTAGACCTGCCATACACTTTGGAGATGAGCAGACCAGAACTGCCTGCACTGTTTAAGGTGTAGGTGCCCCACTTCTATGCAGCATGAGATGACATGATCTCCCTTCTCTATTTCTTTATCAATAATTCCCAACATTCAATTTTCTTTTTTTATTACTCTTGAGCATTGGGCTGACACTTTCATAGACTGTCTATTATATTTCAAGATCTTATTCCTGAATGATAATGTTAATTCAAAGACTGTCGCTGTGTATGTAAAGTTAGGTTTGTTTTTCACATGCATGCTACTTTACATTTATCTACTCTGAGTTTCATCTGCCACTTAATCATCCAGTCTGTCTGCATCCTGCAGGTTTTGGTTTTTTTAATGATTACACTGAATAAATTCTTATCAACAGCAAACATTGCCATCTTACTATTCACCTCTTTTTCCAGATAATTTAGAAGTGTTTTGAACAGGGCAGGCCTATCACATGCCCCAGCAAAACTCTACCTGTGCCTTTGCTGCACTGAGATAATTGTTTGTTTACTCCTACTCCTTTTTTTCCTAATTGTTAATTCTCTATTTAACCCTGAAAGGAGCTCCTTTCCTATCCTGTGGTAGCCCAGGTTTTTGAGGAGTTTTTTTGGTGAAGGATGTGGTCAAATGTTTTTTAGAAATCCCAGGAGATTAGATCCCAGTTATTAAGTGTAAGTCCCTTGTTCACCATTTCTTGTGCATAAACCAGGGGACTATGAAGGATGCTAGTAGAAGTCATACTTGGAACAAAACCAAGTAAAATGATTCTTCATCCAATGTATAGTTAAGTTTCAAAATCCCTTGTCACACATAATGTGGATAGTAACTGGATTTGAGGGACAGGCTTGGCAAGTTCACAAATACACTGAGGGTTGCTGAACGCATGGAAAATGAAGGTTGCCTGAGGAGTTCCTGAAAGTCAAAGTGATTGGAGGCCCAAAGAGTACACATTGGGAGCACTGTGTACATCTCTGCCTGGTTGTCCTCTCTTTCCCAGGTACTTAAGAAGCCCAACATAGCCATCCTTTTGCTTTTTGTTTTTTGTGCCCTTATTCTTTACTGGGTCCCTTCTTGGGTGCTTCCAGAGAAACTCTGCCTGGTTTACAAGGCATGATGTCCTTTTTTGAAAGCTGCTTCTCTAGGGCACTATATTTTTCCCAATACCCGCTGATTTAGTTCTTTCCAATTTTCTGATATAGTTGTCAAACTAACAGGTGCTACAGCTCCTGGATTGTGGATCTCCAGACACACCTTGCAACTGTTAAAAAATTGTCATCGTGTTTGCCAGTTCCTGCAGTGCCATGGCAGCTCTAAACGCCTTGCAGCTTCCTTTAGTAGGTCAGCTTTTAAATCGTCTGGGCCTGACAATTTGTTACCTTAATTTTGACAATTTCTTCTATAGATTCCTCTAATGAACTCACTCCTGAAATAGTTCCTCTGACATATCCCCTCTGATGTGAGAAGAAGGGCTCCAGCCCAGAAATTTCCCTAAACTCCTTCAAGGCTCCAAAAAAATCATTTCATCTTCCTCCTCTTTATCTTCTCTGAGAGCTCCTTTTGTACTTTGATCAATTAATGGGCCTAAAACTCTATAGCTTCCTGCTCCTGATGTGTTTGAAGAAATGATTAATTATAAGCTTTTTATGCCTTCTGAAAACTGTTCTTCAAACTCTTTTTTTACTGGCCTGAAACCAGGAACAAGAGAACTTTGCTGAAGGCATTCATTTTGATCTTTTTTTTTTTTTTGCATTCATACTTCAGTAAAGAAAGAAAAATTCCTATTGATTTTCATAATCACACACACATATGGATTTGCAACTGAATATACTTTTACACCAGATTTGTTACTCTTTTGGCCCTACATACATATTTATTACAGCAGTTACATACCATAACCTGCTTTTTTCTGTAACAACATTTTTACATTTTCTGTAACACATTACTATATGCTAAATAACAAGTTACCTTTTTCCTTGTGATCGTGCCAAGTTGCTTCTGAATGGAAAGCAGATTTAAATTTAAAATGCACAAGAGTAGTGTTTTAGTGTTCCTTTACTTTAGCTAAAAAATCCTATTCAGATGATGCCTTTCCATTCATCTGCTATGCCTGTCTGATTTGCAGCTCACTGTCTGCTCATGCCGGTTGGTTGCTCAGTTGTTCTTCCACAGACCATATTTCTCCCCTATATTGGCTTCTGGTTGATATTTGCTATTGAATGTTATGTGCTTCTGGTTTGGTACTTATCCAGTCTCTGGTCAGTATGACTACTGCTGGTCATTAGTTTCTCCTTGGTTTGGACATGTAGTTCTATGTTTACAACTTTGCTACTCTGCTCAACTTGTGATATATATGATGCTGTGAATTAAAATAATTTCTTGGCTCTTGTTCTGTCTTAGGACTATGTTGTGGTTGGGCATGCCTCTGCTGTGCCTGCTGATGGTGATAATCCTCTGTTGTATAGCTTCTTCTCTGTACATATTGGCAGAAGGTTTCTGTGTTGCTTTCTACCTTACCTGAAATGTTCATATTCACAAAACTTTCATGGTTCATACCTTTATTTCTGCTTCTTTCTTATTCACAATGCAAGTAAATTTCCCAGACTTTCCTATTTGCCTTTGGCCAAATTTGAACAATTGTGAATAACCGGAGTTGGCATTCTTGTTGAAAGGTGTTGCCTTTGCTGTTACTCTGGCTTCAGAGGTTTATCTGTATGGGAACAAAAATGCGGAAGAGGGTTAAGTCAGTAGCAAAATACATGTCTTTATGTTTCAGTGAAGGAATTTAACGTTTCAGTCCCAGGAACTTCACAGTATCCCTTGCCCAGGGCTGACTCATGAGCCTGTCCATGGCCAGCCCAAAAGGCTGTGGCAGTAACACACAAACCTGTTGCTTTTCACTCCTGTTACACTACTATTTTACTCCAGATTTTTTTTTCCTGGCTGACAGTATTTTCCTTGTCATTAGAGGGTTATTACTCCTGTCTAATTCTAGCTGTCTGTTGAAGTCACTGTATTCCATGAAGTGTCTCTTGAGTAATTATTAGGGCTATTGTGCACTTCTAGGATTCTTAATGACATAAATTTTTGCTCAATGTATGATTTTGCTTCTCTGAAACCTGCTTGTTCTTAGCTACTTGTCTGGGTCTGATTTAATTTGCTCTAGTATCATCAGCATAAATGGTTTCTGCAACTGGCACTAATAATACTCTAGCTCTTATCTTTCAAATTGCCATTCTTTCAGCAGTTTGACAGTAAAACAATCTTTCTTTTTAAACTAAAGAGAGCAGTTTAGATCAGATATTAGGAAGAAATTCTTCCTTGTGAAGGTGGTGAGTCCCTGGCACAGGTTGCCCAGGGGAGCTGTGGCTGCCCCCTCCCTGGCAGTGTTCAAGGCCAGGTTGGATGGGGCTTTGGGCAACCTGGGCTAGTGGAGGGTGTCCCTGCCCATGGCAGGGGTTGTAACTAGATGATCCTTGAGGTCTCGTCCAACACAAACCAGTCTGGATTTCTATTACTCTGTCTGACATTTGTCAAAGTAATTATCCCATTAAGCACTTTTAAAAACTTCACTGTAATTTTTTAGTTTTAGTTGCCTAAATTTAACCTAGACTTTGACCCCTACATTTTCAAAAATAGTAAATGTCATCTCCTCCTATCTGATTTTATTTAATTCATTAGAAGAATAAAATAATAAACCTTTTTTATTATTTTTAAGCAAATACATATAATCTAAATAATGAAATGCAACTTAAATTTTTACCTATATTTGCAATTAAACAAGTGTAAATTTCCAATTAAAAACCCATAAATAACTGTGTTGGGAACTAAGCATGGATCTGTGTGTCAGAATGAAATTTCCAGCTTTCTCATAGCCACTGGCCACTGGGATTCTGTTGCACTTCAAGTCAAAATGTTTTTAAAAATAAATTTAGAGAAGTTTAGGACTATGTTGTGAAATGTTTGACAACAGAAGTCACTGAAGAAAGATTAAGTATACTGCCATCACTCTTTCCCTTCTACTGCCCTTAGATGTGCTAAGCAGAGCCCAGGAGATTTGTGCTTCTATGAAATTATAGGTGGGAATTAACACCCATACAGCATTTCAGATATTGTTCTGTGTGGTCTGAGAACCAATTAGGGGAACCAAGTTTACTCCTTTGCCTTTGTAACTCTGGCTGTAGGGGAGTGGTTTTGCCTTGCGCAGTTGATAAGCCTATGCCGAGCAGTAAAATAACCCTACAACAAACAAAACCCATTTGAAGGAACTAGTTCTAATGTTTGATGTTTAAACATTTGCTTTAGTGTTTATTTGTTGAGTGTTGACTTAAAAGCAAACCAAAGGAGTATAAAAACATTCTGCGATTGATTCTGTGAAGACACAATCACCGTCTCTGGGAGGCAGACAGTTTCAAGGTCCCAAAGCATGGGACTAACTGCTCATCTGTGTCTCTGAGTTGTAGGCCATTTCCATCCTGGCTTGTTGTCCAGCCCCTGTCTTAGTGCCCCTTTCCCCTTTGGAAATCTTTGGCTGGCTCCTGGAGCTCCAGTGTCAAAGTGACTTGGTCTTGACTGGGAGATGTCTCCTCTCACTGAGTCCCTGCTCATCTTAATGTTTTGTGACAGGGGAAAGCTGGTTGTGGCTCACTACAGACATGCTCATGCTGCTCTGCTTGTCTTCACAGTGCATCCCATACAGTCATTTTCAGATGTTGTAAATTAGCTGATTCCACAGCACCATGGATGAGCTTTTTTTTATTGCTTTGTTTCTTGACATGAACAAGGTGGTCCTGAAAGGGCTAGGGTCCCATTAACCTGAGATCTGCACACATCTTTAATGAGATGCAGTTCCCTGCTAGTAAGTTTTCAATCTACAAATGTCTTATGACATAGAATAAAAACCAATCTGCAGAACATAAATGAAGGGATTTATTTGAAAGTCATATCTGCAAAAGCCAAAGGCCAAAATCCTGGCCTCACAGAGGTCACTGGCCTGGGTCCCATTGGCTTCAGCAATGCCAGGCTTTCACCAAGAGACTTTGCAGCACAAGCATTTGTATTCTGCTCATGTTGACCTATTTCAGGTTGAAATTCCCTTTAGTAGTGCTCACTAAGCCATAGGGCTTGCTGCTAAACCTTAACAAGTTTAGCCAATGGAAACTGACAAGGGCATGACATCATTAGCCAAGTTTCACATCCTGTTGACCTTGCCATCATGACTTAGTCTGCTGGGGTTTGTCATCCCTGATGGTTTGGTTTGACAGTGCTCTACTGCGCTTGCTGTGTATTCACCTACTACAGCCTGTTAAAGAAATGTGGATATGCAGAAGCTGCCATATGTCTCCTGTGATACAGGATTGACAACAAAGTTTAATGATACTTTAGGTGGTTTGCTGGACTAGCACATTGGCAGCCCTGTTCTTCTTGTTTCAGGATATCTGAGTTATGGATTTTTAATTGTGGCACACTGAAATTACCAGATGTTGAGGAAAATATAGTATTTCTACTGAGAGGGTGATTTGTTCTATTTTCACATCTATCATGTTTGCCTTTCAAAATTTCACACGACTTCATAAACATCTTTACCCTGATATTTAATTTACAGAGAATGAAACAGTGTTTCACACTGACAGGTCTGACCAGAAACCATCGCCTTCATGGGTTTAGCCTATCTGTGCTGGGGAGGGAAGGGTGAGTGCCACATCTCCAGTAGTGAGCTGAAGTATCTGCAGACCTAACACCTCCACCTCCATTAGGAAAGCCAGGACCATGTGCCATAAATTCCAGAGCACCATGAGCACTCCACTGCATTCCATTAAAAAAACCCAAACCAAAACCCCAAACCAACTTAGAAAAGAGAAGGATCAACATCACACAATCTAAATGACTTGGGGAGCTGTCGGAAAAGGGAAAACATATGGACCTGTAGCTCAGGTGCTGCTATTTGAAATGCCATGGAAGGTGAAAAGATCTCTCCTCTAATCCTACCCAACACGCTGCACCATGGGAAGCAAGGTGAGCATTTTATTACATAAAAGTCCCAAACTTTACAGCTATTTTGGTAAACCGCTTTGAGAAATTCTTAATAAAAGTAATATATGTGGGGGAGTTATTACAGAAAAAATTTTAAGGGGTGAATTTAAAATGCAACATCCAGCATGGATTAAGTTAAACACGGAGACGCTTTCGCTGTGGATTAAGAATGTCCACCTGGAGAGTTAGTATGCAATAACTATTCCAGGCTATTTCCCCAGGTAGACAAGCCTAAACATCTGATAAATAGGCCTATTACTTTTTCTCTTAACCAATTAAGTACTTATTTTAGAAGGATAAAATGAATTATTATGTAACTATGTCACTGCAATATGTCTTACTTAGTACATTAATATCAGATAAGGCAAACTGTTGTCCACAGATTGGGAAGAAAGGTATTAGTGTTTTGCATGTATGAGCTTAGAGATGCCTCTTGACCTTATTATATTTTGGGTGAACATTATGATGTATCGTTGTTTTTGCTGCACTTCACATTTATTTCACAAAATAAATCACATAATGGACTGTCATAATAGCCCTAGTAGCATGACAAGAAAAAAGAATTGGAGGGCTACACTTCAGTGCACAGTGAAATAGCTAACAATTTGTTAAATATCCCATGAGTGGATTAAATAGGCATATGATCAGTTATGTGGCTGCCAAGCCACAGCAGGAACCAATTAGAATTCACCAAAAATAATTTAGATGAAAACTGATGAATCTATCAAAACCTAATTAAATTCATGGGGGGACAAAAAAAGAGGCAAGCATCTCATTGACAGATTATAGAACCAACAAGTTTCTCTGTAAACAGTCTACAAAGGATAGCCGGTGAAAGTAGAGCTGCATTATTTGATCTTGTTTGGAGAGCATCAGGTTTTTTAACATCTGATGTTCTTCCTATATCCGTTTCAGGTAAATCACTCCCATGGAAGGCAGTTTGTCAGTTTAACATGAAATTACATGAAGTCATCCAGCAAATTGTAACTATTGTTGATTGTTTTATGGTTCATCTTATGTGAAACACATATGAGTCTGGAGAGGGGGGATTTGAAGAAAGATGCTGTAGGCAGGGATGTTTTTTAAGGTTCTGACTTTGTATCGTGAACTAGAAAAGCTGGGAAATACAATCATTAGAGCTGGAGTTCTTTAGTCTTCAGGCATATTCTGTGGTTTAATTTTTGGGCAGGGGATTGGTTTTATTGAAATGCTGAGCATTAAGCCAGCAGATGATAAAACAAGCCTATGTGAGAATGAGTGGTGAGATATTGGTAACAAAACCCTGGAGGCAGAAAGACAAGATGCCTCTAAGTCAGAGTATTCAGCTGCAGTAAATAGATACACTGTCTTCGGAACAAAAAGACGTGGGCTTGCATGGTTATTCTCATTGAAACCCTGAAAAGAATTTGCCAGAAACAGGGCTGCTGATCATCTTACTGTAGCAATGTCAAGATAGATATTTCTAAAATGTACCTTACACTCCAGTTGTTTCTCAGATTCCTGGGCTGTTCATTCTCCCATGAAACTGTTGTACGTTGTGAACCTTAACCTGAGTTTTCTTTTAACAGGAATTCAGTTTTCCCAGTGCACCGATGCTTTTGTGCCATATGTGTTTTGTATGGCTAATCAATACAACAAAGATACAGATGAATATTACTTAAGACACAGATTTTTCCCCATGCTCTTCAGAAAGGAAGCTTTCAGTTGCCAGCAGACAAAAGGTGAGATGTGCTTCTCCTCTAGCCTTGTGTTTCTTTTTGGTGCCCACATGGGAAAGTGCTAGGACAACATCTGACTTGTCTCTCTTGAAACTGGGAAGTTAGCAATGACTTTGCTTTTCTATTTCCCCCCACACTAAAGACAAGTGCAAAATCATATCCTTCAAACAGAAGGGATGAAAGTCTCCAAACCAGAAGAGTCAGAATATTTACAGACTAGGTATCTAAAATATCCAGAAGAATATATATTCTGTCATCACTGCATGGACATTGATATCAGTTGGATTCTTGCATTGCATAAAGATGTCTGAATTATCTTTATGAAATGTTCTTATAGGCCAAGGAGACATTTTAAGATGAGCCTGTCTTAATGTATAGATCCATAATAATATGTGTTTACTTTCTCTGTGAATAACACACACATGCATAATTTTCTGATTTTTTTCACTTGTAAAATTTTAGTTACTCTTTGAAACGAGGCAAAAATAGAGTTGAGCAGTAAGATACGAAGTTATTAAGTTCTTGAATTAGCTTTAATTAAACTAAAGATAACCTAGAACAGTGGGGGAAAATAAATAAATAAAAAAATAAAAACCCCACAACAAACATAAATGAGCATGAGGATGACTTATTCCATCAGCAGTTCTGGTTCCTCTTGATAAGAGATACCTTCCCTATAAAAGCACTGGCTGAATGGCAATGTCTCAGCGTTAATGAGACAAGTGTCCCTCAGGTAGGTGAGGGGGCAAGAATATGCATTTGCTGTTGCCACGTGTATCAGGTTGGGGTTTTTTGTTTTGGGGTTTTTTTCAGTTTGGTTTTGTTTTGTTTTTTTTTTTCCAGGGAGCGGGAAGGGTGGGTGAAGCAGATAATACAACAGGGAATCAACAAAAAGTAGAAGCAGCAGCTCATATGGCCCTGAGAAGGGTCCAAAAGAGACGTCATGGCTTTGGGCACAGAACTTGCTGTTGGCAGTTTCTTTAATGCTCTTGGGGGATGAGGAGACATTGGGCATGCCCACCCTGAGCAGAGCACCATGTGTCAGCACAGTGGGATGCAAAAATGATGTACTGGCTCATCCAGACAGATAATATCCTATGCAACTTCTCATTGCCTAAATAGCTGTGTGAGAGCAGCAGACAAACTGTGAACACCTAACACTTTCTCAGCACTTAACAACACATCACTTCAGGGCTAATACCACAGAGGAGGACTGTTACCACTTTTCTCCTTGTTCAGACCAGTTCTAAGCCACAAATAAGTACCTTACACTGCTGCAATGTGCCATAAGTGCTTCAGAGACCAGGACAAATCAGCTTTTGCTCAGGACATAGCAAAATGCAGAAGCACAGTCCCTCAACAGGAGGTTCTCACTCATCTATTTATTTTTTTTTTAGGAGGGCTGGATAACCAGGCCTAACAAGAGCTTTGGGGATCCTCTGAAAATGGAGCTGTTGACTACTGTGCCCAAGTTCCCCATGTTCCTCCTGAACAATCACAGCATCTGCCCAACTCTGCTCAGATGTAAAGGACAGTCTGCTTCTCTGTAACAAGGAGTAAGGTAAAGATTTGATTTTACAGCCCAGAACCAAAGAATACCTTGTATTCTTTGATATGTTTTCTCAAAGCACCGATGCTGCTGCTAATAATATTCAGCAGTTGTCTATTATAAAAACCACACAACTCTGTTATCTATTGGCAAAAGTAATCAGGAACAGCTTGGTATACTCATGTCTTAATGCAGAAAAATTCAGTCTCCTTGAAGAGGCGCTACATGGCAAGGTATAAGAATGTATTACAGGGCATCTCTAATCGAGATGCAGAATCTTGTGGAAATTATTCAGTTTTTCTTTAATTGCTGTATATAGTCCTGGTAGGGAGCTTGATTCATACTCAATAACATCAATAAAATTATAGTCATTGGCTTCATTGGAAGCATGCTCGAACTAATTATTTGCTGCTGGTTTTACATCTGCAATTAATTTTGGACTTAATTTTCAGAGGTACTAAGCACATTCCTATAACCCATTGATTTCAAGTAAAGCTTTGCGTGCCTGGCAGTTCAAGAAATGAGGCTTAATTATCTACAAATTCACTCAAATTGATAATTCACATTGGAAATAATGGACTAAGCTAACAGAATCTGAAAATAAATTGGAAATGCTGAATTAGTGTGTCTTTTGATGGTCATGGAGAGGTGCCTCATCTAAGCAGCCCGATCTATTTCTTCACCTTTTCTAATGACAGGCTGCCAGGCGTAGGCTGCTCGGCACAGCAGCAGCCTTCTGCTAAGGCACTTTATGTCACCTGAAAATATATTCAGTGCCTGAAACTAGCCTATTATTAATAAACACTGGCACATCTCAGGGGTGGCATTCATCTTGGCACTATCCTCATATAAATCTTTTCACTCTTTGATATGTTCTCAAGATACTAACATTTTTATATGGCTGGAAAGAGAAGAAAATCCCTGGATTTCACTCTGTGAACTCAAATCCAAAAGTGGCCAGTGCAGAAACTGTATAAAATTGGATAATCTGATTACAAAGAGAGCTGGATGGGTAACGGTGTTGGCAAAGACATTCAGCTTTTACATAATTGGCTCAAATACCCTCCAAGTCAGTAGGGCCAGTGAGGCTTCATTGCCTCAAAGTTGCTTTGCGAAACCTGTGAAATAAACCTCTCATCTGTCATGTTAGCGATGTTGCCCAGCATAAGAAAAATACCAACATATGTAGTGTTGGCTGGTATAATGGAAAAATTGTCAGGATTTGAACCAGAGGCTGTCAAATAGCAAATGGGGTTTCCAGTACTTGTGGGAGCCTCAAAGTTCTGGTGTCAAATGGTGATTGGCTTCACCATCCTAACCAAACAACTAGAATTTGGACACTCATATAGACAGAAATAACTGTATTTTTTCTTGATTTGCACACAAAAAAAATTATATTTCAATGAAAAATGGTGCATTTTTAATGAACTCTGTTAGAATAAATAATAATTATTTTTAAAGTAATTGACTCTATTTCCATTGTCTCCAAATATTGCTGAATATTCCTCTAAAATGAACTTTGAACAAACAATTTTTATAAGAATTTTAAATTCTGTATTTAAAAATACATCTGAATTGCCACAACAAAATGGAGAAACTAGATGAAGGCTAAATAAAGAAAGCTGAAAAGACATGAAATTAAAAAAAAGTCATGGTTGTTCTGGTATATTAGGCCCCAGTAAAGAAAAAAAAAAGCAAAGCCCATGCTATATTAATAAGAGTTAAACAGAGACATGTTATCAGGTAAGGTCAGAGAATACATGAATAAAAGGGACAGAAATTTGCAAAATACAAAACTTGTGTCTTCAAGTTAAAAGGAAAGCAAAGCCTGCAGATGTGTATAATTTCCTGAAATATTCTAGAAGTGTAAAGAATTTGTCATTTTCTGTGTGTAATGTTGGAACAAAAGTGACTTAAAATTGGGTTTTATTTTTCAGATGTGTTGCATGTAGACCCTCAACTTCTTAATTTCTATATTGTTGTTTTGCCCGTATTGTACAGAGGAAGCAGGCAAAGTTATCTTTGACTATTCAGTTCTAGATTTCCCTGCAGGGCCTTCGATATCCTTGCAGCTGCAAGGGAATCACACACTGGATGTAGACAAGCCTGGCTGAAACAGACTGCCCAGATGTTGGGACTTCTCCTCCACCTGAGTGTTCATAAGTTACAGGATCATTTTTCCTCTTGCTTGTGCTGTTTCTGTCCCATACGCATGGATGGAGAAAGTTCAGGCTGGATTTCACTTTGTTGCGTGTCCCATAGAGTAAGAAATAACCTTCCTGGACCCACTGCTTCCCATGATACAAGGATGGCCAGGACTTTGGTTTCAACCAAAATCTGTGATGATGGTAGCAAAAAAACTGAAGGTATCCTATCCACCTGTAGTAGTTACAGCTTCAATATTGAAGTGCTTACACCAGTGACATCTGTTAAGCTCAGATAATTTTAATAGCAGTTATCACCTATATGTAGCCGTTGTTTTCCTGTTTCTTACCTGCCTCATACTTTTAACAAAAGGTGTCTGTATTTATAGAAGTTCCTGCTGAGAACATCCTGCTTAGCCATGATATCAGCCTATGGACTTGAATCATGAGGAACTCTGTGCTTGGGACAAGAGTTTTGCTTATTCACAGTTCTCCTCAGACTAGGTAGTGGATAAGCAACAGGATTTGGACAGGTTGGTTTTTTTGAGTTTTCTGTAAAGAATATCACCTCCTGTGGTGTTAGTTTTTTTCTTCCTTTCAATAGTAGAATAAATATTTTTAGGGGAAAAGTCACCGTGATGGCATTCACGTAATTTAGTGGGCTCCAAAATTCTGAAGAAATACAGTATTTGCATGACTTTTAGTACTCCAATAAGACTGTTGACTGAATTTGCAATGCATGGTATAGCAATGTATATCAGTTTGTATCTGGAGAGGATTTTATATAGCAATGTGCTACCATAGACAGTGGCAAACCGAGTTTGCAATCAAAACAGTGGGACAGTGCAGTGAATTTTATCCTTTGCAAGAGATTCTGTAAGCCAAAAGAACATAAACAAGTAGACAAATAGTTATGTCTCTCTCCTTTGTATTAAGCTATGTAGAACCCCTCAGAAGACCCTGCAGCAGAGGATGATTGATGCATGTAACAGTGAATTTCATCCTGCATCCGGAGGACAGAGCAATTTCTGTGCCTGTGCTCTTCATCTTACACAGCACACCTTACTCTGCTTCATGCTTTTCAAGTCCTTGAGTGTAATCAAAACACTGCAGGCTGCCTGTAATCTGGAAGAAAAGGAGACATTTTTGCTTATCCTTCCCCCCACGCCCAATGTTTTTTTATTTGGCCTCAGATTAGTTTATTTTCTTCTTTAGGCAGCCAACATGTTGGCATCTCAAAACAAACACTGTACAGCTAAAGTCAGCCCCTGCAGCAGGTGTAGGAAAGACAACACCATGTTCTCAGACTGAGAAGGGTGCTTGACTAGATGGCATCATTTAAAAAACTGTCTCATTTGCCTGCGATAAAAAATTAATTCAATATTTTGCATTAGCTGTTCTTATTTCCTTGCGTGCAGTGTTCTTTTGTACGGTCCTGGTATATTTGAATAACTCTGCAGACATAAGAGGAAATACATGCTTCTAAAAACTTCTTGCTAATGGAATATTGAAATTACAAGTCTGTCATCTTAAAACCCCTGAGTTACAGCACTTTCCTGTTTACTCAAAACATTACTTATGTTTTTTCAAATGGGTCTATCTTCCTCTCAAATTTTCCATCCTAACCCACTTTTCTGTGAACAGAAATAAATCAAAATATCTGGTGTGGCCAAAACCTGAGTCTGCATTAGCTGCCTCTGGGAAGCCTCACAACATTCCAGCAGCACCAGCACTCAGGTACATCATCACTATTACATTGGGGTTGAGATTATTGGTGCTTAAAGGATACCTGTCTAGGTCACAGCATTTTTTATTTATCTAGAGCATTTTTTTTATGGCAAAACAAACAAGGTGAGGCTTGTGTATCAGCAGAGTTTGCTTTGAGAACACACAGAGTGTTTCCACAAAACACGGGGCTATCCTGTATGGCAAAGGCCTTTCCAATCTTGGCAAAATGGATTTGGCAGGTGATGTGGGAGCCATGGGAAGGTGTCTGGGCACATGAAACCACTGGAGCTTCGGGTAGTGGGAAAGGTTTCTTTCTGTCTCCTCTGCCATAGCATGCTGCTGCAGCTTTCAGATAGAGGAAGAGGTTTTTCTGGGTCCAAATAAAATGTTTATCATGCAGTGAGTTTTAAGTGGATAATCTCTGCCCCGAAATGGTGGAAAACATGGTATTTATTGCAAGTTCACAACTGCTTTGTTGACAGCCTTCTGATTTCAAAAGATGCATTGTTGGGTGGGATGGCAACCAAACATGTCTGTGCAGTTTGGCATGGCTAAATTACCAATTTCATTTGCCAATTTCTATGCATCAGAACTCTATCAATATGAACTTCAGACCAATGCAGAACACAACATGGTCATCAGAGCGTGAGCACTGCCTGTACTGTGTTTCCCTTTAGCTCTAGGTGTAAATACAATGTAAAGACATTTTCCTCTCAGAACCTTCTGAGTCACTTCATTGTGTTACTATTTGTTATGGATGTCTAATCTACATTTTTCAAAGCTTTGAATCATGTCATCAGTCTCATCATTCAAAAGACAGCACGTCATCTTGGTTTTGTGTGTGAAATATGTAGATAAATAGTTTTAGCTCTTCATTTCCTATGGTGATCATGTTTTCTTTAGCTGTTTTTGGAAATAATGATCCCTATAAACCAAGCAGGTATTGTCAGTATTAATAAACTCTCCTGAAATATTGATCAGTAGTTCATCACTGAATACACAGAATGAAGCTCGTGCCATTACCTAGTTTTTCAGTTTATTTTTGGAGGCTCCAAAAATTTCATGCTTTCCTGCTGGCTCTCCACCTTTAGATGTTTGCTGCACAGAGCATTATTGAAATACAAACCAGAATACTCCATAAATCTAGATACAAATGCATAAACTCATAATTTTATGCCTGATGTGTCTGTCAGAGGTTTTCATAAGTCAAAAAATGCAACACAAGACTTAACATTTTATCATAGGTTTGTTATTTGTTGGGAACCGCTTAATCATAATGTAAGAGCAGCCTTACAGGAAGGGAACAAAGGCCAACTCACTCCATATGCTGTCTTTAACAGTTGCCAGTGGTGGATTGCTATGAAGAAAGTAAGCATAAGCAAAAATGCGAACAGTTTCTGTCAGTTTAGTGACTTATGTGCCTAACACTGCCTCCATGGCAATGTAGTCCACAGCCCTCCTTGGAGGTTGATTTTTGCAAACATCTTAGGCTGTGTCAGACATTGTCTATTGAGAGCTTCCATTTTTGTTATTTGAAACTGAAGCTGGTGAATATAGGTCTTGAGTTACGAAGGAAATGAAATGAATTCTTACTTTCCACCTCCACATTGTTCACTATTTTGATATGTTGGTTATATCTTCCCAGTTATATCTTTCCAAACTGGAGACCTCTGGTCATCTTAGTTTTTCTTTGCAAGGAGATTGTTCTATCCTCAATCAGAAATTTTTCTCACAGAGGCATAATTCCTTGTGAGATACCTGCAGGATACCTGTAGGGTCATTATTACAGCTCAGGCTCTAATTGCCTTCAAAAAGTGTTAAGAACTATCTACAGCTTTAGTTGGCACCTCTAAACTAAAATTATTAAAAATAAAGTAGTTACAAGTGATTTTTGCTTCCACCAAAAGTCAGCCATGTTTAAAACATGATGGATAAAAGACACAGATCTATTTCCAGGAGGAAATTTGACAGCATAAATATCCATTCATATGTTAGGTAGTTCTGGAACATTTCTTAATCCCTATTGTAGAGGTGAGGAGAAGGTGAGATTCCTTTTTTTCTTGCATTGCTGTTCATAACCCTGTTCTACATTGAGTGTTTGGCTGTCCTTCCTTGACAAAAGGTTTGTAAATGACAAGCATGTAAAACAAATATGTATACACACACTTTCCATTCTTTCTGGCACCTTGCCTACATTGCAGAACTGATCCATTGCTGCTGTAAAACCATGGCTGGCAGCACTTCAGCAGCATCTAACAAGCCTACAAGCCAACAGCTGCTGGTGAAGGCAAGGATGCAGCATTCATTCCTATCCTCTGACCTTCCCCAGGAAGGCTGACAACTAGGAGCTTCCAACACTCTACCAAAAAAGTTTGGGTGTTTGTTCAATATACTCCTCTTATTACTCTTATTTAATTTATTTTAATTTATTACTTTCTCCAGCAGAAGCAGAGAAAAATGCAGAATTTGGATTAGGTACATGGGAGAACAGTGACTTTGTGGCAAACACCCACATCAGAGATACTGATACAATTGGTACCAGATCTGGAGATGCTATCCTGACTTCCCAGCCTGGACTCTACCTGTCTTCACTCAGGTAACATTAGACTATTCATTTACAAACCCAGATCTGGGCGCTTGCCAGATACTTAAGCCTGTGTTTTCTGTCAGTTCACAGATCGGCCCTGGAAAGTGCTGGTGCTCCAGAATACTTCCTGGCTCAGGGAAAAGCCACCATGGGAAAAGCTGCAGCCCTGGAGATGAATTAGCTGGATCCTGACTGTTTTGTCCTGTATATGGACACTCATGCAACTGATTTTTGTAGGAATTGTGTTTGAGACCTCCCATGTTTTAAAACATTGTTGAAATTGACTGAGTGCTCTGCCCGTAGCATTACAAAATCCTTCGATAAACATAAACGTTTTGTGTGTTATGTTCTTAATTATTCTAAAATAACTCTTTTCCACTTGCTGCTTGCAGTTTCAAAGAGGTTGGTGCACTCCAAGACAGGGAAGAATGTTGCTGAGCTGAGACTGTGTCTTGCAGTATTGGGTTTTTTTTAGTGCGGGAAGTTCTGAAGGATGGGTTTTGTGCAGTACTCCCTGCTTGGAGATCTGAATTAAATCCAGAAAAATATAAATAAAGTCTAAAGATCATGCCACAAGAAAGACATGAAAACAAGTGCATGCTATAGCCACAGAAAATGTAAAAGACTGAATTAATTCCTCAATGATGTGGGTGCCAGGCTGTGCTGCAAGAGGGATGAATTTGGCTCAGAAGGCAAAGTGCAAGTTCACAGCCTCCTGGGTGTGTGTGTGTGTATGTGATTCTGTTGCATTGGCTCTGTGTTGCAGGAACAGAGCTTTCTGGGAACTGTGCCTCCCCCAAGTAATACTGCAGCAGTGTAATCCTATATTTAATCGATTCAGGTATCTCAAATTACTTCATTAGCCAACATGAATGTCATTGCACAGACCCAGGGATTAAGTGAAGGAGTGCTTGGTCCCCATTCACAAAAGTTAGGTATGTCCATGTAGAAGAACAGAAACTAGGGAGCAGAAGAGTGAACTAATGAAAATACTCTATCAGACTTTTCTTCCCTTTTGTAAGGTGATAAAACTTACAGGACGGTTTGTGTGTTCTTTGCGGTTTTTTTTGTTGGTCTTTTTTTTTAATGCTCCCCATACCTGCTTGACTCTTGGAAAACAAATGGATTACTTAGGGATGTTGTATTCAGGCTGAACAGTTGTAAATGTACTGGTATCTTAAAGCAACCTCATGTTTGTCTATGAAAGACAACAAAGGAATAAAATTGGTGAATGCATATATTTTATGGATATCTCATCTACAAAAATTCCTTTAATTTCTCATGGTGCAATTGGGAATGAGAACTTTCCTGTAAATGGGATACTTAGCAAAGCATGATGCATCTCCCCAAGAATCCTACAATACCAAGTGTTTTTTAAAAAGTACATCTTCATCTTAGGGTGGAGTATGTCCAGATGACTCAATGTTTTGCTTGCCGCTGCTTCCAGTTGTGAATAGCTGCATACTGGTACCTTGCTGTTTGTAACTCTTACAGAATCTATATCTAACAGCTAATAGGTATCAAATAATGAACTTTACATGGAGACAATGTTGAAAAGAGATTCCTTTTGCAAAATCACATTAATGGGGAAAATAGTACTTTTAGCATCTCGAAAACCCTTATTCTGCTTGCAGGAAAAATTGTTTACTTCAATAGGAATACATGAAAATCAGTAGTTATCTGCAGATGGAAATGCAGTATTTTAATGTAAGGTATCAATTCACAAGAATTTAGTGAAGACTGGGCATGTGGTTTCTTAAAACCGTCTTAAATTGATTAGTAATGGGTTTGAATTAACCCAAGACAAGGATTTCTTCAGTGCAGTTTCCACTGGTGTAAATAAGTTGTTGCAAGTACACATTTAACAAAGCTTTGGGCTGTAACCTGCTTGTTAGGCAAATGACAGGGCATTTTGGTCCTGTACCAGACCTGATGGACATCACTGGCATCCTCCTGGAAACTAGAGCCATTTTCCCTAAAGAGATCACTGTCTAGGACTGGGAACTCCATTTCCTCTGTTTGACAAGGCTCAAAGAGCATCTCTGAGATAGCAGAATACCTTGACTCTACCAGTGTCGGTGAGAGCAGAAATCACCCAGGACCTCTGTGGGTGCTGTGTCTCCACAGCAGGACCCTTGGACATGCACAGCAGGACAATGCAGTGTACAGATGGGTGAGCTGAGGGCAGCATCTTCCTTTCAGTCTCTCACAACTTCCTTCTTCCCTTTCTGTAAAGAAATGATGCAGATTTGGTCTCAGATGGACCAAATAGCTTCCTTTGGAAATGCTAAAGTACATAATTTCAGCTCATTTTGAACGAAACCATCTGAACCATTGCTTAATGCAAAGACATTTCTCCACCCCCCCCGGCCCCATTCATTGTGATTCTGTTAATATTACCAGCCTATCCATTACAGAAATTTCCTTTAAGGTTACCCCAGGTTGGGGTAATCACCATCTTGTCAGCTGTATAAAAGCCCACTCTGCTGTAGGAACTTAACGGCCAAGGAGGCATTACAAGCAATGATAACAAACAAGTCCTTAGGATTACTCTAAGTGGAAAATTCAAAGCTGGAAAAATGTGGTTAACATTGTGATAATGAAGTGAGCTACCATTACTGTAGGTATTGTGTTTTACATAAGAGCATATAGGGCATAGAGGTTTTTACTTTCACTTCTGGCATGTAAAGTCAAATGTCATTCAAAAATTATTCCTTTCACAAGTGTCTTCAGTGGATAGGCAATAATTTGCACTAATACTTGGGAGCCCAAATCTGAATTAATTAATTTTGCAATTTGGCAAAAAATGGGCAGATTTAGTGAGAAAGAGCAAAGCCCCATTGAAACAGCCCGACTTCAGGACACCGGCATGAAATTGCATTGAACCCCTCTTGCTGCTAGTGCTCACTGTTGAGAAGAACAAAACCTCAGTAAATTAATGCAACATGACACAAACAGTTTTACAAAGAAAACAATTTGTACATTTGGTTTTCAGGGCTGTGCTCAGTTCATCATCTAAGGCAGCGCTTGGTGTCACTGGAACTGTTGTGTGGGCTGCTGAATCAGAGACACCAGCTCTGCATCCAGCACTGCTACAGACCTTCTGCATGGTCCTGGGCAAATGATTTCACCTTTCTGTGCTTCTGTTTCCCCTTGTATCTCTTGCCTGTCTTATCCATTTAGTCTGGACTGTAATTCCCCAAGACCGGCAATCTCTCCCTATGTGTACAGTCAGCAGAAAGCCCAACTGAGTCTCAGTTCAGCCGCAGCCCCTGTGCATTGCTACTACCTCTTCCCACAGCCATAAATGCATTGCATCATACTTAGCAAAACCAAAGTCCAGGTAATAAGGTCTCCCTCTAAAGCCTCTACTCTAAAATCTCAGAGAGATAGGCAAACTGCCAAGTAGTTATTTACTTATATTGGCAAGCATGGTTTGGAAGGATATGCATGCATGATGTTTTGCTGCAACTCTAACTTGTGTTAAGTGGTCTTATTCAACTTCAGAGCTGCTGTTTGTTCACCAGCACCCCGTGTACACAAAGCTACATCCTTCATGATAAAAAGGTCAAGCTCAGACTGTCCAGTTTCCAGACAGAACCACCGGTTGGTTGGGAACAGGAGATGCAGAAAAGCAAAACCCAAATAGTGTTACTAGATGATTTCATTTTAAAGATGATTACCTGTAAAATAAACCCACCACCCTTATACATAAACGAAGGGACGCTTATGCCTTTGCAGTCAGAGCTTTTAAGCGATGCCCGTCTTGATCTTTCTCACTCTTACCTCTGAAATTTCCCAGATAAGCAAAATTTACAAGGATAACTGTGGTTGCAGAAGGGATTGCAAGCTTGGGGAGCTCCTGTCCTGTCAGTGTGCCTATACGCCACTCAGGATTGATCATCTTTGGGAAGGGGGAAGTAAATTAAAAAAAATTTATTAGTGTATTACATTCATGTACATTTTTGTGTCTTGAGAGACCATGTTGGTTTTTTTTTTTTTTTAAGACTCATGCAGTTGTACAAAGTTTCTATAATTTCCTATACTCATTTTCTAGAGGGATGACACAGTTAACTGCATTCAAGATTAGTTTCTTGTTTCAGGACTCCCTGTGCATTCAGATTTTTACTTAAGATATTTTTTTACAGCTCAATTAGGGCGTAAAAACCCAGTTTGTCCAAACAGGTCTACTAATGCAATGCTTCCACAGAAGACAGTCACCACCCCTCTGATGGACACATTCCGATGGAAACCACTCCAACCAGCGAGTGCTTGGCTGCTCTTAACAAGGAAGGAGGAAGGTTTCAGGTGTGGCAGGAGACCCTTTTGCGGGGAACTGCGTGAGTGCCTTAAAACTAAGCACATGTAGGACTGGCTTTGGAGATCAGAGTCACAGGAACGACACGAATAAAGTCCTCCACTTAGCTTGATGCTGCTGTTAGGATGCTTAATAAATATTTATAGCCCCTCACCGGGGAGGTGATTGACAGCACGGGGGCAATCCTTACCCAGCAGCTGCAGGCAAGCAGCCGCCGCCTCGGGGAAAGGATCTAGGCGGGGGTGGTGTGCGCAGCGGGCCGCGCTGCCTCCGCACTTGCGGAGGGACTTGGGATGTTTCTCGGCACCTCAGGGGTCCATCCGTCCTTCCTCCCTTCCTTCGTTCCCTCCCTCCGCCAGGGGCTGCGAGCATCCCCAGGGCAGGGTTCACCCCATCCCCCGTCGGGACGAGCGGCCGCTGGGCTGCGCTGGGCTGAGCGGCTGAACCCGGCCCGCCCCGGCGGCCCGGCTCCCCCCGCGGGGCGGGGAGGGGAGGGCGCTGCCGCAGT
>VXBZ01005422.1:147185-261613 GCA_013399135.1 Heliornis fulica
CTGCCCCGCCGCAGCCGGGCTGCCTGCAGGTGAAGTGAAAGTCGTCGGGGAGAGGCGGAGGAGGAGGAGGCGGCAGAAGCGCGCTGCCCGCCCTGCGCGCTGCAGCCGGCGGAGGCTCCGCGCCGCCCCTCGGCTCTCCGCGGCCGCCGCATCCCGGCGCTTCCCCCCGCTCCGCGGAAGTGAGTGATGCCCAAAGTTTGCTTCNTTCCCCGGGGGAGGGGGTGACCTTGGGTGGCTGCGCCGCGGGCAGGTGGGGCTGAGCGGGGCGGGGGTCGACGCTGCCCTCGCCGCCACCTCCCGGGACCCTCAGTAAACTTGAGGAGGCGGAGGGCAAGGCCGCGGGTGTGCGCGTGTTGGGGGGGGCGCCGGCAGCCTCCGTGGGGGAGCGATCCGGGCGGCTCAGCGCTGCGCGCTCACGGGCGGGAGCCGGCGGCCGGCCCGGGGTAGCTCGGTAGCGCCGCATCCTTTGGCTGTCCCTGTGTGTACCTCTGCGTGTCTTCTGCTTGTGAGTAAACTTACAAACAGGTCAGACTTAGAAGTTACTTACCGACAAGCGTGGAGTGCCACATAAATTACTTTTTCTCCATAATTACGAAGTGTGTGTGTGTGTGTGCGCTGCATGTGCTGGCTGTAGTCCGAAGCTTTCCCCGACTGAATTACTGTGCACTTCAGAGAGGAAAAAAAATCCTTGGAGAATGTGTAATTTAAGTCGGAAGCTCTTCCTTTGAGCCTTAAGGACTAAGTGCAGCTCGGCAGACACCTCAAGTGCAGGGTCCCCGAGCCTTTACTTGCCCTGCCCACAGGGACCACGCCAGGAGGGAAGATGCTCAGGGGATGCTCTGTGTGTGACTTTGCTCATGTATGTGCCCGGAGGTATGATCTGCTGTCAGTTGAGAGCCAACTTTTCTGCTGCTTCTGGAGTTAATGCAAAACTGTTGTTAACATCAAGAATAGCAGAATTTGTCTTGTCCGTGCTTGGCACAGTTCAGCCCTGGCATTCAGTACTGGTGGACTTGGTGATTAAATTTCTCAGAATGCTTAAAAGTAATGTTTAGTGCTTTATTTTTGTGCTGCTGTTTAAAATCAGCCATTCTTAATTTGCTTTCGCTTCTTGTTCTTTCTTTGTCCTGATACCTTCAAAATACTTGTTTGGAGCTCTGCAGATGAGCATTGCGTACTGCCAGGGAAATCACCAGCTGATCGGCTGCTCAGAAAACCTACATAAGCACCAGCATTTTCTTATTCTGAAAGTCTTGTTGGGTTATTAGGCAAAATATTGAATAACACAAAATATTAAAATGTAAACTTGGAGACTTTCATTAACAGACTTTCTGCAAGTTAGAGATGAAAATCAAAGCCACAATTATTTAATTATTTCTTCTGACCTTGTGAACTGTGCAAAGTGCAGTGAGTATGTGGTGTGTAGAAGTCTGTATCATCTAGCTCTCTTAAGAATGATGTCTTTATAGAGTGGCCAAACTAGATCTCTGACTAAATATAATGACTTTATTTTCCTTAACTGTGTGTTTACCAAGAAATACAACCTAATCTCAAATTCTCCTGATAACACCCAAGCTAATGCATTCAGGCAGTTCTATGTGCTCAGCTGATCTGGCTCTATGTGCAGGGCACAGCAATAATAGTGCACAACTCTTTCTGCAGCCAGAAACTAGCTCTGACTTCAGTCAGCTCCAGGTACGCATGGTATGATGTACCCAAAGATTTTCTATAATGTCATAGTTCAGGCTTGTGCGTTTTAGAGAACCTTTATCCACAGATCATCACAAAATTGGAGGAGAAAGTTCAGTACTGAGCATTTTTAATGCTTCTGTGCCTGGAACTATATCCGGGTTTTTTTTTTCTGATGGCAGATGAATTATTCTGAAACTGTTTTGACAATTTTCTGTAGTTTAGACCAGCTATGTTTTCTAAAGCATTCAATGTACAACAATAAAACTGCCACTGAAGAAAACTACTGCATTTAGTTACTTCTTTTTTCTGGAACAGGCTCCCTCCCTCCATAAATGCTTTGCCTTTGTATTCTATTCATTGTGGCTTTTGTGGGTTTTTTGTTTGCTTGGGGTTTTGGTTTTTTTTGTATATGTGTGTGTTGTTTTTTGGGGATTTTTTTTTAAATAGATGGCTGTATAGCTAATTTACCATCTACCTACTTTTGTTGTTTGAAATAGCAATCTTCTGGTTATTGCTTTGTGATAAATTACTGTACTATTACTCCATATGTGTAGCTTTTGGTTTAGGCTATAGGAATACATGAGAAAAGTTAGCTTGCCTCTTTTTCTGACATATTCCTAAGGAAACCAATACTCTGGTATGGCAGAATTGTTTATTGAGAGAATAAATTAGTTTCTCTTCATTGAAGGTTAAAGCTTGGCAGCTCTGTAGTGTAGAGTATTGTGTAATAGCCTCTGTCTGGGCAGCGGTTTTGTTGGGGCAAGGATGACGTCTAGGCTGCTGTTGGTAATAGTTTGGATTTTGTGAGGTTGCCCTTAATTGAACAGCTCTCTTGTGTTTGACATTTGCTGTGACCTCTTGCTGTAAGCAGAAGGAGGCAGTTGATGATTTTGAAGCTTGTCTTTCACTCTGAGTTGAAAACGAAGATGTTTAGTTCTAGTTCCTGTTCTCTCAGCTGCAGTTGAATTTTCACTTTTTTGGACACTCTGGTGCATACTTGTGTTGCATGGGATGTTTTTACATACATGTAGAAGTATTTATCCTTGTACTGAGAACCGAAGTACCTAAAGGTTGTTTTATAGATAGAGATAAGACTGGTGTGTTTTTATAATTGTAACCTTGATTAATTTATTAGTCTTTACAGAGGACTAATAGAAGTTGTTTTATGAGCAGTGAAGAAAGCAATGAGGAGAAAGTTGACCATGGGTGTCAATTATGGGGCTAAGAGAAAGGACAATGCAGTTAAGCAAGAAGCAAAGGAAAAGAAGCAAGCTGAGAGGGTGGAAACAAGAAATAACTGGGGAAAGTGGGGTGGAACTAATGCTAGCTGGCAGGGAAAGAGGAAAAATGTGGGCTTTCTTTTTCTATTTGTCCCATCACTTGTATCAAATTGTAATGAGTTAACAATCTGATGGAGGATGAAAGGTTATTTTTACTTACTGTCCCTTATGGTCCTGTATTTCACATTACTGTTGTGGTGTGCAGAACTCAAGCTTCTAGAGAGGAATTATATTACAGACCCAGCTTAGTTATCTTAGTCCTCTTTTGGTAACTGGTTAATTAATTTTGCGTACTACCCCAGTCCACCTGACTGGTTTGCCATGGCATCTGCATGTATTTGCTCCTTGGCAATGGTACTCAAACTGGCAACTTGGATGTTCAGAGGATGGTTGGTGGTAACTGCGTTCCATCATAAATAGTCTGTCTGGAATGTAAATTGTCAACACGGAGGTGAAAGGCTTTAAGTCCACTGAAATTATTTGGGCCTTTGGGCCTCTTCCAAAATACTTCTTCCAGGCCAGGCATTGCTGATTCTTTAATTCTGCAAAAAATAAATTGCTTTTTCTTGAGTGTGTAGTACTGCAGTGCAAAGGAATATTCTTCTGTCATACCAACTGTCTAAATCCTTCTGACTGAAAAAGGTGAGGTCCTTGGTCTTGATCCAGCAAAGACCTGCACATAATGTCTGACATTAAGTTTACCTGTAAGTCTCTCTAGATTTGTATTTGTCGGTTTGGATTCACTAAAGATGTCTGGGACTTGCATACATAGTTTATATACACAAGGCTGCTCCTATTTTTATTTTTTTTTCCACAACACGGTTGAATAATAATGTTTCTTCCATTTTTCATCTAATAGAAACTGGAAGTGGCTATATTCTTTAATGTATCAGAATTCATTAAATAATGGAACAGTAGCTTTCCAAGTCAGCATGAAATGAAGTAACTAAAAACATTTATACAAAAATCAAGGAAAACGAGATATTTGATGCTAACACTGAGGTATACTGACACATCTTGGAGTAATAATGTTATGTGTTCCAGGGCTGTGGCTCATGCCAGGAGGAGAAATGGGTTCTGTGGGAGGGACAGCAGAGATGGTGACAGTGCAGTGATTCGTCCAGAACCTTACCTTGATGGTAAGGGTTATCTTATTTTGATTAAGGGGATATAATTGGTTGCTATCCCTTTTGTTCCAGTTTCTGTGGGTGGGGGAAGGAGAACTTCAGCTCCCCATTGAAAACTTCTCAGGAAACCCTTTGCTGACTCATTGGAGTATCTCAAATCACTTGATACAGTGTTTGAGTTTGTGTACTTTAATGGGAAGTCTGCTAAATCTGTAAAATCCTGTGGGTTATGAGTGCTTATTTTCTTTTAAATACAGCATAGTTTTTGTATTTCTTACCATATAGTTCCTTTCTTGTATCCCTTCCTCCTGTAGTATTTTGTATCTTAGGCTCCAAACTGCCCCTTTCTAAAGTGCAATTTGTGGGGGTGGGGTGGGGGTTGGTATTTATGTGGTATAAACCAAAATAAGAGCTACAAAATGATGAGATTTAGGGGAAACTGTTATTTTTCTATGTCCTTTCTTCAAGCACGGTGAGACATGAGATGGTGCCTCGGTGGAAATCAGTAGGAGTTCAGTTGAGAGCATCACAAGATGGCTGAGATTGGCAGGGATCTCTAGAGGTCATCTTATTCAACCTCCCTGTTCAAATAAGCTTACCGACAGCTCATTGTCCTTGTGACTTTTGAGCATCTCCAAGGATGGAATCTGTTTTGGCACCCATCCTGTATTTTGGGTTTGTGTGTTGCTGAGATGATATGCACCTCTATGCTCCTCAAACTCATGAAAGTTGGCATTTTACTCTTCAGCTTACCTACCCGGTGTTTCCCTTTCACTCAGTTTTCAGTGATTTATATCTCAAAGGGGGTTTAAGTGTTTCTTGTGCTGATGATCATTTCCTTTACAATGAAGGGAAATGATTGTGCTATGGGCTGAAAGACCCCTTAACTCTGGAAGAATAGATTTAATAGTTCTGGACAACATTCATCCCAAGATACAGGGATGCCTCATGCTTCTTTCCTCTCTGGGTGTGATGTTAGGGCTGACGCAGCTGATGCTAGTGTGTGCTCCATCTCTCTGATCTCCTGTCTGGGTACAGGCTTCTGTAGCTAGAGTCCTAAGTCTCAGAGGAGATTTTCTGTGGAACAAACATTTTATTTATTAATTTGTAGTTTGTGATGTGTTATTATAATTTTAAAATATGTTACAGGCTGTGAAATGTGTTACTGCATGACTAACATTGCTATCTTATTCTGTACTTTTCTTAGAATGAATTGAAATGTTATTGCATAAATACAGTCTTGCTGCATAACTCAAGTATAATGTATAGCATAATATGCAAGAATGCTTGTAGTTAGGTATTTAGTAATTGTTTTAGACAGCAATTGTGTGTAACTTTTTGATCTAGAAAGGTTCTTAAAAGTGAAATGTAGTGATATTAACTTCTTCTCATCACTGGCTTACTATTACCTGCTTAAAGCACATTTTCTTGCAGCATCGCATAAAATAGAATAACGGAAAGCCCTCTAGAAGCATATTGGAATTCAGTGTTGTTATGTTGTTGGATATTGGGATGCCAACAGGGAAAAGCTACAGGATTCTCTATGGATCACATAGAACATGGACTGTCAAGATAGTTCAGGCTTGAGTACAATGGATCCTACCTTGGAAAGTGTGCTCTGTCTGGCAAAAGTCTAAATTCTTAGGAAATTTTACCCATCCTTTATTGCTGTGAACTTGTATGGAGGTTACTTGGAATTGTTTTCTGGAGAAAGTTTTGTAGAACTACTTGTCTTCATTTTGAAATCTGTAAGGATGGATTATATGTATTTGTTACTCAGCTGTGGTGCATGCAATTAGTACTTTGGCTGAACATGTATTATGCATTTAGTGAGGAAGTGCTCTCTGTTGTAACATTTATTCTAATGAAACGTATTTTAGTATGGATAATCCTCTTTTAACATAATTGAAACATGGAGCTTAAACATCTTCAGTGTAAAGACTGATGGAGTAGTCATAGCATGCTACCATAATATCAGCGAAGCAGAATTGAAGAGAAGCGTGAAGGAGTCATGTATTAGAAGCATGACAGTAAGGTTTTGTACTCCATCCAGTCCCATTTCTAGCAGTCTCATACATGGTGGTATAGTCATTATAAAGACTTTAATTGGCTAAGAGCTTGCCAGCTTGCATTTGCCAACTATGCTGAAAGCCTGGCCAAACTTTTTCAAGAGCATGCAGTAATCTGCAGTTGGCTGAGAACAGCGGATATAAATAGATGATATGGTGCTGAATTACAACTGATTATTGAAATTCAACTCGTATGTAATAGATAGGCATAAAAAGGCAACATTGTTTCCCTAATATAGAACTTTAAATGAATGCAGTCTCTCTTTTTTTTTTTTTTTAGCAGAGTTAATATTTATCACAAAATCATAAAATCTAGCTCATAGTTTCATGATGCTTTGCAAAGAAAAATATTTTTCTATTCTCAAAAAGAGTTGTAGTCAACTGTCTGGTTGGTTTCCAGTAGGAACAGTTCACTACTTTATTTGGGGTTGGGCAAAAGTTTGAGTATGGTGTGGTTTATACATAAATTGCTTTTCAAGCATCTTGATCATATTGGAGAACGTTGGTACCGAGCTGACAGTTTTCTCAAAATTATTTATATTAGCTCTTCCCATTAATAAAGAACATTTTGGGCCACATTGAATCTTCAGCAATGGTAAAATACAGTGTCTTAATTGTGTGATATGTTTTGGCATATATTGTAAGGGCTTCTGGGATAAATCAGCCTGGAAGGGACCTCATAAGATCTCTAGAGCAGCCTTCTACTGAAAGCAGGGGCAGCTGTGCTATCAGACTGGGTTGCTCAGGGCTCCATCTAGTTGTGTCTTGAAAAACTCCAAGGATGGAGCCTGCACAACTTCTCAGGGAAACCTGTGCTGCTGTTTTCACCTCACAGTGAAAATAGCTTTTTGGGTTTCTCAACTGATATGGTTGGTGTATGATCCTGTGTCAGTTCTTGCCTTCATTATGTAGCCTAACAGGAGGTTTTGCAGTTTGATTTTTAGAAGAGGGTTAGTTCCCTGGCTTAGGTGTTTCACCTATGTGCTTGCACTGTTTCTCTTGCACGCAGAGAAAGGAAGTAGGAGATGCCTAGTGTGGATTATGTTTAGTATCCTGTCTCCATGGAGCTTAGGCATCTGAGGCAATGCCAAGTACTTGGTGTGCAACAAGTCCAAAGTCTAGCGGTATGCAAGGCCAAGACCAGAACCTAGTTCTTGAAGCCTTTCCCTTTGTGTTGTGCAGCTAGAAAAACTAGCATTTAGTTGTTGACTTACCTCTGCTGCTGTGAAGCTTGAGTCCTGATTATAAATAGGTCATTTTAGGTCAAAGACAAGCAGGTCAGTTGGAATCACTTTCAATAGTGTTTCAAGTTAGCGTCTATGTTGGTGCCATCAAATGAACAGTTCTTCTGTAGTAGGTGTCACAAGTGTTGATTTAAGGAATCACTACTCTTCAGATCCTAGTTAGCACTTTCAGTATCACTTGGCACGAAAACAGGAAAGACATTCAGCAATTCCCCAGCCTAGGTAAGTTTAAACCCATGTCTCCTGCACCTTAGTATCTTAAGCTGCTGAGGGATTTTACATGCCTTCTCTTGGAACTCTGCAGCTGGATGAACAAACTTGAATACTCATGGGGTCAGGAAAGCTTAAGGCTATTTTCTTCTTTTTTTTTTAATTATTTTTTGATAGATGGCAGTGATGAGAAAATGGACTGATGAGTGCTAATGCCACTGAGCTAGAGTTCATTCTCTGCAGATGCAGTCTCTCAGGCTCTATCTGTGTTACTGTGAAGTTGCTAACTGATGCTGTATTTGCTAATGGTATTAATGATGAATACATCAGCTGTCAGCCTGCTAATAAGCATCATTAACTATCCTCAAAGCAGGTAAATGCCACAGCTGTTGAAACGGCAGGGGTTGCACAAGGCCTTGTGCCTGAGCTCTTCTTTCAGCTCTAATGGATGGAGCTCAGTGAGGAAAAATTTGAGGGCAAAAACTTCGAGGCAGATGAGTCTGTGTGAGAGATTCTTCCTTTTTTGATGTTTGCTTTAATGTTAATGGAGCACCAATGTGTGGTGGAATTGTCTGACTGGAGTTGTATTGTTTTGGTGTCTAACAGCCCCCGACTGTTTATTAGTTCCTGATGTTACTATTGAAATTGCAATATGACATCTAAAAGCATCCAAATGATGCGGTGAACACACTAATTCTATTTTAACTTTGTTTTAATGTAAAAACTATGTCCCTAACATGAGAAATGTTTCTTCTGCTTCTACATAAGAGAGAGGTCACTGTGCCTTCTGTGGTTACTTGTAGGTGAAGATCTACTGGTAGGGTAACTTTTATTTTTTACTTTTCAGGATGCTGCCTTGTTTATGCTAATTGTTGCATATTTTCTCTTTAAGTGTCTCCGTGGGTAGATGTTAAGTTCCTGTTGCTGTATGTCTGCAATTTCATAACGCAAGTCTTGTAACCAGTTCTTCTATGGGATTGTCTTTGTAGTCCCTGGCACAGAGTTTGGTCTCTGGGTTGCTCAAGAAAGACCCGACCTCTGGATGCTGTCCATCACTCCCAATAGGTGAGGCCATCCCCTAGCACCGGGCGCTGCAATTAACCATTTAGAATCCCCTCCCTGCGAAGGAGCCAACCCGCCTCTCGTTTGCGGGAGGACGCGCAGAGCAGCGGTTCGCTGCCGGGACGGGGCGCTTCGGCCGAGCCGGGGGCGTAAGATCTGCGGCACAGAGAGGAGGATGCGCCTCGGCATCCGCCGCCCCTCCTGCAGCTCGGGATCCGTGTGCTGAGGCAAGGGAAGGCAGGGAGCAGAGCCGGGCTGCTGCCGAAGCCCTTCTCTGCCACGGGAGGGAGCGCGGTGGCTCCGCGCCAGGCCGCTCTGCCCGGGGCAAGCTCCCGTCCCCGGTCGCGCCCGTCCCCGCTCTCGGCTGGGGCTGGGCGCACACGACGGAGTGGTTTGTCCGTGACGGGCCGTGGGTGCCTTCGCGCTCTCGTTTGCAGGGCCTTGTTTCTTGGGGCCCTGGGATCAATGCGGTTTCATGCACCCGGCGGGGTTTGAAAGGTTATGCGGGGCGTCGTGTGCCGGGCGAGAACAAGGGTCTCTCTCAGGCAGGCTGCCGGCCTGTCGCAGCCTTCCAGAGCTGCTGGCAACTTCATCGTTCCTTAAAAGTTTTACTTTTCCCTACTAGCTTTATTCTTATGTCTGACAGTTAAAAATTCGGAACAAATATCTGTAAAGGGCACCAAGTAAGATGAAAGTTATTAAGATGCAAAGATACAAAGTACAGCAACGTAAATATTTGAAACACAAGTCTCATTCATCCTTTCCCTTCTCTGGGTTACGCTTGTTTGAGACAGTCCTGAATGGGATTCTGTTCCTCCCCACACCCCCAGCAACCACAAATTTTGCTTTCTTACGGGGATCTCAGTAAATGTACTGTGTTCTTAAACACTTTAAAGACTAGCACAGACCTAAGTCAGCTGGGTTGATAACAGCTTTAGATTATCTGATTATTGAAACAGTTCTGGTTTTGACTGGATTTCTGATTTCAAGGCCCCATAGCTAAATGCAAATGTCCTTGTGAGCAGTAGCTAACACAAGTGTACCACTTGTGTGTGGGTTCAACTTTGTGGCCTGGGGTGTTGGGACACTTGTGCCTGAAACAACATCAAGTGTGCAGAGGCACGTAAGGAGCAGCATTTGGATGCTTCCATATATCCAAGTTGCTCTGCTTTACTTTTCCAATTGGAAAAACTAATGTCAAGCAGAAAGTACAGGAGCTACTTTTGTTTACAAAAGCACACATCATTGCTGAAGTCTTGGAAGGATTTAATTTCTGTGATAAATAGATGATTTCTGGTGTTTCTATTTCTCTACCTCTACTCTGTTGCTGCTGTGTATATTTCTGCATTTCCCCATCATATTGCCCCTGTTTCTCCCAGGAAAAGTGCTTGACCTGTCACCTTGCTGCACAGGTAGCTTACAGCACGCTCTGCATTTTGTTCTGTGGTTGCAGGTATCGCCTCTGCTTGGCTTTTTGATGGGAGGGGAAAGGGGCTCTTCCCAACTTGCACTCCCATGTGCAGTTTAGTTACGTTTTGTGTAGCTTAGTGTGGCAGAATTCCCCTGCGGCAGAGTCACCTTCTCTTGCATTGGTGGTGGCAGATTTTGGAGTCCTTTGCCTCTTGTGTGAATTCACATGCCTCAGCCAATGGGAAGTGAAAAGGGTAAAATACACTTTGTTTATTTATTTATTTATTTTTGGCCCTGCTCATTACAGTGATGAGAAATCTTATCCAGGTCCCAAAGGTTAAAACAAAAGGTTAAAATGCACACCCAGACCAAAACCCTATTCCAGTGCTGGGAGGAACAGGTTGGGAGGTGATGGCTGGGATGCACAGGGGCTTGGTGGGTGACCCAGCTCTGCCAGCTGCCTGGCTGCCGACTGCAGCTAAGAGCTTGTGCCTTCCTGGGCTTTGCAGGGAGGATGGTGTGTTCCCTTCTGGGAGCCTCAATCGAGTCTTAGAAATGCGTGTGAACTAATGGGGTAGGGGAGTGAAGCCTTCCTGGGCTTTTCAGGGAGGATGGTGTGTTCCCTTCTGGGAGCCTTAATTCGAGACTTAGAAATGCATGTGAACTAGTGGGATAAGGGAGTGAAGCGCAACATGTATGAAAGTTACTGAGCCATGAAAGAACTGGGTGGCTTGTGTCTTCTGAGGTACTCAAAGAAACTTATCAAATCAAATTAAACTCTAAATGTTAATCTCTTTATTCACCATTAAATCCTACAGTCTACAGTTATTCTAACTTGTGTTGTTCATCTCCTTTCTTGGCTTTTTATGTTGTGTCATTTAGGGTCACATTCTGTGCTGCCTGGTCACAGGGAAAAGAATCTCTTGAAGGACCTGACTCCTGCCTCTTCTTAAAAACAAAATTCTGAAATAAATTAGTGCTTTTTATGCAAAACTCATAATAATTTAAAATAGGTAGATTTGGACTTTCCCAAAGTTGATTGGTATACATGGTATTGTTTTCCTCTGAAAATTTATTAGGAATGTAAATGAAGTGCATTGTTCAGAATTTGCATAAAGGGTTCACCAGGAGAGAAATTCTCAAACCTAATAGAGTTGGTCTGAACTGGTGGTGGTGGTTGGGTGGTGCATGTGTGGCATTTGTTTGTTTTTGTTATTTGGGATCCCATATTTAAAATGACATTCTAATGTATTCCCCAAATCAGGCCATTAAGTGTACAGTATAGTCTAAGTATACTTTAGTATTTCATTATCGCATTCCTTATCTTTTCCCTTTAATTTCAGAAACCCTGTCTCTGTGAAGGTAGGAGTCCACAAGAGTTTATAAACAGAATATAAATGTCTGCAAATGTATGTATGTGTATGTAAAAATAATAAAGGTGCTATATGAGTAAATATTTAATTTTTTTGGTAATACAAACATATTGTCACTTTATCTACAAATTCACAGTACTATTTTTCAATGAGCATAGCTATGAAACATGAACAAATATTTTGAAAGTACAGAAACTTAGGGGTTTTTTAGGAGCTTGGTTAAGCACAGTGAGGCTCTAAAAGAATTAAACCATGCCCCCTCCTTAGTTTGGTGTACATTAATCCCTCATTGCCTCCCTGGAGAGCCTGCTGCCTGCAACACCTTCCCAGTCCATAATTAACCATTTCTTTCTTGATGAAGGTAGCAAGGGATCTTGGTGAGGTTGTTTAGAGAGTAACTCAAGGTCCTTCAAGTCACTTTGAGGGCGCTTGAGGTCTTGGCACTGGTGATTGAAGGGTATGACTTGAATCTTGCTGCCTGAGAATAAATTGGTATTTCAGTTCATGTAAAGCATAACATCTCTGCTTTAAAGTTGAAACTGAGTTCATGTTTATTCCTCTGAATGTTTTGTCTTTAAAATGAAGAGTAATTATCTGTAGTGGCACACTAAATAAACTGCTTTTTTTCCTCTTCAGAAACACTTTTCCTCTGGAGTATTCAGCAGCATTTGGTATAAGGCAGTTGTTCTGTTCATGGAATATGATTTCTTTCCTGGCCCTGTTTTTTCACTGAACCTTTATCTTGCTAAAACGAATATTTCACGATTAAGAACACTTGGTCACATCTGGTACTTCTCGAAAATGGTTGCTTTTCCAAGAATAGCATGCAAACATGAAATCAGAATTGCAAGCAGATGTTTGCTAATATGGCCATAGATAACCTTTCAGCTTCATGCTTCATTTTCATAAATAACCATCTGTAAAGAATGCAGATTAATAGGGAACAGAGATAATCTCTGTCAGTGTTAATATGTTAACTTTGCTGTGCTGTGGATGTTGTACGTGTTCCTATAAAATGTCATTATTTATTGTATAAAATTGTCAGCTGCTGTTTTTAGAAAAGTGACATTTTTGTCACTGCTTTTTTACAACCTGGAAATGTGCTTTTAAAATTATTTTTGTAAAGGACACAAGGTTCTTTAAACCTAGGTCAATGGGATTGCTAATTATGGCTTAATACTTCCACCCATCTTTATGTTATTTGTCACAGTGCTGTGGAATGGAGGGAATTTCTGGCTGTTTCTCCCTCTTAGGCATTTTCAATGAGCTTGGTGTGGCTCTTGCAGCAGGGCTGGTGAAAGATGGGTATTGGCTCCCTGACTGCTGGCCTTGCAGAAGCACATTTAAGCATATTTAAAAAAATAATAAATCTGTTCATAAGGCAAATGAGTAGCCTTTGGTTCTTACATTGTTCCTCTTTTAAATTATATTTAGTTTTTTGATACTTGAGATTTTACAGATGCAGCTGACAACAGTTTTCCTTCACAGGAAGGTCTGCCTGTCACTTCTGGAGCAGGAGACAAGCACCATGATGCCTATGCCCTTCTGGAGAGGTCCTTGTCTCAGCAGGACCATAACTGGTGGCTATAGTCAGATGTTGTCATAGGGAAGGCATGACATGGGACAATGTGAGAAGTGTCCCTTAAGCAAAGAGCTGTGGTGTCTGGATGTTCTAAGCATTAGAGCATTGTTCTCTGTGGAGGCGCCCAGTATGTCCAGTCCTTAGTGCAGCTCTTGGTAGTTTTAGGGGTAACTACTCATGAACTACCATCCGTGGAGGTATTTAAAAGGTGTACAGATGATGTGCTGGAGGACATGATCTAGAGGTGGACTAGGCAGGATTAGGCTGTGGTTGGACTTGATCTTAAAGGTCTCTTCCAACCCAAGTGATTCTATGATTCTGTGAGTCTGAAGAATATGTGTTAGCAGAGGTAGGTTTGGCAAGAGATGTGAATTGCTAAGTCCCCTTTCCCAGGGGAGGAAGCATGTAAAGGAGAGGTGTAGAGTGCGTTGGCATGGTGCTGCCTGGGCTGTGCTGTGGTCAGACCCGCCTAACAACTCACCCAACCCCAGCTCCGGAGAGCTGTGCTTGCTGGAGGAACTTCATGGCTTAGCAGGACTGGTCATGAACTGGTCAGGTGGAGAAGGGAGAGATGGTTAAGTGCCCAAATGGGTTCATGCAAGAAAATAACAAACCCATAGAACATTTTTGGTTGGGTTTTGTTTGTTTGTTTTCTTAAGTTTGGAAACATGTCCCTTGATGAGAATATTGATGTTCCTCACACAGAGATATGCACATGAGCACAGATACTATATCTAAGCATTCAGATCTGTAAATGACGTAAAAGAACTGTTTGGAAAAAATAACACAGGGCTGAGAATTCATTAGAGCATTGCTTGTTGAAATACCTTCAAAGAGAAGCTAACAATTAAAATAAGTTTTGAAGCAGAAGATCCTTGCAGGCATTAAGGAAGGGGTGGGTAGAGGCTTATGCATTAACAAAATATCCCCAGCTAGAATATTATTTTACATCCCCTGTTCTCTAGTTAGCTCCCTGGGTAATTTAGGGATGGAAAATAAAATTTACAATTATAGCTGATTAGATATTATGAGTTCTCAACAAAGCATGTTTGTGTTCTGTATGCAATTATTACAGAGTTTCTGGGCACAATGTGGTAGTTGAATTTGAGTTATCTTTTGTGTTGAAGCAATTTAGCCTCTTCTGCTTCATATGAAGAATGAACTGTGTTCTCCTCAAACTACAGCAATCTTTGGATAAAGGATATTTTATGTGATTTCTTAACTAGTAAATTTCTTGGAACATTATAGCGAAAATTAACCTAATTTCATCAAGTATAGCCTATACAAAAGATTTTAATTATGCCAGTTGTGATTGTGTAGACTGCATTGAGGTTTAAATAAACAATGTTGCCATTTTCAATTTGAAGATGTAAACTTAGCATCCCCCTCTGGCTCCTGCCTTCCTCCTGGCTCACTTACCTGTACATGTCCAAGTACGTCAGTCCCTTTAGTCCTAGGTATAAGCCTGTGGTTCTTGTTAATGGATTGTCTAGGCTTGTTCTGAAAAATGCCGCTTGTGTGTCTTGCTGTGGGTGTTGGAAGCAATACCAAAGCATCTTTCCAGTGCCATGCTCTATTGCTGGGAAACCGGAGCATGGAGAGACAGAGGCACTGGGATTCTGCCTGTGGCTTTATCTTTGGGGAGTTTGTATATCGCTTCCCTACTGTTAAGCTGTGTTCTTAAAAATGTTTTTGTTTCAAAATTTTGAGATAGCATAGCTCTCTCAAAAGGTTATTAGCCTATGAGATTTTGTGACTATGGACTATTGACCTTAAGCTTGGAAAATGATATTTAAACCACTGTCAGGTGCAAACTAAAGGGCAAATTGCATAATTGTATCTTGGCTTTCTGGTTGATTGAGATTAATTGCTTGCTGAGCTTTTGATAATACCTCTTATTTCAAGGTATTATCACTTTGAACCAAAGTTGCATTAATTGCGTAGTTAGTGTTTACATTCATACTGTTTTTCTTGAATAACACAATTTCTAACAATTGTTTTTAGCTTTTTTGCTTCGAGATACAGTGTTTTATTTGAAATGATGAAAAGTAACTCGCAAATAAATGAAGCTTGGAAATGGGTATTGGTGAAATAAAACTGAAAGACAGTATTTCAAATGCTGGGAGCTCATAATTTCTGCAGGCATGTGTCAAATCTGCCTTGCAAAGGGCAGCTGATGCTTTAAAAGTATGATCGTCTGTTTGCTAACAACTGCTGAAGGGCGTCACTACTGGGATAAATATGCTTGATTTTGAGATCATAGCAATATCTTCTGGTGTGTGTAGCTGTTAAATTGCTCATACTTCCAGCTTAAATTGCATTTTAACGAACAATGCTTTGGTTAGTCAACCTCGATGATGTGTTTTTTGCAAGGATTTAAGCTGTGGCAATGCAGCAGCTGTCTGTGGGAGACCGGTTTCAAAAGGGGCTTCGGCACATTTGCTCTTGACTCACTTTTTTCCTGTTTTAGGTTTCCCGAAGCTGCAGCTTGCCCGCAGCCGCCGTGCTGCGATGCCCCGGCATGCCTCATGGCAGAGCTGCCCGGCCACCCTGCTGGAGCGTGGCGCTGCCCTGTAGGGAGCTGGGTAAGTGCGAAACCTCATCCCTGGTGCGGAGAACTGCCTGCCCACATCTTTCCTGTGTTCAGACACAATGGTAGCTGGTGACCTGGGCTGCTTTCATGAGCCCCTTCTTGAGCATCTCGCCTTGCTCTCCTGGCTTTGTGAATGTGGGACGAAGGTATCCTGGGTACCAATGGCTGTGTGTGGTTTTTTCTTTAACTTCTGATACGGTTATGAGACAGTTTCCTTTGGAGAGGTGGCTATGTGTTCAAGGGATGGGAGGATAGAGAGGCAAGGTTATCCCTTTGCTGTCCCTTTTGTTATTAGGATGGAAAAGATAGCTTAGGAGAGATGCATTTCCTTTTGCTCCCCTCTTTTAAAAATAAGAAGTTTCTGGAAAACCATTGTCTTCCCTGCCATGAGCAATGTTGATTTCCCTTGCATGCCATGAGTCCCATCACATCTTCCGTGTATTACTAAAATATTTTAGGTGATGCTACCTGTTTGGAATAATCACTCTCTATGTGGTACTCCTGTTGAATTATTTCCCCATTGAAAAATTAAGGTGTGTTGGGTAGCTGTGACCTCCCATTGACCTTTCTTAAAAGGTATTTGGGTTTTTTTCAGTGCCTGAATTGGAATCAGACCATTCTTTATGGTTTTATCAGTGTGTCTGCTGGAGAGTCTTGCTGAGCCACAGCAAGCACTGCTTCTTATTCTTGGCTTTGGGAACAAATTTAGATATTTGTGTCAGTGATTGTGGGTTTATGGGTGGTTATCAGCTGTTAAACAGAATTGTAGACTTCTCTATCTGGGTCCTTATCCTGGGTCCTGGCAACAAGCCCCTTGGGTCTAAGGGATACATCTCTAGGAATTAATCCAGTTGGACTGTATGTCTGGGGGAGGGAGGGGGGGAGAGCAGGGAGTGGCATAATTTAAGTACTGATTGGCATCTGACAGTTTTCTTTATGTATATATGGGCAGGCTGGAGAGATACATCTGAAATGAAGAAATACTGTCTTTTGGTTCTAAAAAAAGAACAGTCCAGCTGAATCCTCTTGGACAGTCTGGAGCCTGAAGGCACCAGGCAGAGCTGAGGAAACAAATTACCCTGTTTTATATAGATAATGTAGGCTGATGCTGGGATGGTTCCTCAGACCTTTGGTTTAAGAAACTTGTAGATTACTGATGGACTGTTGCCCTCTGGATTTAATGTAGGCTCTGACAAGAATGTGTTTTGACTCTCTGAATTCCCTTGGGTCAAATAGTTGGATTTTTTTGGTCTACTACTGTGGCTGCTCTGGCAAGCACTAGCTCAGTTATACAGTGATTGACATTGTCTGAATTAATGGGGGAAGATGGTGCAGGTTTTGAAAATTAGTCTGATTCTTGAGAAGTGATCTTTCTCAGTCATGTTAACCAGTTATTTCCTGTCTTGTCCCATTGTCTTGTGTGGGAGAAGATGATTGAGAGGGAGAGGCTTTTCTGTCTAGAGACCTGTGAATTCAGGGACAGCCTGAGCCTGTTGTCCTGCCTTCCCCAATAACAGCGACTGCCTGGGTGAGGGTCTGGCTGCACTGTCAGGGCTAAGAAGTTCTCTTGTTAAACTCTTTGGCTTTTGATAACAGGCTGTGGCCTGTTATGGTGCCTGAGGGGTGGTGTGTTGGGGCAGCTCCTTTGCAAATATGGCAAGGGTGGGTGATGGCTGTGGCTGGGAAGCAATGCAAATTATTCTTGTGCTCACGTTGATATGAAGCTGCATGTGAAATTGTTATCAGCTGAGCACCACCCATACACTGGTAATGGCCACTTTAACTTAGAAGCATGTGTAGGACCACGGTTGATCTCTGTGTCCCTGGAGGGATTGCACTTGTGCTTGCTTTTTGGTAAATGGGGACAGCAACCCTGTACTTCTCGACATAATATTTGACTAATGAAGTTACCTTGCTACCAGGCTTCTTGAGGCCGAACCACCACTGTTAACTCAAGTGTTGGAAGTTGTTCCTGTTCATCATGCTTTGCATTTGTTATTGGCTGCCTACACATAGTTAAATTCACCTTTCTGCTGTGCTTTTGGTTCAGAGGGCCAGGCTCAGAGTCTGTTCAAGAGACATTCTTTGAATCTGAAGTACTACTTTGTAATTTTTTTCTTTAAAGTAGGTTTAATAGTTGCAAGTGACCTCCAGTTTAGGGTTTTGCTATTAGCTGAAGCTGGGAGGCAGCAAAGCTTTGAAGTGAGGTCTGGGAAGGTGCTGTCTCAGTCTTTCCCTGTAAATCTGGTTAGTGCCACTCCAAACTTTAGTATCTTCTTTAAGCACATCTATTTAAAAGACATCTTTTTTTTGTAAAAAGAACTTTATTCCATAGTTGATCGTTTGCTTCCTTTATTTAATTATTATTCATTTAGTTACTTACTTAGATTTGGATGGGTTTAGTTTTTGAGAAATTTGTCTTATAGTTTTTAATGGTGCTTTTGTGTGAGCCCTTTCCAGCATATATACATATATTCTTAGTGTATATATATGTTAGTAGATATATATGTGTGTTAGTATATTAGTTATATATATATATACACACTAACACACATAAGCATATGTTATTAATATAAATTAATTCACATCCAATCATGACTGGCATTTGCTGCAGGTTGATTATTGTTTGTGCCAATAGCTGTTTTAACCAGCTGAAACTAGTGCATTCAGGCAGGCTATTCTCAAAATGGAAATGTTTATGTGGCAGGGTGGAGCTGCATGATGTGGCAGGTCCCCAGCCTTGATTGAACCTGTTTGGATTCCCAATAACGAGCTGGAGCTTTCCTCCAGCTCCACCCCAGTGAGGTGATTGTTAGGAGCTGAAAAAATCTCACTGCAGTAGCTGAGGGCAGTCGAGTAGCTCAAGCTTCATGAACCTGGTACTACTATACCTCTCCTTCTTCTTCCTCCCAGGCTTGCACTTGGAGAATCCTGTAAAAAAATCAGGAGGTTAGAGGGAATATTGTGGCTATTTGTTTATTGCTGTTTATTTCTGTTACCCTCACCACTATGAATATTCACTACATATATTTGGCTAGTTGTATGAAATGCTCATCACTTACCAAAATTACATGTTCAGAAGGTGGTTTTGCTTTTGCTGCTGTTTTTCAAATCTAATGTTGTTTCAGGAGAGGGAGGGGGAAGTGTGTGTGCGCTCCTGGGTCATACAGGATTTTTGACTTCAGGTTTTTGTTCTGAGGCCTTATCGCTGTGTATGTATTCACTTAGGGTGTTTGTCTTGCAAGCGCCCAACATTCCAACAAGGATTTGGGCTTTCCTTGATAATGTGCGTAAGGTGCTCGCACCCTGCCTTTCCTGCGCCTGTGTGCGTAAGCAAAACGGATGTACCAGCTATGACTTTTTACTGGCAGTCTCTTGAATGAGTCGCAAGTCTTTTGCTTTATAGATTTTTGCCTGAGCCAATGTTGTTCTCGGAGCTATTTTTTTTTCTTTTGTGTGTCTCTGGGGGTGTGTGCTTTCTGCATTCCTTTTCTACTCTCGCTTTTCTCTGGATGATAATCAAGAGGGAACATTCTAGTTGTATGACACTTCTCTATCAGCCCTTGCCTCTCTTTTATTAATTTCCTTCCTTCCCTTCTGGGGTGACTGTAAACTTTGCCCATCCTGTGATGGGATACTTGTATTGCAGATGTTCACAGAGGTGATTGTATGGGAGGAAACTGCACCCTGAGCAAACGCTCTATTTGATCTTTTAAGTTCCACTTTGTTTTCTCAAAAGTTATTAAAAAGTATATATGTGAAAATGTATTTACTTGGTCAGTCTGGATTCCATCTCAGACCTGGCAGCTCAAGAGATTTGTTGTTGACAGCACTACGCTATCTCTGCAGCCATTTTAATGCAGAAGTTTCCTTAATAAAATCTGCAAAACTACTGTTTTGCATAGTGCGAGATCCTGAGGGGGAGGATGGTCTGAAAAATGAGTATGGCAGGACACTTTGTCTTCTTCTGTTCTTATTATGGACTCCAAGATGTAGCTCTTGGATGCTCCTGAATCCTGACATGCTGGATAATTGTGAAGAAGAGGTCTCATGTTCCTCCTTCTTTTCCACAGTGGAGCACATCCATTTACCACCCTTATAGCCCCAGTTCTGTAGCCCTCAGTACTGCCCTATATGCTTTTAATGAGAATATAAAGGTGTATATTTTAATTGGAGACTCAAATTTATCTGCTCTCTGAGATGGTAGTTCCACTCCCTCCTCCCCAAGCTGTGGAAATGCTGTGTCTTCCACTGAATTCCTGGGAAGGAGACCATTGACAATCATGTTGTCCTGAGAGGCTGGGCTCAGCACCTACCATGGGCGTGACCTGGGCAACATTAACACAGTAAATATGTGGTACCTTGTGATGAGCCCCAATGGGTCACACTCCTCCTTAAGCACTGACCCTATACCCATTTGCATGGAAGGTGTATCTCAAGATAAAAACTGCCCACAGCACGTAGCTGGAGAAGCAGGGGTCTTGCTCTAGCTGGGTGATGATTCCTAACACCTTGACATAAGCCACAGAGATTTTGTCTTCCCCGCCCCCTTATTTTATCTAGGAGGACTTACAGAACCCTCTGTGAAGGAGAGGAATGTTGTCTTTTAACACTGTCCTCTGCTGGGGTAGTATCTTGAGTAGCTTGATTTCTCCATTTGCTGCAAGGCTATCTCAGACTCTGACCACCTGATTACTCCTTTCAAGAAGGATGTTTACTTTCCCTTGGAATGGGAGAAGGTGAATTTTGGTCTCTTATGAACTTGAGGAGGATGGATAATTTTTCCAGTGAGAACTACGAAATAAATCACTGTGTGTGTGGAATTATTTAGCAACTTTTTTTTTTTTTTTTCTTTTCTTGGAAATGACTGGTGAGGTGCAAGGGCCAGTGTGCTGCTCAGGTACAGGAGAATGTTTGGTGGAGCAGCATAAGACACAGGCAGACAACGTTTTGTAAAATGCACCAGGTATTGGTCAATAATCTCGATGGGCATTTTCTTTTAAAACTAACCTTTTGGCATCTCCCAGCATTCAAAAAGAGAAATAATAATAATAAAAAAGGTTCAGTACTGGAATTTTGATGAGAATACTTACAATACAGAGAAGACCTTAAAACATTGGAGTGTCAGTGCTGTTCAAAGACTTTTCACTGTAGTGCTTTTATTGCTATCTTAAATGAAAGTAAATTGCTACTGTGAGATATAGTCATGGCTACTTTGGATCCGATATGACTTTAGGAGAAATGTCTTCAATACAGAGATTCCTTCTGGCCTATTCATTTTCTGTTAAATTAATCAAGGTTTAAAAAGAATGTGTGAAATATGGTCATGACTTCAGAGCTCAAAGAAGTCCATGTGAGTGTTGAACAATCATCATTGCTGTGCCACAGAAATACTTGTGTAAATAGACTCTGGGTTTTTGGGAGGTTTAGGGTGTTTTTTCTTTGTGTGTGTGCCTTAAAAACAGGTAGTTTTAGAAGGCTTGACAAGATCTAGACTACTGATTTTTGGGGAGTAGATTATTATATTTACTCTGAGAGAACATGGTTAGCAGGGATTTTGTCTAGAAAAGTATTTTTAACATGATGAGAAATGCCTCTGTTATCTGTCACTCTTTCCTGCCTGTATTGTTGATGATCTTTCATTCCTTTTATTAGCAAATGGGAGGGGGAAAAAATGGGAATAACATCAGGAAATAAATGAAGGCACACTAAACAGTGCTATGGGAACAGTAAATTTAAGCATCTGCTTTTGTTTTTTTCTGGCAAATGAAGATAAAAAAAAATTTTTTTATTGTATTACACTTCTGTTTCTCCTGTCAGGCTTCTCTCTAACCCTTAGATGTTCTCCTTCCTTCCTTTTTTTTTTTTTTTCCCTTCTTTTCTTGAAACAGTCTCGTCATTGAAACCAAGGCTGAAGCCTACAAAAGCTCCACAGTGAATGAGTAATAAAGGACAGATTCTGGATGTTGTTGATCTGGGCTTGATTTTTATTTTTACTGTAGTAATTGTGCCTGGTTGAAGATCCGGATGTGCCCCTTCAGTGGTGTGTGTCTATGAAACTGGCATGCTGGGTATCGGGGCGTGGGAGGCTGGTGGTGAGGCTGGTGCTTGCAGCTGTACAGCCGCATTTATTTACTGTTACAAATCAACATAAACATGACATATGGTTCACTGTGAAATATTTTCACAGATGGAAAAATTCTCCAGCGTAACTTAGGGATGTAAACTAGAAGATTGTTTAGCATTTTGCTCAATTATTTGTTCTTTGGCTCCCTGCCCCTTGGTTCCCCCTTCACACACAGTTTAGGTCTCCGGTTGTAGCCAAAGTGAGGCTCTTCAGTTGCCTCAAGCTTCCCCTAATCCCAGCATGTGTCCTGCTTTGGAGCTACACGCCTGACTGGCAGGGAAGCTCTGGTGGGGCAGGGGCTGGTGGTTATTCCTTGTTCCAGTAGAGCAGTGCTGATGCAGAGGGCAGTGTGGTCATGTTGGTCTGGAGCTAGGTCACACAGCCATGATCAGCCACAAGGTCCCCAAATCCTGCTGTTCAGTGATGCCCTTCCTGACACTCTACTCCTCTTGAGGTCTGTAGTGGGGTGCTCATGGCTAGTGGATGTACAATTTATGCTTTGGGGATTGAGAATTGGCAGCAGAATATCGGTGGGGACCCTTTTCCTATGTTTTAGTGGTATCATGGAGGTTTATTTGCTATTCCAAGCTTGTCACTCCAAAACCAGTATCGAATATGAAATAAAAATGAAGAGGTTTTTAAAATATGAAAGAATTTAAGCAAAACCTATAAATCTGTCTACCAACTTTCAAAGTTTTTATTTCTTAAATATTAAGGGCTAAAAGTCTATTGGGTTTTTTTTGTGAGCTTTTAAAAAGTGCGGCTCTTCTGCAAACATCAGACTTCAAGAACTAAGACTTTGAAAGAGCCAGATGATATTGTGAAGCTCTGGGGGGAAAATATGACACTTATAACACTGTAGATAGCCCCTTAAAGTACTCCCTCTGCTTCTACATCCCTTTATTCTGGGACATGAAAGAGAAACCTGAGCCAATACAGGATTACAGAACTAGTTTACAAACCTGGAGCTAGACTATTTGTAGTTAAAGCATCAGAAACTTATTTTATATGCTTATTTTGGTTTTAAAATTGCATGCATTTGGAAAACTCCTCCTCCCGCCATGACAGTTCTTCTTTTCAAGTAATTAAAGCAAGACAGTGAGCAGCAGACAATGAATTGTAAAAATTAATTGCTGGTTATGAGAAGAATTTGAACCTCATCCATCTGTCATCAGAAAAAAAAAAAGCCTTTCGGAAAGCAGATGGTCTTGTAACTTAAACAAATCTGGTTTCTGGCAGACAGGGTGAGAAATGCACGTTGTGAGAATACGGGAAACTGCACTGGGAACTGTTCATCTTGGTGGAGTGCTTTAGCTGTGAATACCTCTGCTAACACTGTTGTGCATGCTAGTGATCATCAGAGGTGAAAATCGGTAACTTGTATTCCATCTGCAGGCTCACAAGAAATGAGTATTATTTCTGGAGCATAGCTTTTATGTGCTTTTTCTGAAAGGTGCCGTCTCCCAACAGATATTTATGAGCATCTTGGGTGCAGTTTGTGAGTGTCCCTAACGCAGTTCTGCACAGGAAGGATTTAATCCTAAAGTGGAAATCATGGATTAGCATTGCAAGAACCATGTTCAAAATGGTTTTATTTACAGTGCTGTTTTTGCATGAGCATTTACTCTTATGGGTGAAGTCTAACAAGATTCTTAAATCAACACTTTAAGCAAAAAATGCCAGCCTCCACCTCATAGTGGTACTTTAGATGATAGGAAAAAAAAAGTAAATCCAAAGTCCCCCTGCTCCCAAACCAAACAAAAAAAAAATCCCGAACTCCAACTTGCTAGACTCTTATTTCTATTGCTCTTTTGTATGATTTATCTAAATGAAAATGTAGTTGTAGACTTTATTCAGGACTCGTTCTCTCTAGGAATTCTCGAGTCATTCAATCAACTTCATCAGATTCACTGGTTGCAATAGATAAGCAAATTCAGCACTTCTTGCATGCTTGCCACGGATATCATAATCCATGGCTGATAATTGAAATTCCTAGGGACTGCACATACCTCTTGCATTCTGCTCAGACTTCAGTAGCCCAGCATGCTATTAAGAACACTTCTGTAGGTGACTGGCTGTTCACTCAAAATCATGTTGAACCTCCTCTCAGACAGAGGAAATACTCTCTGGAGTCCTCTTCATCTAGAGCAAGCAGCGTTTTCAATAGTCCGTAGTGGGGAAAATCAAATACAGTTGAAAAAATACAGTAGCTAGGGCAGACACATCCTTATTTAAGGTAGGAAAAATCATTAAGTACTTCAGGCTTAGTCCATCCTATGTTTTAAAACAGATTAGGAATACAAAGATGCACTTTGATTACATGATTGCTACCTCCTTATGTCCCAAAAAGCAGGAGGATGATCATGAATGGGAAGGTCATTATCATGATGTGGAATCTCCCTGGTGGGAGCCTGCTTTCTGCTGTGCAGTGCTGATTTGTGCTGCTGGCTGAGGCGAGAAGCAGGAGGATGCTATGCGTTGTCCCTTGGGATGAGTTTTATGCCCAGAAGAAGCAGCAAATGCCATATAAATACAAGAAAAAACAGAAATATTTTGTATGATTGGTGAATATGCAGTTTGGTTTAAATGAGCCATCCTCCCTCTCTACCACCTTTATGTTAGCTCTTTTTAAAGTGTTCTTTTGTCTCCTGTGTGGATGAAATATGAGTTAAAGAAATAAAAGTACTTTGATAGTTGTGGCAAACAGTTTTAAAACTGTCTACAAGGAAAGGAATGCAACTGTCCAACCTGGTAGCACTCTCTTCTGTCTATTTAGCCAAATGATCTATATGTGAGAATAGACCAGAAGTATAGTGCTGTGTGCACTGGGCGGGGAGGGGGGGAGGCATTTTCTAGAGCAAGAGTCTTTTTTCATGTATCCAAGATCCTGAGAACAGGAAGGACTCTTGCAGATGCCATCATCGTCTTATGTATGTGAGCTTTCAGTCTCACTAAATACATAAATAAAAGATGTGATTATTGGTGTGAGCTTTACTTCTGAAGCACTGATGATACTGATCCACAGCTAATTTATCAATGTGTATTAAAAAGAATTCCTTTGCATGCATGTCATTACATTTCACTGGCCCACAGACTGAAAGTCAGATAATGTCCTTACTTGATAAGTATGGGAAGGGTGAGATCCAATTTCAGATCCATTCTCTGCCCAGCAGAATTTGAACTGCAGTTTCTTACCTCAGGGAAAGTTTGTGTAGAGCTGGGCTAGAGGATCTGTATGTATTGGTGGTGTGTTGCTTGGTACTAGAAATTGCACTGTGCTGGGAGCCCGGGGGATCAAGAGGTCTCTATGTCCCATCCTTTGTCCTAGCAGTGTTTTTCCATCCTGATGCAGAGCCCCTGAGGTAAATGGCAAAGAGGTGATCAGTACCCCATGAGAGTAGCTGGCACATGCTTGAGATCCCTTAACGATGAGAAAAATTACATGCATGCAAATCCTTCATGCTCTGAACTGCATGTTTGGCAGCCAAAAGAAGTCCCTGATGCAACCTTAACCTCCTGTTAGCTGTGAGCTTGCATGAGTACCACAAATGCTGCAACATTTTGGTTCGGAGCTTAGTCCCTTGCTCTGGCTAGAGGAGGGCCCAGCTGTTCCTCCTGCCTTCACCCCTGTTGGGATCTGGGTGTGAAGACCTGAGTTTCGGTGCCTTCATCTCCCAGCTGAGCCCCACGGTAGCTCCTGCTATGGTGTGTCCCAGAGTGACGTACCTCATTTGGTGTTAAAGGGAACGCATTCATCTCCGATTAATCAACTCTGATTAAGCTTACTTTCTCGTCTTCTGGTGAAATGCCACCTTGAAGGCTTCCTGAGTTTGCCTTTGTTGCTTTTGGTGTGATGTAGCTACTAAATAAAATCAGTAAAAATGGATGTGGTGTTGAGGTACAGTGTGGCATGAGTTTATACATGTGTATGGTAACATATATTTAGTTTTGCTTATGGTCTGTTCTATTGTTTGAATATCACATTTTTAAAAATATTTGCCTTATATAAAATTAATCTTTCTCCTCTCTTGGGTGCTTGTACATGCTGAGCTGCTGTGCTGCACTGTTTCTCTTAGCACGTCTTTGGTTCTTCGTGGTAAGCAGAAGAGTTACAGCTGACTGGGTTAGTTATCACTGCTGCAGAACATCCTCACTCATTTGTGTGACAAATGCACATTGGGTTTCATTGAGGATGAGCTAATCTGGAACAGATTGACCTCTACCAGGCCAGAACAGCATCGGCCATCTCCTCTGGCTTTTGGTAATGAACCAAAGCAAACCATTGGTCGTGGTGAGAGAGGTGTAAGGTATGAGGACAGCAGAACCTCATAAAGCTGCTGTGGGATGCAGAGATCAACCCTGCACAGGAGGGGTAGCTCTAAGGCAGCCCTAATTTCCAGGTGTGGGCCCTCACCCTTTAGTCAAGTCCTTGCCATGCTGTGACTGCTTATGCTGAGCAGTGAAACTACCACAGTTAGAGTGTGTGGATGCTGTGGTTTGAAAATTTACCTCTAGTTTTTTGTCCATCCAGTGTGCCAGTCTAAATGTTGCTCTGAGAAGCTATTTAATTTCAATGCAGCGCTGGGAGTGACTTTAGATTTTTTTTTTTTTTTTTTGTGGTCAGCAAGAATGTGCTGTATTTGTCAAAACTAATTTATTCAGATCTGCTAATGAATTCAAGGAGAAAATGAATTTTGCAATTCTGCGCATGTGGTAGAGTCGTCTTTCTCTGACCAATTTATCAAAGAGTTTGAACCAGCTCCTTGTCTGTAGTCGTTCACACCTCTCAAGGGTGCCTTTGTCAGGCTGTTGATGCAGTAATTTCTTGAGAATATTAGTGGGAAAATGGGGTTTGAAGGGAAGATCAGGTTTATAGGCTTGAGATAGCAGTATGGAAGGAAGGAAAAATGTAGAAATTCACAGGCATTTTTACTATCCTCATTTTCTGTGAAGAAAAATGAGTTCTAAGTCATGTTTAGAGGTGTTGATCCCTCCACTTATTCCACTATAACACAATTAGTTAAGAGTGTCTGAGGACCACAGCCCCTGAAGGACTGCATCTCTCATTTTAATTTCTCCATAAGACAGAAGATCTTTCTGTGTTAAGGGGTCTTTGATGCATCCAAAATCATTAGCTCCTAAGGAAATGATACAGTGAATGCTTTTCAGAACTTGGTGTCTCATATATTAAAGAAAAAAATGTAAAATTTCTGTTTTACAAGGATGCCCCTGTAGTAAGTACTCAGTTTAAGTAAAATTACAGACTGGGGAATTGGACCCTGCATTAACAAGCCAAAATTGTGCAAGATCACTCTTGGCTAAGCCCCAGCCTCCTGTGCAGAAAGGAGTTGAAATGAGAGAAAACAAAACCCGTGGTTGTCTTAGCAGCCGGGGATTAAAATTATCCCACTCTGGTTTGGGAGACAACGTGGCAAAGAAGGAAAGGGTGGTATCTTCAGCTGACTTCAATCTGCCAGAAGTCATCCTGCCCTCTCCTTTAGTATTAGCTGTTGGAGAGCTGAGACTAAGTGCTTTCCCTCCTGATAATGGCTCACTGAAGAGTGGTTGGCAGGTACAAACAGCAGTCAAACTGCTGTATGTTTGAGGAGGTGTTTGCTGATGCACTGGCATCCCTTGTCAGCACCGTTGATAAGCTCCAATGCAAACCACCACCCAGAATTTCTTTGGCAGCCCAGGGGATGAATTGTGCAATGTGTTAATTGCCACAAATTGGCTACAATTGGCTGGGAATGACAGGGTGATTGTGTATTTTATTTTTTTTAATAATCTAGTTCTTTATATACTTGGCTTGTACCATTTTTTGGTTCCAAGAACTGGCATTTAGACTTTTTTTTTTTTGTAAATTGGCAGCAAAGGGGATTTCTTTGTTAACCTCAAATATTGTTGAGTAACTGCAGTACAAATTTCAAAGCGATTTTGTTTAAAGCTCATTGAATAATGAAAGTAGTAGTTCTGGATTTAAATATGAAGACCTCTTGGATTGTTGAAGGGTTTAAAAAGTACGATAGCACATACTTAATTTTTCTTTCAAAAGTCAGAAGCACCTTCTACCCAAACAGGATTTGGCCTTCAAAAGCTCACAACAGTGTGTCCCATGACACATTGCCATCAGAGTGACTCCAAAGAATGCTTATCAATACAGTGATAGGTGCTTTGTATATATAAAAATATGTATATATAGAAGTCCCCTCAGAGATGGGTAGGACATCTTCTGTTCCTTATCAACAGACAGCATGTATTGTTTTAGTGTTTTCTATCCTCCCTTTTCTGCCCTAAAATATTTCTGTAACTGTTAGAGCAGTTCAAGCCCACAAAATTGGGGGTATAAGCTACTGTATACAGAAATGGGGCTGGGGGTAGGGAAGTGAATGTTTGTGTGTGCATGTCCTACATGAAGGTGTTGAGGAGAGTGAAGTGCCTCTGCTTAAGGTGGAAGCTGGGGCACTGTTGATGTGTCTTTCACCATGGATGGAGATGCTGTGGTTTCCCCAATATGGAGATTACCCCTGTGTCACCTGATGCTCTGCCCTGATCCCTGCTGTGTGGAGGTGACATTGTTCCCACCCAGTAGCTGCCACCAGGAGTGATGGTAGTGACCCTTCAGACCCTGATGTCATTTAGCTTTGGGCTGCAGGGCAGACACGGCAGATATTTCCTACCGTTTTGTCTTTCCATGGTTAGGAACCACAAGGCACTCCTACCACTGTCCAGGGAGGCAGGAATAGAGAAAGATTTGCTTCCTGCTCTTGTTACAGCACATAAGCATCCTAGTATAAGCCATGCTGCTTCTGCTTGCTCCAAACTAAGGACACATAAGAAAATCAGAGTCATGATACTATCTGCCTGTCCTTCCAAGCCAGTTTATGACAATGATGACCCTGGGAGTATCCTGGGTATGTTCATTTCTCCTTGAAACACAAAGCTACTATCTTTCTGCCTTCCTCCAGCTGCAATTTGGGAAGAAGAATGAAGGAGGTACACAGGGATAGCAGTTTTGACTCTGGGTGTTATGGCAAGAGCACTTCATGGTATTATTCTTAGCTGTAACGCAGCAAATAATAGTGCTCTGTAGTCATAACACCATTTGTTCTCTATGCTGGGGGAACTGGCAAAGGCTGAGAGAAGGAGCGATATTAAGACAAAACAGTACGTTGGCATGTTTGGTTTCTGTCCAAGAGCCCCAGTAAATGAGAAGAGTGAATAAATAGCAGGAAGATCCTGTATAGACTGTTAGTCAAATTGGGGTCAGTGGAAGATCCTGTATAGACTGTTTGTTAGTCAAATTGGGGTAAATTGGCTTGTCAGCTGAAGGAAAGCAGACAGAAGAGGGCAGGATGTTCAGAGGCATTTGGACAGCACCAGAGGTGGGGAGAAGAAGAAAGATATTTTGAGACTGGAAGGTTTCTTGGGGTTTGTTTGGCTTTTTTTGAGGGGTGGTGTTCATCCATTTATTTATTTATATACTTCGTACTTACAGAGGTAATATCCTTTCATCTAGTAGAAATGACTGTTGTCACTGTAATACTGTGTGAAGCACAAGATAAACAAGAAGATAGTCTGAAGGAAAGACTGTGATTATTCTGATTAAGAAGTCAGTGGGATGATTGCCATTTATTTTCCTGAAGCCGAGCTGCATGCACTGCTTATTTACTTTGTCTTTTCTTTTTACTTCTTAAGTCCCTTTTTTAAAGGAGTATATTAAATGTCAGGAAATAATTGTTATATAATCCTTGGAGAATCATGCTCTTAGAGTTGTTTAACTTTTTAGACTTCATCTGGTTTAAATCACAATTAGGTGAGTCCATAGAAATTCTTCCACAGAAATCCCTGACTTACTACAGACTTTACTTTGTTTATTTCCACAGAGCTTCAACACAATAACACACACATTTCAGACATAAACAGGTTTATTTTAAGAGAGTCCATCAGTCTTCTTGGCTGTTTAATTCTGAATTAACCATCCATGACCCTTTCTTGAGAGGCTCTGTGAGATCAGTAGCTTTGGTGCTCTTCATAAGGAGTGAGTTGCTCTGCGAGCTGCCATCTGAACCTCTGCGCATCCTCCTGCTCTCTGATGGGATGTGGAGAGAACAGGACCACTTGTGCTTTCAAAAAAGTGCTTCTATCCCTCTCAGCTTTGTGCCTGTGAGTGGATTTTATGTATGTGGATTCAGCTGCCCAATCAGGATTTAACGCAACCAGGATGTTGTTGGCCACACGTATTTGGGCTGGGTTTCTGTCATGAGTTTGTGGTTTGGTTTGGGTTTTTTTCTTTTTTTTTGATTTCTTAGAAGCTACAGATGTTCTCTTCAGCAGCAGAGAAGGTGCTCTGGGGGAAAGTCAAAGCTTGGAGAGCCCGATTTTGGTGGAAATGTGGCATTTTGTATTTGTGTGGTCCTGAAGTTTGGACTTTAGAGGGAATTTTCTTCTCTCCTCCAAAGTGGGTCTGCTGGTCTCTTGCCCATGTGCTGGGACTCTGGCCAGGCTCATCAGCTCTCCATTGCATTACAATATCAGTGCTGTCTTTGTGACACAGGTATTTCACGTGCAAGGCAAACATTTTCTGATGTGTCTTAGAGTCATCGGGCTTGAAGTGGGATTGAGAGTGAAAAGTAATATTTCATGATGGGACTAGATCAGTGAGCTGTCCCTCTGGCCTTAACCTCTACAGAATAGTAGAGGTGCGTTGCTGAGGGCTTGGCTTTGAGGACTGATTTAGCACTGTGCCCCACAGAAGGATGTGGCCTGCTTTGGAGGCGTTTTCCAGGCAAACCAGGAAACATGGAATAATTACCAGTTGTGCAGAACATTAGAGGCTGCCTGTGGTATTCAGAGAATGCTAAAATAGATGGAATAAAATGGGTCTTGTCCTTCTGTAGCTGCTGAAAGATTGCCAGGAGGCTTTCTGAAATAAAACGTAACCCTCCTATCTGTCTCTTCCGCAGCTTTAACTTGTAGATTTATGTTGTCAGAGCTGTGCATTGCTTTTCACTTCTGATGAGATTATCTGCTGCTCTTACTATATATTCATATATTTTGAGATTTTTGGACCGTTCCAAATTTTTTTGTACTTGGATCAGATGCCCGAAGTTACTAAAAATTACTTGCTGCTATTTTACTACAAAACTAACAAATGCAGGAAGTAATAAATTTTATGTCTGAAATGTCACATTAGCGATGAAGTGCACACTCACTGCAGTGTCCTTCAAAGTGCAGTACAGAGTCACTTGCTTCAAAGCAAAACCAGTATGAAGTGAGGCTGAGCATAAGGGAGAGATGCTTCTCCCTTCCTTCTCATGTACTTTGACATATTCCGTGTCCTGGGGAGTGCTCCAAGCTCTGTCCTAACAGTTTCCTGGTAAAACAAACACTTTTTCCTCAGTTGTGGAGTATAGGTACAAAAATGTGGGTTTAGGCTATGTTACCTACTGCTGTACATAAGTTTGGTAATTAACAGTGGTTTAAACCACTTCTTATTCTCTGAATTATTGTTTTCAGGGAGATGCAATATTGCAATACCACTTCCAATTTTTTGCTGGTTTTCTTTCAAAAGACTCCATTAATTTTTCATTTTAAAAGTTATTTTGAGTGGAAACCTTGTAATAAAAGTTACATTGTAAACTATACAAAAATTCCTATATCCTGATTAAAAAAAAGGGTGGTGTGAGTACTGATCACTGTAGAGAAGCACAGAATTTTCTAGGCTTGCATTATCCTGACAGGAGTCTGCTGAAGTTGAATAGCTGCATCAGCCCAGAACAGATTTTAGTAGAGTTGAAGACTCCAACTCAGTCTGCAGGAGTTTTGGGGTTTGTTTTTGATCTACTCATGTTCTGCTACTTGCTTTGTTCAAATGAAGTCAACAACAACTTTTTCAGGCCTTCTGTTTTCCTGGCTTTGTTCTTTTCTGTTGCTTTTCTTTTTATTTTCCTTTTCCTCCTGATCTCTTCTGCTGTTCCCGGATGGAACAGAAGGGATGCCTGTCTTCCTCCTCTTCTGGTTACTCTGAACTGGGAACAAGAGCTGGCTCATTGCATGGGACCTGTAGAGGGAGAGGTGCTGGTGAAGTCACTTGTCACGATGTGAAGAGGGAACAGACTTTGTGGTTGCAAATGGGGTGTCTGCTGGGATTGGCCGTGACAGGGATCTTGAAATGCTTTTGGATCTTTATTGACTTTCGGTAGCTACTGAGATTTTATCTGGATGCCATGTGTTGCTATCTAGAGCTTCATCTCCAAGTCCTGTGACTGTGGGAGATGCAACCTTAGTCCTTTGATTGCCAGTAAACCCTTGCTTTTGTCATCACTGCAGAAAAACATGAAGATGTGAACTGTGAAAGGGGAAATCTTTAACATCAAATGAAAACCCCTTCTGAATTTCCTTCTCTAATAACCATGAATCTTCTTTTTTTCTTGGGTTGTAGTTTTTTTTTTTTCCAGGGTTGGAAGCACTGTTCCAACAGCATAAACACGCTGTTGTGTGTGCTCATTTTGTGACTTGGAAACCCAAATCTCTTAATTTTTGATGAATAGAGAGCTTCATAGCATGAAACTGCATAATGGGAACTGGTTTTTTCCCACTTGGTAGGGAAGCATTTTTGTTCCTTCTCATTGTGCTCTTGATTCCAGCAAAGTCTCTTGTCAGAAAGCAGTTCAGATGTGCAGGGAAATGTCCATCTTGTATAAGATTCGTAACATTGCTTTTACACGTTCTAGTTCAGGTGCTATAGAGTAATGTAAATAGAACAAAGTGTATTATTATGCAAAGGATGCAATAATCTTCTGTGCCATGTTTTGCAGTCTTGTACTGTACACGTGCCAAGTCTGACAGTAAATATTGCGAGGTCTGGTCATAATTTTGTTCACGTTCTCAAAATTTATTTGCAATTTGAACCTCAAGTATGTATTCTGAAGTTATATTTTCCCAAAGGAAGTTTGACATGAACTTTCTAATGTGATAAAGAAAGGCCTAGTGTGACTTTTGAGAGAAACAACATGAACTGATTTGTTGAAAATTGCTCTGGAAATTACTGTAAATACAGTGTAAATGTGCAGTTCTTTGAACTTTCAGTGGACTTGATCTGCAGATCATTTTTAAATAAAAGGTGCTACGCTAAAACTATTGTTTGTTTTTTGTTTTTTTTTTAAGTACTTTGTGAAACTGTTTCAGTCTTATAGCTACTTCTTGTTGATTAATCTTTTCGTACTTGGCCTTCTCAGTACCTAAATTCCAAGGAAGCATGGCTATATGTCACAGTGTAAAGAGCTCTGCTGTTGGTGTGTCCCACCAAGTGAAGCTTAGCAGTGTAATCCCTTTCCTCCCTCTTTAAAATGCATAGCAGGGGGAGGGGGGGGACTGGGGGTGGGCACATGTAACACATGCTCTGTCTCGATGGCGCATATAGACAACTCCTGGTTACTCAAAGTCCTTGCTGATGTGCAGTGACAGGAGTCCACCATTAGATCTGTCAGTCTTTTCACGCAGAGCTGATCTTGACCCAATTTCTCTGTGCAATCAATTCATATAAAAACAGATGCCAACAATTTGTATTAACTGTGAATTAAATTCTTATCAAAATGGATTGCCCCAGTTTGTGGTGAAACAAACAGTCTATGTCTCCCGTTCAAAAAAAATGTACCATCTGGCTGATAAAGCTCATTATCCAGAAGTGTTACTAAAAATGTCTACATGTCTACAGAGGAGCAACTAATTGGCCTTAGGAAGAAAAAAAACTCCTGCTTTTACATCAGAAAGTTGATTGATATGGTGATTTGTTGTCCCAGACTGCCTGAAGATGAGGGATTGTGGGGAGGGAAGGTGGTTTATGGGGTGGGATTCCTTCTCTTCTGGGTACAAATGGGCTGTGTTATGAACCTTGTGCAGGCACTGTGCTCTCAGTCCTATTGCATTCAAACAGTGTTAACTTTTATAACCATAAAACACAATTATCCTGAAGATATGCCTAATAATGGTGTGGGAGCAATTCTGGATCAAAATGACTATAATATAGCAGAATGGAGAACTCAGATGGTTTCTCTTAAAATTGTGGGGCAGGTCATGTTCAGAAAAGGATTAAATATTAAATGAGGGGGGAAATACATTGGAGCAATTGGAGCAGAGCCCAGGTTCTAAAAGTAAATGGTTGAAGACTATAGCCTGGTTTCTTCAATGAGTGTTAATCCAACCTGTGTATAGCAGGTACGGCGGTGAGTAATAGTAGTTAAGCTAAGGATCAAGAGTCCAATTTCCTTCACATCTTTCTAGGAAATATAAGACCTAGTGTTGCATAGCAACAGTTGAAGGTATAGCAATGTTTGCACTTGAAAATGTTTAGTGCTTTGGGAAGCATTAGATGGCTGATGAGACAGGTAGTGAGTAAATGGTATTGTTCTCTCTGAGGGTACTAGTTTGAATTCAGTCTTGACTGTGGTGGCTGAAGACCATTAACATTTGAATAACTAGCTAGAGGTCTGCAAAATGAATTATTGGTCCCAGTCCAGTTTTCAGAGCAACCATATTCACATTTCAAAAACTATTCCTGTGATTGGCAATGTTGGTGTGCTCTGAGATACAAAATAGATACCTGGAGTGTGGGTATTTTTTTCATTAGTCCTCCCAGTGAAAGGGAAGGGGTTTTAAAGGACCAGTTGAGTCTGACAAGTCAACATCTGCTTACCAGGACTGGTGACACAGCCAGGGATTTGGCTACTTAGACCATGAGAAACTTGGTCTCCTAGGGGCTGATGGGGTCTGTTTGTCAGAGAAGGGGAAGAGCATCTTTTGGTCATAAGCTTGCAAAGTTGGTGGAAAGTTGCTGTGGGAGGGGAACCACAATCCATCCCACTCCTACCGGTTTGATGACAGTGTCAGTCATAGATGCCCAGAGCTGGGTGAAGGATCAGCTGGGGAGCACCTGAAGTACAAAGGAATTCCAGCCACTCCAGCCAGTCAGTCAGCTTCATCAAGGCCCAGCTGAAATGAAAACATGTCTGACATGGGGAACAAACAAAAGGAGTTGGAGCCTGCAGGACTGTGATGATATTGGCATCATGGAGAAGTGATGGGATGGCTCCTCTTGCTGGAGTGTTGGGATGGAAGAACACTGGCTTTTCAGGCAGGGGAGAGGTGGAGGGTATCACTCTCTCAGTCAGTGACCATCTGGAATCATGGAGCTTCACCTGGGATTGGAGTGAGAGCTTATGGGTCAGGATTAAAAGGAGATCAGGGACAGGTGATGCAATAGTGGGGGTCTGCTGCAGGCCAGAAAGACTGAGCAGATGAGGCTCTCTATAGACAGCTAGGCCAGTTTCACATTCACAAGCTCTGGTCCCCATGTAGGACTTGGACCACCCTGATATCAGTTGGAGGGTCAATGCAGCAGAGCACAAGCAATGCAGGAGGCTTCTGAATACATTGATGATAACTTCCTTCTCCAAGTGATATAGGAGCCAATAAGGAGAAGTGCCATGCTGGACCTTGTTCTTACCAACAAAGAGTAGCTGGTTGGGAACGTGAAGATCAAGGGTAGCCTTGGCTGCAGTGACCATGAAATGATAGACTTACCACATGCAGCTTTCACTTAATGCCACTGCTGACTCCTCTTTTTTGTAACTGCCTAAAGTAAGCTTACTAAGGAACTCCGTAAGAACATTTATGAGAGAGGTCCAGATTTAAGATCTACTGATCTTTAAATAATCACCTCAGAAAATACTTTGTCACTAGCTCAAGTTCATTGCTTGAATATAGGAGACCTATGGACATATGTAAATTAAATGAATGACAGATTTATAGGATGTCTTAGGCTATTTTTTTCTGCATTTCTTAATTTCTGAATCTTAGAGTAATCTTAAAAAGCAGCTACCTCTGGATAAAAGATGGTTTATAACTATTCTGCAACAGACTGTTAAGGTAGTGGTAGAGGTGAGGAAAGGTGTTTATTAGTGAGGTCATTCATGTTAGCAAAGTAAAGAAAAGGCACTGGACATCACTCACGAGGCTAATTCTTGTGTAATTAGGAGTTGTGAAGGTCTTTGGTAGAATACTATTTAGTATTCTTGAGGTTACTTTTATTATCTGGACGCTGCGCTAGCATGGTTGGAAGTTCAGTGGTTTCTGTCTGTTCATATGCAAACATCAAGAGTAATGTTCCTTACTCAAATCTCACACAGCATCAGATCCAAAAGAGTTTAGAGACTGTATCACCTTGAACATAGTGTCATGAGTTTTCCTTATTTTCTTGAAGTACTGCACAATGTGCTTATCATTTGTTATGTTAATTATAAAATGAGAGGATTTAAAATTTACATCTATCAGAAAAGTTCATTTTTATCAATAAATTGTTATTTGAAGCAATAGCTGCTTCTTTCACCCTGTAAGAGTCCAATCAGACTTTAAAAATCCTCTCTCCCCTGAATATTTTATTTTTCTCACATTTTAAAATCATGCAGGTACACATTAAATGGGTTTTTCTGCAAGTGCATGAGAGATAATGTGGGATCGACTATGAGTGGAAACAGGCGGATGCTTAGTTTTTCTGCCTTCCTTAGGGAATTCTGCAACAGAATACATGGATGATTGTGAACTTACTAATATTTTATGATATTTGGAACATACACATCTTACCATGTATTCTTAAGTACCTGCTTTTTTTTTTTCAGAACTTCTAATGCGTGGTTTTTTTTCTTCTGACTGTAAAGCTTCTTATGGTGTATGGTTTTAAATATGCTTTTCTCTGTCTATTATATGTGAGACAAGGCAGTTTTCAGTTGTGATTTTTGTTTAAGAGGGAAGCAATATCTAAGAAAAAATTGTATAAGATGCTGGAAATTGTTTCTTATCCAAAGCATGTGTGCTTTTTCTTGTGGGGGAAATCTGAGTTTAATTCAAGAGATCGTGGAATTTTCATTACCTTAGTGACACCTATATCCACAACAAAACAGTTAATGGCGATCTGCTTTTAAAACTCAGGATCTGATTCAGTTTTTATTTCAGGGCCATTCATATGAGAACTGAAAATAGAAAGGTAAGTTAGTGCACAAGTTACTGTTTTAACCTTGGCTGAAGAAATTTGCTAGTGCTTCTTGGCATTCACGGTGAAAATTGTTAGAAATGTAAGCAGAAGCTTGGTGTCTTTGTGTCTTTGATGCCACTGCACTTCAGTTGCATTTTCATCAAGTGCCCTAACTTGGAATTAGTTTTTGAATGAAGCTATTTTAAGGTAATGTTTTTTGGTTTTGTGTATTTTTGCCTTTTTCAATCAATTTCATAGAGCAGGAGTTCTTGTTTGCCCAGCGTATACCAGGTCTGATCTCCTGCATTACATAGATAAACTTGAATGACCTTTATATAAAACTCAACTTTTCTATAAATGAATTTTACTCAAGTTCTGTTATTTGCTAGGAGAATTAGTTGTGAGTCACTGTATCTCTAGGTGGTTTTCTCATATGAGACTTAAATACTTAAATATGTAACCCTAAGTCTTCTGAGTTTATGGACTGAGATATGATATTTTCACTGGAACGAGCTACTTCTAAAAAACATAAAACACCCCCACCCCCCATCCTTCTTAATGAATTAACCCCATTTGTGAACTTTAGCATAAAAATAATGGGTGTGTTTTATACGTTCTGAACAATAGTTAAAAAGTTATACCTGCTATCTCTTTTATATTTTGCTTGAGTTTTCATATGATTCTATCAAAGGAAAGAAAAAGGCTATTTCTTTTCCATTGTATGTGCTCATATTGCTTTTGAAAAAAAAAATCCTTGAATACATATATATCAGATGAAAAAAAATTAATCTGGTTATGTTGAGGATTCATATAAATTAAGTCCTACTGTCAAGAAGATAAAATATGGTTTCCTAGTTGTACAATTTTTATTAGTAATTAGCTTAAACTCTCCCCTCCTCCCTCCAAAAAACTCCAAACAATCAGAATGAAAAGGAATTTGTATGTGATTTTGATCTTTAGCATATTTTATGGACTCTCTTTCATTAAGGTCTTGTTAATGAGAGACTTAAAGGTGTTGCTAAGCTATGGGCAGTATTTTAGGGTCCAGCACTGTGAAAGCAGGACACCTGGTGTACTGTGTATCTATTGTGAACTACAGAGCGTGCAGGACAGAGGGAAGCATTTTTAGTTTAATGCACATGAAGTAGTCTGTACAAAACACCGATGAAGGCATTATAATGTATTCTGAAATATTCTTGATGCTTCATATAACAATTTCTTGAAGTACTGAAACGACTGAAGTGCAGCATGTGGAGAGGCTTTGCATGAGAGAAATTTAGGACCCCGAGTCCATGCTCATGACCTCTCATTGTGTTTCTCAGTATAGGTCTGCCTACCTTCATGAGGAAGTGCCTACCACCAGTTCAGTGACTGCAGTGGTGGGGTCTGTGTGTACCTATGTTTGTGCATGTGAGACTGTCACCGCAATGATTTAACTAGGATTGTGCATCTAAGAATGTTTTCCTTGGGATGAGATGGGCACTTTCAGCACTATGCTGTGGGGGAGATTTTGGTCTCACCTTTCTCTTAAGAACTACGGAAATTGGGAAGATTGAGGAAAGAAACCTCTCTTTGAAGTCTATGGGATCCTAAAGTTTGTGCTGCCAGTTTCCCGCGTATGCAAAATCAGGTGAAGTAGTGTATGAGGGTACTACATAGCACTCAGAATCTGTACTGCCTCTGTCAGCTCGGTTGTGCTCTTTCTCCAGTGTTGCAGAGATCAGAGATGGCAGTTTGAATCTGTGTGAGTGTAATACTTGCCTGGGAAACAAGCCTGTTTCCAAAGTCATGCCTGTGCTCACCAAAACATGGTGCCACCTGCACTTTGGGCTCCTGGGTCCAGTTCTGCTCTCAGGATAGGTGTCCATGAATGCAAACATGGGTGGTGTTGATATTTTGGGGTCCTTGACCATTACAGGTAGCTTACAGAAACATGCAAAGCCATTGAGGACCTTCCAGGGCTCGGTCCTGTTGTGAAAGCCAAGGGAAGGGCTTCTGTGTGTGAATTGGTGGGACATCACACCTGTAGCAGCTTTATTACCAGGGCTTGATGTTACGTGGGACTTGGCAGGCAATTGATGAAACACACCAGAAAGCTGAAAAATTCTCATCATAAAATCCTGAGTTTGTCAAACTGACTGATAGAATGATGGAAGGAAGTGAGTAGGTGCTTGTTTCCAAACAGCAGTGTCGTATAAATGGCAGTGTGTGTGGGAGTCAGTCAGCAGGAGGATAAAGGGCTGCAAGTGGAAGAATTGGCACACAGAGAAATAGAGATGTAGTAAAAATATGTAGAGAAAGGAGCTTCCTGCTCTTAGGGAGGTGCTGGGAGGTTAGCACCAATGAGAGGAGATGGTGGTAAGCAGCGTGGGTGAGCCTTCGCAGACCCAGGCTTGCTGCAGTTCTTTGGTCTGAATATGCTAACATTTACAGACTGCACACCTGGTCCTCAAGGATTAGAGGAAACCTAGAAGTCACAAACTGGCCTCCAGCATGGTGTTCTTTATCCCTTGGCTCAGGGTGGTGCCTCTATGGCTTCTCGACATAGCTTTCTGTCTGGCTGTGGTTGACTGTGCTTTGGCTGCATGGCCCAGGCTGGTGTACTCTGCTTACCCCCTTCAGATGTTTTCTGCTTGGTATTGTGCTTGTTCTCACCCCAAGTGGGACTGCATAGGTGCTGTTTTTGGGCATATATTCTGCCTGACCATCCTGGTTTTCAAGCCAGAAAACGGAAAAAAAAAAAAAGAGAAAAAAAGCTTTAGCAACAATATTTTTTTCCCCAATGCCACATGTGAATTCCTGGTGGAAGCATGAGAAGCCATAAGGTAGAGAAACGTTTCCATGCCAAACAAAGGATTTCATTTTCCAGGGATAAAAAGGACAATCTTGAATTTGGAAAGGAACTGACCAGTTGTCATGTTTATGCTTAGTTTTCTGATAAGAATGCTCTAACCCAAAGCCAGTGGAATTATGTATATTGATATGTCTGCAGCATTCAGACATATCCCAAAGATGGGTTGAAAAGACTTTCTGGAGAGAGAAAGAACCTGTGTTCTCTAAAGCTGAGGTGCTTGAACAGCTTGTGGGGGAAGGGAGGTCCTGAAGGATGCTTATAAATTTTTATTTGGTTTTACAGTGGGAGATCTGTGGTGGAGTTGGGGCACTGGGCTGTGTTTGGAGGACTGACAGTCATGGATACGGAGGCAGAAAAGCAGGATGGTGTCTGTTGGTGGCTCTGGAGCTGCTGTTCATGTTGGCTGTGCCGGGTGAACAGGGCTGGTCATGTACACACCCAGCAATGTCCTGAGAAGCACTGGATTGTGCCTCAAATAGGATAGTATTTCCCTGGAGGAAGGCAAAGGATGAACAATCTTGAATGAGATTTGGCGCTCAGTAATGTCTTTCAGACTCGGCAGCACAATACTGCTTAATTTGCGGATGAAGGGATGGCTATTCTCTCCAGTCTGAAACCAGAGTTTCTGCTGACGCCGGCTGCTGTTGCGATCAAGGAACAAACTGCTTAATTTGCTAACTCAGAAATGTCTGCCTGGTGCTGGAATTTTGTCTTTTCCTGTTTCTTTAATCCTTTGAGTAGCTCAGTTGACCACCGCGAGCAAGAGCTGAGCCCACCCTACAGCTGGAGGGCTGAGGCACCACCAGTAATTATTTCCATCGCTTTGCATGCAGGACAATTGCTTTCCTTCAGGACGTAGTTTGCCTGTAACTCAGAAATCAAACTCTCATTTAGAAACTTATGGGCTTAGAGTTCATCCTAATAGACATGCTCTCTGTTTTTAACGGATGGTATTACATGCACTGTGTGCTTTTTAATTTTTCCCCAGAAATTTTGTTTCCTGCTCCCTTCAGAGCTGTGTGTACACACATGACTTTAGCCCTCGATCACGTTTTCCCTGACATTCAGTAATTTTTACTGCAATAGTAGTTTTACAGAGTGAGTTCTGAGGACTGAGGTCACTGTGTTTCTTTATTTCAGTCAAACTAGGAGCACTGCCGTCGCAAGTATGTCGCAGGCTCTTTTTTAAAGTGAGTGCATTATTTTAATGAACCCTGCTCATTAGTAGTTTGATAAGATAAAAGGTATTTTAATTCATCCAAGGTCATATTTTATCTTACCTGTAACTGCTGTTTTAATAGCCACGGAATCATATGAAGAGTCATTGAAAACTTCATTAGTTTGTATTTACACTGCTGAAAAGGTTTCTTACCTAATGTTTAACTTCGGTTGCTTTCTGTGAATGGGGAAACACATTTGTGACACTAGTTTTCCATGTTGTTGTTGGAAATAAATGTAAGACTGATTACTGCCTTGTCTTTCCATAGACCTCAGCCATGACTTCTAGGAGGGAACATCATAAATTTAAAATTACTCAGAATATTCTTGTGACTTTTCTGGTTCCCTTTCCCTTTGTAAGATTTCTGTGGAACTTCAAAATGTTGAGGCAAACATCATGTCACTCCTTTTTCTAGTAAGTCTTCTCTTCATTTAAAAGAAAAAGAATTGTGATGGCTTGATTAATGAGACACATTAAATAACTTTTTTCTGTTGTTTAATCCCAGGAGACATGATTGGTTCAGGTTTTTTTTTTTTTAATGGGTACTTGTTATTATCTGGCCTGTACTATAGGCTCCTATTTGTAAAGTGACATCACCAGGAAACAGCTGGACACTTGCACAAGCTGATGGCAATTTCCAAAGGAGTGTAAATTGGAAACCAGTCAACTGTTACCAGCATAAGTGTCTGGCACCTCACTTGTGGAGTTTCAGAGGGACAAGTGCTAGGAGGGTACAGATTAGTTTGAAGCTTAATTTGAAAACAATATTCTGTGTCAACTGAAGTATTTGTCTTTTTAGCCCAATGCACAAGGGAGAATTTGATTATAGGGAATTATTGATATTGGTACCTGAGCATGTTCGCTATTTAAATTAAGAATTTTTGGGGCGGCATCCCCTCACAAGGGATCTGTGCAATGCCACCCCATCATTTTGGGGCGGCATTGCACAGATCCCTTGTGAGAGCTAGAAGGTATAATCAGTGTTGACTAGGATTCATTTCTGCATATTATATCCTCTTACATTTACTGAAGGAAATCCAGTGGCGACAGCCAGGCTATCTGTACGGGCAAATTTTATTCACATATTCCTTTTTGTAAATTTATTCACACACTCATTTCTGTAAAAGACACTTTAAAAAGTCTGTGCAGGTAAATCGCTGTCCATTAAATGGTGATTTATTTTTAGTACCGTTTTCCCATGCATTATATGCTTTTCTATGTGCAGTGAAAGTACCTTTGTTCCAGGTGACGTGTTCCCCCTTAGATTACAGCAAAATAACTACTTCCCAGCACAGGCTGTAACCTTGTGCCTGCTCCCCTCCATGCTTGAATATTCTCCAAGGAAAGTTATTTTAGAAGTGTGGCTCTGTGACTTTGCTGGTGGCTGCCTATGGGGCAGAGAAGGAAATGTAGGTTTCTAGTACCATGAAGAAAGCTTCTACAAAGTCTTCCAGGGTGCAGAAATGAGTAGAGAATCAACTGGAATCACCTTTTCTCTATTAGGAAAGCAATAAGCAGAGTAACATCCTGCCATGGAGTAATTCAGAGAGATGTTTTACAGAAATTACTGATGTGTTTATTAGCAGTTCAGATTTGGCTTTAAGTATGTGTTGGTGAATCGGTGTAAACCTGTTAACAACAGCTAATTACTTCTAATGTTTTCTGCAACTTTATAAGATATGTGTGGTGCTATGTAATTTGTTGTCACAATTGTGTTATGTTTCTTGACATTATCTGTCATAAGACTTTTCAGCAAGTAGAGCGATAAGTAGCATTTTGTTAATGAACTTTTGAACCTTTGCTAAGACAAGATGTGCAAAAGATATTAAAAAGGTAGAGACAAATTTATGAGTTGGTAGGCGCCAGCAGGCTGATGTAGGAACAGAGTAGGAAAACACCCCACAAGTAAGGGCAGTAAATTTAAAGTATAAATTCTAGCCAAGTGTCTGAAGGCACCCTCAGAATGAAAAGTGTAAATATTACTTTTATTTTCTTAAAGTTAACATTACTTCGAATATGAATCGTCAATAAATATGCACAAGACCCATGGTGATGCCTGCATAATGAGTCTTAAAACCTAGCAGGAAACTTCTAGGAACTTGAGAATATGGTTGGGGTAATATCTTTAGTTGTCAATCTGTATTACGAAGGATGAATTTGATTTTGTTTATAATAAAGATGGGCAGTCTTTATCTATTTAGTGGGGATGGAGAGGTGAACCTGCAACATGTTCTGCCGAAAAAGATCTCTCATAGAGTTGCAGCTCTTCAAATAATTGTCTTCATGCTTTTATTTACCCTGTCTTTCCCTAGCGCTTTAAACTGCCTTCGTATTTACTTCTGAAGGTGTCCCATTGCATGAACATGAGTGCCTGAACTCCAGCAGTGCTGCTTCTCCTTTCTCTCGTGGTCTGTTTGTGTCCTCGTGTTCCTTTGCTTTCACAGTTCTAAGAGTAACTGTTAGGAGACCTCTTTCCCTTGCAGTCTGTAGCAAGACCTCCAGGATGATTTGCTGGGCAGGTTATAGGAAATCTTGAAGGAAATAGCACATTTCTCATTTTCCTTTGGCTTGTTCCTGCTGGGAGCCCATTCCTGGCTCCTGAACTGGTGGTGGAGACTTAGGGGTCACCTCAAGGTGCAGCCTCTGTTGTGTACAGCCATATTTCTTTGTTATGGAGAGTACAACTCTAACTAAGAGATATTCTAACTCATATGATGCAATAGAGACTTTTTTAGACCATTTAATTGTTTCAGTGTTTAATAGAATCTGTTTGCTAGAAATATGCATCTTGCACAATTGAGGATCATATATAGAACCTCAGAAATGTCTTTTTCTTTCTCTCTTTCTCTCTTTTCTTTTTTTCTTTTTTTTTTTTTTTTCCTCAGGCAATAGGAAAAGCCTGAAGTGTCAAGCAGTTTAAGAACTGTGAAGTACTGTGCAGAGGCGAAGGAGAAATTTGGTTGTAGAAATCATCTCTGGGGAATCGCACACCTTTTATTAAAAACAGTTCTGCACAGAAGGGAAGTTTCTTATTTTACAGCTGTTTCAGGTCACCCTTGCCTTATAAATGGCTTTTTTAATGACTCTGGCTGTTGTTCTGTCCCACTCCATGTTGTATTTTGCTTATTGTTATTACAGCACTTAGCTGACGAACAGATCAGAAGCAATGGTAATGCAGCAGAAGGGCCAGCAAACAGAAGGCTGAGGGAGGTGTGTGGTGCAGATCAGGTTTTCCTTTAGACAAGGCCCAGAATAACACTTCTAGGGAATTTATCTTTTTCACATTTTGGACTCCTTTTTTAGTGCAATTAAGCAGAGATCACTATTTTCTAAAAGCAGAACTGGTGCAAATTGACATTGTCAGACAGCTTTAACCTCTACTCTCATATGTAGTTTTCTTTCTGTCTCCTAAAAATGCTAATTTTAGGCCTGGAATAAATAATTAAGACACAGAATAATCTTTCTGCCTCAGCTGAATGTTAGGGTGGGGTTCACTGTCTGCTGAAATAAAATAATGGTCACTGGAAAACAACTGACTGCATGAGGTCAGGCACCAGAGAAGATGTTAGAAGCATCCCATTGTGGGGTTTTCTGGAGAGATCCAGCCATTCCCATGGGTCTGCTCAAAAGCCTGATTTATTCTTTTTTTTAATTTTTAAATATTTTTTTAGTCTTCTCTGAAAGCAAACCAGTCAACTTTAGGTGTCAGAAAAATGAGCTCAAACTCAGAGTGGACTCATTTTGGGATTCTCTGTGGCTTTTATTGCCACTCTTCTGTCTGGTGGTGAGCTGGGCTGGGCATCTCTACTTTGCTGCTGTGGTGGAAAGGCTCCAATGTCCTAGCTGGTTCCAAAGTCCATAGGATGGAGCTCTTGTTTCAGGAAGGCAACAGGCAGCAAGTACCCTGGTGTTTGAACATACTCCAGGGGTTTGGCTTGATTTAACTTGAATTCCAGGGTTTGGGCCAGGAGGTGACAGGGTACATGTTTTAGCAGTAATGTCTGTGTATCCAAGCAGTCACAATCTTCTTGTTAATGATGGGGGTAAAGCAGAAACTCACTGCTGTTCTTTAATCACTCAGAAAAGGAGAATCCAACCAGACGTTCGTATCACTAAGACAGATGATAAAATGATAGTTACCATTTGTCATGGGGCCTCGTAAGAGGTTCAGCCAAATCCTTTGGCAGCTTCCCCGAGCTTATTGAGATGTGGGTTTGGGTAAGTAATGAGGCCATTAAAACAGCTGGCTCTAGTAAATAGTCTTGGAGTGAGTTCTCACAAGTTAAAATGAATGAAAAGATAAGTACAAACATACATGTAAGTAAGGTTTTGAGTTTGGAAAGGACAGGCTGCATTAATCTGGTTTCTTAGTTTATCTGTCTGCTGGGATGGGCAGCTCAAAGTGGCTTGAATATAGAAGGCTGGCGCTTTTTTTTTTTCTTACCCTCAGATTAGAAATAGTACATAGTTGGAATGCACATCTGAAGCCAAGGGAGTTTTGGAGAGCAAAGCATTGTACTTCAGTAACATGTTAAAATAGAAATGAAGAACATATATGAAAAAAAATATTTGGGGGGGAAGCTTTGTAATGAGAGTGCCAAGGGCAAAAAATGTAAGATGGATCTTGGCAAATAAATGAAAAGGAGCTAAATATAGTGCTGAATATAAACAGGGTACTGGACTTGCTTAGTGAGTTTTCTTTATCCAGTTGCTGTAACTGTCTTGATGCTGTGGCATCCTCAAGGCTTGCCTGGGCATCAGCAAAGCAAATTGTGTCATGAGATACAGCAAAATGGAAACTGGTCCCGCCGGCTATGTCTGAACTAGTAGGCAGGACCAGGGCACAGGTGTGAGCCCCAGCAGTAGGATAAGGCTCAATGTGGCCTGGAACAACCAGCACTACTTCCCGCAGGCTGCCCAGTTGTTCCCAGTAGGTGAAAAATCAACCTTTTGAAGAAGATAAAGGGGTCAGACCTGTGGATGTAAGGCTCCACCAGGTTCAGAGACAGCAGATGGACCCTGACCCAAACTGGTGCAGCAAGAAGAGACCTTGTGTGGAGCTGCTGCCCTGGTCCATGGGCTGGATCAGATCTGCTGACATAATGTTCTTACATGCTCCAGACTAATGCTAAATGAGTCTGTCTGTTTCGTTTCTCTGTCAGCTGTATTCTTGTGGATATGTTTTTTTCTTGATGTATACAAGAATTGAGTCAATGATTTTATTAGCTCTAATTGATTTTAAGTGTCTATATCTGCTCATAACATATTGTGAGTAGTCTGCTGCTGTAGGAAGGAGGAAATGTAGCATAATATTTTGAGGTAATTAAATCCTTTATAGAGTATCATATAGAAGATTTAAAAAAAAACCAGACTCTGACTTTTTAATACTTCTGTCTACAGCTGTATTTAGTCTGCTCCCTGCATACTGGTCTCTTGCAGTTCTTCTCCCCACGTTGCACCAAGCTGTATTACATTTCTCTTGGCTGTCTCTTCCATCCCAGTCATTGAATCTGCTGTGTATCATGAAATCATTGTAATCTGTTTCCTTGTTCTCAGAGTGTCCTTTAACTCTTATCTGAAAATCTATTCACCCGGGAGTCCAGTTCTTTCTAATGCAGCTCACGTTCCAGTTTGTGTTTGTTCTGGGTTGGAGGTTGTCCTCTGTTTCGGCTCCAGCTGTGGTGCCAGGGTCTGGCCCAAGAATATGCAGTTCCCACTGCACTGCAGGTTTAAAAGCTGATCATGGGTTAGCCTGTGAAATCATCCTAGCTCTCTACTGTTTTTTTTTTTAATACAGGATTTTTTAATAATAGAAATGCATTGACTTCTGTTTTTCCGAATGAAGAATTTTTAGGGATAATTGATTAAGTGAAGCTAAAGAACCAGTGGTCACCCAGGGAGACTTGACCCTGGAAACCCTTATGTAGGCAGAATAGTAAGAAGTTTGCTGTCATTGATGTCCCTGTGAAGGACAGCAGAGTCAGGGACCCGGGGATATAGGCGAAGCCCTGTAGAGCGCTGCATATTGGCTTTGATAGAAGTAAAGACAAGACAAACTTGATAGGTGGTGTAGAGTACCACAGAGGAGGGTAAGAATAGTGGTTGCTCTTCCTGAATTTCCCTGTTAGCACACTTTACAGCAGGAATGGCAGATGTAACCTAACTGCGGGTGGCTCTTTTGGATGGTCCTTTCACAGCTGGTGCCTGACAGCTGCATGCCACAATCCCACACAGCAGGAGAGGTGCCTTTGGTACCATCACAGGCTCTTTGGGATGACTGGGTTACATTAGCCCACCCTGAGGTAGGTGGGGCTGATGTTTGTAGTAATGTAAAAACAGTTTATTATTAAATGGCTTTTTTTGGTCCTCTCTGTCCCTTTCTTCCCCCTTCTTTGAATGTTTCTTTTAATAATGATTTATGAGAATACTACGCAAACTCTTCCTGCAGGGCCTCTGTTGAAGTGAGATAAGCAAGTAGCTCTAATTTTCATCTCAGGTACCTGTTTTATAATAGTTAATTCTAAAAATGCATGAAATAACAAACTCCAGACCTTTGTTAAGAGCTCCTGATCGAGTAACTCTATGCATCAGCAGCCAGATAGTCTGGCTCCCTAAAGTATCGCTGTTGGATACAGGGGCTTTTAAAAATAAAGCTGCACGACCTCTTCATTTGGGTCTGTAACTGACTTGCTTGGCAATGAGTTAGAAAATAACAACACCCTGAAATGTAGCTCACAAGTAATTAAAAAATTTACAACTCTTATCAGATTCCCAGGGAACTGCTCGCTAAGGCTGGGAGCTTCTCTGGGCAAGAAGTAACCCTCTGAGGAAAGGAAAAACAGAGTTCAGAAGACACTCAAGAGGAAGGCAGTGGGGGAAACTAAGGGAAAGACAACAGTGAAGTGGAAGAGCTCCACACAAAAAAGAAAAAAAACCCCAAACCCAGAAAAACAGGAGCAGTAACAGGAGAGAAATACTGTGAGAATGACTCTCTTAACCACTCTTCCGTAGAAAGAAGAGGTAGATTAGTTTAATTGCAAGGAAATATTTCTGAACCATCATAAAAAAATTGGAAAGGCCATTCTGTCAGCAGCATAAGTATATGGTAATGATAGAAAATACTCAAGTGTTCATGTAATTCACATTTACTGCAAATTCAGTATTGTCTGTGCTTTCAAGTTTGGAAGGAATATCTTGAGTTTGCTACTGTTCAGAGGAAATGTAATGCATTATCAGTCTTATGTAGTACTCTATCCATCAGTCTAAGTTTATTTGGCATTTTCAACATGGTAAAATAGGAATGTTTAGTGTTTGATTTTTTTTTAAATTGTATTTACTTTTGTCACCTTTAAGTTATAATTAATTGATTTTTTCTTCTGACCTTTTTAACTGTATGCTACTGTAAACAATAGTTTTTAAATAAGTGTGCTTCTTCCAACATTCATTTTATATTGTATTGTTACTTGTGTTTCACAAGTCACTTGGATTTACCAGTATTTGTTTAAACTTTGATGCAGTTAAGAATTTTTCTTGTGTGTATTAAGTAGTAGTTAATATCCTAGTTGTCAAGGGTTCAGTAGAAGTTTGAGAAATATGCATGTCCTCACAGCACACTGTTCCCTATTTTTCTGTTTGGTTTCAGCATTTTTTCTTGCTGGGTACAGTTCTGCCTCTTTCCTTTTTTTGTGGTTTTGTTTCTTTTTGGTTTTTTTTTTCCCCTTTCTTTTCTGGTCCTTTTCCATGATGATTGCTGGCTATCTTCTGAGCAATCCTATCTTATTACTGTCTTTTCACCCTCAGGTGGTTACCTCTTCCTATTCAGTTTCCTTGTGAATTTAGAGAGACTAAATTATTTGCTTTTTAGGAGAGTTGAGAAATCGAGTTTTGGGTTTGTTTGGGTTTTTTCTGAATGGCAAAATGTCCATGAGGCTGTGAGCTATCTCCTACTGGAGGATGGCAGCTCCCTACCTTATGTTTTATTTGAAAAAAACACTGTTTGTTAGCCATGGGTGGGCAGGAGTGCAATGTGGTGGCAGCAGATCCATGTAGTAGAATGGGAGGTTCCTACAGCAGCATCTTTTGGAATGGACTATCCCTGTAACCACCTATGACTCAGAAGTTGGCTGTAAGAGGTGAAGCTAAATTTTAAATTAATTTTTAAAAAACCTAACACCCACCCCTGCTCGTTTGAAGCTCTAAGAGTTTTTTCTTTGTCTGACTGGGGAGGAGCATCAAAAGCTCTTGAAGAGCAGTGTGTCTACTCCATGCATGGGGTTGTCTGCTGTGAAAGAACCTGTCTGTGGTGTGCTGTGCTTTCCCAGCTGCCCTGGAGGACTTTCTCCTGGTCACCTCCAGAAGGTTTCCAAGTCTCCTCTGCTTCACTGGTCCTTCTCCCACTCCCTTCCTTCTTGCACCAGATTCTGTGTTTCAGCTGTGGACCATGTGGACTTCTCCATTTTTCCATGTGCTGTAGAAAATGCTCAGTAGTATTTTGTGGCACAGTGTTTTGTGCCACTTTAAATTTATTAAGTTGTTTATGATTATTAGTCAGTGGGGAATGAATCTGTTTCTGCTTTAGATCATGTGTGCTTGCTTCAAATATTTTCAGCAGCATATAGACTTAACGTGCTTTTCAGCACTGAAAATTGCCTAAGAATGTCAGTAGGATTTAATGGTTGTTGTGTCTTAATGGATTCTATTTTAATATGTGCCTAGGTTAAAAATAAGCAAGGGTTATGATTTTTCTTTTTTTAATTATTATTATTTATTCCACACTTGGCAGATTCATTCAGCTATCCAAGAGTCAAGCTGAGTTCATTCCTTCTCACTCAACAATGCAAACTTCTCTGAAGAAATTATGTCTTAATTAACGATTGTACCGTACTCAAGTCTTATCAAGGGCTCAGTGATATAACTGTAGATTATCTGAGACTAATTCTTACAAAAGAATAAATGCTGAAATTTGTGTAGCAGTTCTGATAATGAATTTCCTCCCTCCTTCCCCAGCTCATACCCCAAGGTGAGGGCTAGAGCACTGTGCCATACCATGCTGACACGGCTGAGGGCCAGAGAAAGCTGGATTTGTCACACTGGGTGCCCAGTAGAAGATTTCTGAGTAAGAAGCTGTCTCTTCTTAGTCACAGCTTCAAAACAGAACTGTGCTTCAGATGTGGGCTGAAATAGGGCAGACAAAACCCTAGTTTTTTCCGTATTCTCTTCCCTTTTTTCAATCTTTATTTAAGGGGGATGGGCAGAGACTTTTTTTTTTTCCTGTGATGACTTTGATTTAAATTTTTTTTTTTGAAGTAATAAACCGGCATGCTTAATTTCTAAGGCAGTTTACTGGACAATAAAACTTCAGGGTTACTGCTTTAATGCTTTTGTCCTCCCAGAGAACCAGCTTGCACATGTCCAGGGTTGAACTAATGCTTTGTAGAAGATAACGTTTTGGTTGTCCTATAGCTAATCCTCTCTGTTGGAATGGAGGAGAATTGCAGCTGTGTAAAAGCTGTTTACTCAATAGTATATTTACTGATAATTTAGTGTGTTACATATCTTACATATCCCGCACCATCTAGTGGAAACTTTTTTATCAGCAATGTGAGGTCAAGGACCTGAAGGAATCCAGAGATTTGGGAGTGTGAGACTGGAGACAGCAGATCTGCTTCCCCTCAGCTACTACATAAAGTGTCACACTGATTAATAATGGACTTTTACTCACCTCATTGAAAAAAACTCTTATGGAGGCTCTTAACTCCAAAGAGGGAACCTGCTGATGAATACTGTTTACATTAAACAGATCCTTGTTGACACCTGTGGGGACAGTTGTGAGCTGGATAAAGATAGGGGCTGGGAGAGGGGCCAGGCAAAAGGTTAGAGCCTATGGATTTTAAAGCCCTGTAAATGTTGGGTGGGGACCGGCCATGCTGTATTGACAGATACCCTGTGACAATTCTTACCATGTATTCAGACAGTCTTTACCACACAAGAGGAATGTTGATGTGGATACACTGCAGCAGTTGTGTGGATTGCCATGGAGCAGCAAGCCAATCTGTGGCTAATGCTCAGGTGTAGTAACTCAGGGCAGCTGGCAACACACGTGGTGGTGGTGGTTTTGCAGAAATAGTCTGCTGTAGCACTATAGTTTCTCTTCATGTACCTTCATGTACTTTCAGCTCTTCCACTCATGTACAGTTTCTTCCTCCCAAGCAATTACAGTAAGTGCATAGAGTTGTTAGTAGTCTGGAAAATAGCTTATGTGTCTCTTGCTGCTTTTACATATAGCTTTATTTCTTTTGATGGCAGTATATGTGCATTGTATTACCTATGTGTTATGCAAGAATGTTTTGCATGACCGCAAGTGAATTTTGGCCAAATAAGGAGGATGCAGACCAGTAGCACCGTTCCCTGACAGATGCCAAGAATCTAAAAAGAGCTGACTGAGCTGAAAAGGAGTTGTCTCGCTTGTACGCACCAAATAGCTGGAGGCTTTTTTCCTCTTGCCTTGTGCCAAAGCAGGACCTCACTGGGTGACCTCAGTCTTCTGACCTGTCATGACATGTAGTCCCTTGAGACATCTGGAGGTTACTGTGTCTCTGACCAACTCTGGCACATGGTTTGTCCCAGGGCAGGAGGCAATTTGCTCTTGCTTTGCCAGCTGCAGCCAACTGGTGTTGTGGCAAGGGGCAACTCCCGGGAGAGCTTTTTGGGTAGCTTCTGTTCCAAGTGCAGAGCCTCTGGCCGGCAGCAATGGTGGCTCTTCACATCTGATCTCAGGGTTATTGCTTCTCTGTTGAATAATCACTTTATCGTCATCTTGGGTGCAGTGCTGCTGTGTAACAGTTGCAAGCTTATACAGCCTGTGGCACTTGGTTGTGGTTGCTTAGGAGGTATGGAGAGCTAAGAGCTGGCTTTATATGGAGCAGAAGTGAAACTGAGACTGAGTTTAAGACTGAATGAATGTTATCACCTAGCCAAAAACTTTCAGATTTTTTTTTTTTTCATATTTAGTTGATTATGCTCCTATCCAGGAGCCTCTTCTGATGTCTTGTTGTTTATGCTACAACACAACATAGTTAAGTCTGAACTTTATCTGTCTTGTCTGTGACGTTCTGAGAAAGATGAACTTGCTTTTACATAGCTTCATATTAGAAAGTCTGGTTTTTTTAATATGGCTGGCATGAAGGTAAGGCATGTAGAGAAAGCCAAGAAAAGAAAGCCATTAATTCAGCATTAAACAGCTAGCTACTTCCAAACAATGAAACATAATTTATTGAGCAGGGGTTTTGTGTTGTCTCTGGATTGAAGAGGTTTGGTTTTAATAAACTGTAAGCCAAGCATGTGACCAATGGCAAGGGGTGCTGGCTTATGGTGTCTGACAGCATTTATCTGAAGGTGCTGCTTTCTGATATTGAAGGAGAAGATAGCAGCTTGCAGGAAATGCAGTCACTGGAAAGCAGCTGCTGAAATGCAGACTGAAGTGCTGCAGTAAGTATAACCTGTTGCATGTACCCAGATACTGTTTTCTGAGGACTGTGTGCAGCTGTCAAAAAAAACAGGAGTGAGAACTCACACGTGTACATTAGAGGACCTGGCACCATTGTCAAGTACGGGATTTGTTTTGAAGAAGAGCCCTTTCTGCTCCGAACAGCTGGAGCTGAGACTGGAAGGAGAAATATAAGAAACAGTGATAGTTCCAACTTGGTTGTGCTCCACACAGCAACTGTCACTTCCTCCCTTAGCAGCAGCAGAAGACAAGTTCAGAGAACAAGCCCAGCTGTAATCCAGAGCATGTGCATGGCCAATAGCTTGAAGAAGAGGAAGTGTTTCAGGCTGGGAATCAGACTGGATAGAGTGGAAAATCTGCAGTCATTACAGTGAAAACTCTGATGTTAGCATTGAGGGACATGGGGACAACAATGGGGATAGAAACTTGCACTTACAGTATGACATCTGCTGATGTTTTACTCTCTTCTATTTTTTTATCTTTTCTTTTTTCTTCTTCCTCTCCCTCTAAATTAAAAGATTTTGAATCCTGTAGCCTGGAGGGGAAAAAACACAACCACAACACAGAACGTAGATTTCAAAAGTGTTAGATTTAAGAAAATATATATAAATTCACCTGGAAAAATGTTTGTGGACTGTATTTTCTTTCTTGAAACAAGAATTGTACTTTCAAGTGACTTTTCTGTTCTGCTAGGTATTTTCTGCATAGAAGTTTCCAGAGGAGGGTAGGGGGTGGGGGGAAGTGCTGTGGGGGAAAAAATGTGCTAACCACACTTCAGTATAGAGTGGTGAGGTGGAAATGAAGCTTCCTGCGCTTTGATTTTTGTACCTATATTTCTACTTCTTCATGGAACTGTCACATTCTGGAGAAGGAGAGATGTAGGAGGGTGAGAATAGAGAGGAAGGCTTTTCTTTTTTGTGTTTCTTCCTTTTAGAAACCTAGCTTAGTTCCTGAGAGTTATTAATTTCATTTCTTACAAAAGACTAGGTTTTATCACGTGTATTTTCAAAGCATGGGTTATATTTTCCTCTGATGATGTCAACAACAGACTTACAATTTAATACTGGCAATGGTGAGCTGTGTGTCATCTGGGCTACCTGCTTCTCCTATCACAAAACAGAGATGAAGATCTGTTTCTTTTTTGGAGAAGTTGCTAGTATCACTATATGGAACTTTTTTCTGATTAGAATCAAAATCACAGCAAACTCTTTTTCTGGAAATTTTATTTCCAGAACCCAAGTGTAAACATTTCTACATTTACAGACATGTTCTAGAATTCATAAGAACATGGCTTTATCCACCTCACATGACAACCTGCCATTCCCCAATGAAGGCTAAGTTAATTTCTGCATTGAATACCACAATGTCTCAAAGTCTATCATGAGCACCAGCAGGATGGAAAAGTTCTGTCAAAATGTAGAGTGATTTGGTCTGAAATAGGTGAGAGCTTTCTGTCTCCAGTACCTTTGTCGAGGCTGGCCACATCTGGGTGTGTATTGCAGACCTCAGGCAGCAAGCAGGGCTGTGCCCTGAGGTTTTTAAGCTGGGATCAGAAAGTTCCTGTTTAAAACAATGACATTTTTCAGCCTGTATTAGTTCCTTCTGAAAACATAATAGTAAACCGATGCTTAGTTTTTATTATGCACCTCTTGGAATAGATTTAAAATTACTTAATTTCTAGAACTGCCACCTGAATTTGAAATGGCAAGTAGTGCTTTCTGGCAATGCCAATTTTTAGCAGAGGTCTGGCTACCGTAGCCTGTCACTCTGCTGGCTGCAGCATCCATTCATTGAGTTCTGAAACATCCCAAGGGGATTTCCCAGCACTCTGGGGGCTGCTCCCAGACCTGGGAATTTTGTAAAGTTCACTTTGGCTGTCTCCAAGATGGCAAAGCCTTGGGAGACCTGCATGTTTTAACAGCCCCTGCTAGTGAGATTTGGTGTTGATATGGACGTTCATAGAAGTGGTTTTTCTATCAATAGCTGCTTTTGTTTCATAATAAATTGCTGTTAAGATGTCAGTGTTTAATGATGAAAGAGGGAAAATTTTGAGGAAGAAGTCCAGAAGCATGAAGTCTTTCTGAAGGCATCAGTTTTAGACTGACTTCCAGATTCAATGTATGTTACCCTGAAAGGTATTATACCTTCCTGCCACTTCAGTGAATACACAAATTGTGAATCTGTAGATACTGATTTATAGGGCACAAGTGCCGTGCATTTGTGACACAACCTTGGCATCGCACACATTCATCTATGGAGAGAAAAGCAATTGGCCTCTCATTTCCTGTGTTTCACATTTTTTTTATGAAGCAGAAAGAAGCTTGTGATGAACTGTTATGACATCTAGTTTAATGCATATATAAAATTATTATGCTGAAAGTTTAGCCCAGTAAATGTTTTAAGGATGGTTAGCTGCAATTTATGTCAGCATCCGTCAGAAGTTCTCTGACGCACATAAATTTTTTTGACCTCAATGATGGGCACAAGAAACTTCAGCGTTATTTTAACTTCCTGGGGATTTTTAGCAGGTTCAATATTTGTTTGAGAGCTGATCCATCTGTGCACGATCACTAACTAAAGAGAGTAAAAGTTAGATTGCTTTTCTGCAATTAGTTATACATGCAGGTATACATGTAGGCTGTTCCTCAGCTTGTTCGGATTAGATTACTTGCTGGATAACTCTGGCTTTGCAAAATGAATTTTTGGGAGGTCAAGATGGGTGAGAGTGATTTACTATATCCAGGGAGTGAAGGTGATTTATACTGTAGGTTCTCGCCACGTGGCAGCTTGGGTTGTGCCTGGTGACTCCAGAGCCTGTAATAGCTAGGAGCAGTACTTGTATTCTTTTCAGGATCATTTCTCCTAGTTTTATTTTCACATGCTCTCTCGGCAAGAGAGGCACTGAAGAAAAGATTTCTAAGTGAGTTAATATATTGCATGGATAGCTGAAACGAAATCATCTGTTTTGCTGTTGTGCTCTTTCTCTCACCCTGCCTTTGATACATCTAACTTTCCAAGCTGGAATATAGGAAGTTCCATATGAATATAAGGAAGAGTCTTTTCACCATGAAGGTGATGGAGCCCTGGAACAGGCTGCCCAGAGAGGTTGTGAAGTTTATTTCCCTGGAGACATTCAAAACCAATCTAGACGCATTCCTGTGTAATCTAATCTAGGTGATCCTGCTCAGGCAGGGGGTTGGACTAGGTGATCTTTCTAGGTCCCTCCTGACATTCTGTGATTCTGTGATTATCTGATCATCACCTTGTTTATTGCTGAGCAAATAGAGATTTAATTTATGTTGTGGATCTACTTATGTTCAGGTACTCTCTTTGGTGCTCACAAGCCCAGGTGTACCACTGCCTTAGTATGTATTGAACCACTCAGCTGCTCAACATACTGTAGAGAACACTGCGAGGAACATACATTTTTGTATGAGAAATTGTCTGTTGAATATTATAAATAATTAATGTGCAAGAAGAGTGATGAGAAGGGCTGTGTAATTAGGGTGATTAGGGCAGGCATAGGAGACCCGGGGATCCTTGCTTCCTCGGTTCATGAAGGAATTTGAGTTTGAGTTTCCTATGGAACCAAAGAGTGCTGCAACCATTGGACAGCTATCTACAAAGGATGGAGACAGGGCAGGCACCACAAGCATGGCTGTGGTCTCCTGCCCACTGCTGCTTTGGGGCCAGAAATCTGATAGATGAGGTTGACAATGCCCCCTGGGCAGGGAAGGTTATGGAGCAGGTCTTCATCTGGGAATTTCTCCAGCACAGGCAAGAGAGGGCTCTGAGCAGCTCTGCAGCTGGCAGCCTGTCATGGTGGTTGAACTAAATGGCAGTGGGACTTCACTTACTTCTCTGCCCGTCAGTAATTACTTATCTCCATCATCTGTTGCTGACCATTGTTCGTTATTTTTGACCTGGAGCTCTGTGTCAGTCGTTAATGCTTTCCTTGTTGGGAACTTTCCAGCAACCTCTTTAACAGCTACAGTTTGTTTTCTTTTTCTTCTTCTTCTTTCCATTCACTCAGTAGTTCAAGAGAAGATATAGATAAATAAAGTTAATCAAGTGCTAGATCATGGTTAACATCTAAGAATATTTACTGGGAAGATAGAAATATAAATCCTCTCTGGCACCAGGAAAGAAATTGATTGAGCTCCTGCTGTGAAACAGATAAATAGAAAATTGTTGAAGATTACTAGTTGTGGTAGTAATTAGGTCAAAGAATCTTTCTGTAGTGCATTAAGTTGTTACCTTCTAAGTAGAATTTAATATGAAAAGTTTGAGAATAGGAAACAGTAGAATCTGCCAAAATCATGTCCAAGCAGGTAAGAAAACCAATTGGATGCAAAAAAATTAATTTGGACAAATTTAATATAATCTCTGGTCTTATGAAAGTAACCATATCATTCTGGTAGTTATAATGCAAGTAATTTCTCATGGAAATATTTTATTATCATTCAAATATTTTGTGAACATAAATGTTTTGTTTCTAGCTTTGTGATCTTCTAATTGCTTTACACAGGTACATTAATACTTAACCAATTTACTTTGAATCAGCTTTGTGTTCCGGGGAGAAATGATTTCACTGAATAAATGAAAATACAACTAAATTTCACAATTTAATTTTCAGAACCAAACAGTTAACTCTTGAATGATGTTTCCTAGTTTTAGAGTCAAGAACAGTACCTGATTTAAGGAAAATAAAAAAAAAAAGCATTAAGTGTAGAAAATGTTCTTATTACCAGGTCTCTCTATTACTCAACCTATCTCATACTAAATATGATACATTATCACTAAATTTGTGACAATATTATTTTACTCCTACAGTTTACATCCATTTTATTAACTTAATGTGCTAGAAATAAGCTTATGTGGGTAAAAATGTGTCTGTCTTGGGCTAGAATCCATATTTCATTTACTATGTTTTGTTTTTTTATGTTTTCTAAAATCAGAAAAGATAATTTAAAGTGTGATTCTGCACTGTAGCTGGAGAACTAATGTTAATTCTCTCTTAGGTATTTTATTGACATCAATAGGGTTAAAAATGTAGGATGGGATTTGTTTTAGACTTGGTAATGAAATTCTATTCATTATTATAATAAATGTGGAATTTATACATTAACATTACACTGATAATCTTTGGATCTAGATGAGATCTTGGACATTAATTGAGTTTGTGACTGACAGGAATCCAGCTTGGTCTTTTGTTTTGACAAGTTAAAAATTTACAGAAATATCTTTTTCTTCAAATTTAGCTTGTAAACCTAGGGAATGGATTCTTGAAGGAGAGGCGTCCATGTGCTTGTTGCAGGGTTCTGGAGAAAAACAGCTATTACTACTCACCCAGGGTTTCTGTGTTTGGGGACTTCACAGTAGCACTAAACCCTGTAGCATGGATGATCTGCTCAGTTCCAATGCTGAGCAGTTTCTTCCAGGATATTGCCAGCTGGTGCTTTCTGTGAGACGACCTTTGTGGCAACCACCCAGAGGTGTCCCTGGGAGCCGTCTCCCCGGTAACTCAGAACCCACATAGAAAAATCTGTGCTGACCTTGTCTGAGGAGGTTGCTCTTGTGGGATCTCAAGCAAGTCTTTGAAATCCAGCTTCACACAAGATGCAGGGTGCCCTTGAGTACATTTCTTGTGTTACCTTGGGTGACCTCTGTTGGCATGGTCATCTATGATGTAGTAAAGTTTTACATCGATAGAGCAAGTTGGTATTTCATGGTCATGCACTGCTGTACAAATGTGAGGAGCTGAAAGTGGGGTGGTCTGGGTTGAGAATGGGAGTTGCACGATCTCACTGATGTCACCAACAAACAGACAAGAGCACCTGTACCTGCAGATGTCTTTCAAAGCAGTATTTTCATTTCTGGTGGAATTCTAACCCCAAATTATCTCCTGATTGTCATTTTCAATACTTTTACAGATCTTGGTGTTAATCACTGACTTTTTCCCAGGTACAGCAAGTCTGTCCAGCAGTCGTGGTTCACCCTGTTATTTTCATGTAAATGGGCAAATTCAGTCAAAGGCAGAAGCAGCAGCTAATTTTCTTTATTTTTTCCCAGTGTTTCTGTAATACATGTCAAAGAAGCAATCCCCATTTTTATCAGTTTGTAAAGAGGATAAAAATGAAGGCAAAATATCTTTGCCAAGTACTTGAATAACATAAAAACATTCAGTTCTCTGATGTGCAGATGTTCAGAGTAATTCTGCATTGCATCTTCAAGGAGGGGAAGGAAGAAAAAAGCATATAGCTTTTCAGTGGCTGCAGACTTCTACTTCTCACTGAAGCAGTGATGAGACACGTAATGGCTGTCACTTTTAATAAGTTGCTGCTGAATAAGAGTACAATAAATTAAAAAAATACTTCTGTAAACCTTGACATAATTTTATAAATGTGAGGTGATTTTTTTTATCATTTCTGAAATGTCTTATGATAGTCTTGTAAAATATAGCAGAGGCAAATTGTTAGGTGGATTAAACATATATTGAGGGAGAAGAGCTTTCCCAATAGCAGTTTAGGTAATGCGTAGGGAAAAAAGTTTTCAGTGGAAGAAGGTGTAATGAAATTAATGATAGAGCATTTTGAGAAGACATAAGAATTAAAAATTAAAAAAATTAAATAAAAAAACAACCCTGGATTTGTTTAAGTGAAAGTTTGTTAGTTGTGTGAAATACGTAGTGGAATGATAATACTGAATTAAAAAAAAAAAAAAATCACTTTCCTCCTGGTTGATATTAAGCACTCAAACAACTGGGAAATCTCTCCAGAGCCCCGAAGGAGTGCTGTAGAAAACGTTTCAGACCTTGCTTAGCCTCATCCCTTTGCGGGATAAAGACGCAGAGCTTAGGAACTGCCTCCGGACGCGTTAGGTCATCACGGGCGTTCGGTTGTGAACTAAGCTGTGAAGAGCGATCGTAACATGTCAAGTGGGAGAACACTTTGTTAAGCGAGGGTAGTGTGAGTTAGGGAAAAGTGATGTTTTAGCCAGGGGAGGGAGGCGGAAGAGGAGATGCTAATTGATTAGGACTTAAAAAAAAAAAAAAAATCAGTAGGAAATACAGACGGCAGCCTCAGAATCGCCAGGAAGCTTTCAACATACCAGAACATCCCTGTGATTTAAGAAATTCTAGTTGAGTTTTGCTGTTCTTAAATTCTACCTGCCAAAGTTGTCAAAATTGTTTATGGTCTATATCTGGGCAGAGGAAAACTGTTCACTTTTCCTTCCCAGAAGCAGAAACCCAGAGAAGGTGTTTACAAGAAGTCCATTTTATGTGCTTGTCAACCATTGTGCTTCTACTGCTCTGAAAACCAGAGATGTTGTGTTTATGTTTGTCAGAAATTGCTTTCAGATGGATGAATGAGAGTTTAATATTTAATGTAGGCATATTTGCTAACAGGAATATAATTATAAGCTGGAATTGTAATTAAAAGATGGTGGGGCTCTCGTAGTTCATGGCTAAATGAAGAGTGGGGAAGGACCACTGGAAGCTTGTTCGGAGGGCAGAGGAATGATATCTGAAGTATAGCAGTGATCTTGAAACAAAATTTGTTTCTAAAAAACCAACTAGTGATGATTAACCCTCTTCCTATGTCTGTCTTGTCTATTTTGAGTCTACAATAATGGTTTATTAATGAGACATATGTGTGTATATTTTTGTATATTTTTTCTGTGACAAAATATCTCACCATTAGTAAAGTGCATAAAGTCCAGTTTGCAGAGTAAGAGAGCCAAACCCATTAAAAAAAGAAGGAAAACTGTATCAATTCCAGTGATCCCTGAAGTCTAACTTTTGAATATTCAAACAGATTGGGTATTATGAAGTGCTGTCAGTATTTCACAGCTATGGATGCCAAAGCAATTATGTTTGTGAACCTTGAGATGCATCAGCCTGTGTTTTTACCCTCTGACTTGGGAGCAGGGAAGCAATTTGGCTGAATATTTAGGCAATTAATGTTGAAATTAGCTCCAACTTTTGTATTTTAAGACATTTATGAAATTATAGCCAGATATAAATGAACTTTCAGGCCTTTGGAAAGGATACTGTTTTTTCCATCAGGCATTAGCTTCCCATCAGCAAAAGATGGACTTTAGGAGGAGGATGGAGGTAAGAGCAGGTCTCTGAAAATCCAATCCCTGCCTGAGGAGCAGTTTTGAGGCATGGAATGCTGGAGCTCTAGTCACACATCTTGCTAACAGCACCTGGAACCTTGTTGCTTAGGAACAAAGTGAGCAGCTGAGGACAGGGAAGATGACTTGGGAGATGAAAGTTTTCTGACCTATATTCATTCTGCTTCTTACTCTCTCCTCCTTTTGGAAAGAAGTTTTCTCCTAGATGGCTTCTCTAATGTTGACATGGGCTGTTTGAGTCTGTTGGTCTCCTTTATCCTCTAGAAAGTGGGAACATCCAACAAGGTGGATTTTTGGCTGGGTCTCACTGGAGACAAGTCAAGATGTGACTGTTGGAAGGGATTTGTATTCGGTCATGTCAAAATGTTGCAAGTGTTTTTATTTTGAGGAGGCCACATGAAGGCATGTAAAGGTTTAAGTTTCCCAGAATCTAGAAGGAAACGGCACAGCGTGACACAAGGCATATGTCTATGGTCAAGGCTTTGCTGAACTTCAGAGCCCCACCACAGGCAGCAGAGAGGCAGGGGCTTTAGGGCAAAATGAAAATATTTGTGTAAGTGGAATTTTAGGCAAACAAACCATATGTGAGTTGCTACTCATTCTGGCTTTACCAATAAGTGATGTGAATGATGAGGCCATGTGAGGGTGTCTTGGTCAATTACTAGCTAACTTTGAATTCTTATATTTTTAGTATGAGGTTGAATTGATGTCCAGAAACAGTGAAAAAACAAGTAATGTGACATTAAAAGTTGAATTTGTTTGATGGTTATCTTCCAGTCAGTTGCAGCATGGAGCTATTACATCATTACAGATACAGATCTTCTCTGAATGGTTATTTCTGTCTACATTTTAAATTCCTGTTAAAAAGATACTCCCCTCCCATGCAGGTTTTCAAGTTGGAAACACTTGAAGGCTCCATTCAACAGCTGCTCACATAATGTTTGCCTTATGAGTGATTGTATGGCAAGAGAAATCTTTACTAAGCCTGCTTGAGAGTTCGTTGTCAGTATAGGCTGCCTGAGATGCTGCGTAGCAGACTGAGTGTGAGTAGGTTAAGTAGAGGTTGACGGAAAGCAGCTTAATTCAAGTGTCATCTCTGATTTCCACCGAAATGGGAAGGCTCTAAGTGGGAGTAATTTGCATGCACAGGGGTTGAGGAAAGTAGAAGGAAGAACATTTACTGAGCTCAGATGAATCCTAATGCTCGTTTTCCTCCTCTTTGAGCACTCCAAGCACTCCATAGCATAACTACCTTTGACCGAAGAGAAGCTCATGCAGAGCAAGTTAAATGTCTGCCTTGAGACCTATAGCCAAGATGCTCAATGTGTCCCAGGGGAAACTGTGGGGCAGGTCAGGCTCCTACAAGTAGCACTGAGGTGCTGCTGGCAGGCAAATCTATTGGGTGCCTTTGGTGTGCCAAACTTTGAAAATTTATTTGTCCAAAACCAGAAAGAGAGGTTTGTCTTGAGTCGTGTTCCTAAAGTATAATCTTGGTATTGTGGGTTAAAGTTGTCTCATGTTCCATAAGCAGGAATTCACGTTTCCTTGTGTCAGCTTTTGGGATTATAAGTTTGATTTTAACATATTGGTGCTAGAGGCTTGGTAGGTGGGTTAGCAGGTCTAGGTCTAAGGAATTGTATTGTTTGACTGCAGAGTTTGCTCCTATTAAACATGTGCTTTATGGTTTAGCTACTTTGGGGTTTAATTATAGAAGTTCTCAGAAATAATTTTAAGTCCTTTTATTTCTAATAGTAATTTCTCTTTTTACCATTTAGACAGGTCTGGTGATTGTCATTTCACAGGTTTTTCTTGGATTTGACCTTTTATTTTTTTTTCCTGTTGTTAGAACTAAGCTAGTGCAGCACAAGTCTTATTTGTCTGCTCTCCCTTTCAGTTCAGGAGCTCATGAAATATGGATGTGAATTGTTTGTGGTTATATGGAGATCTTCTGATAGCAATCGGCAAGAAAGGGACTAATACCATCTCATTTTTTATCTTGAGTAACATGAAGGAAGATCTCACTCTGATCATTTGGGCTCAAACAATCCTTGCAACAACCATTGCCCATTCTGATCCTCTCTCATAGCTGATTCTTATGGTGACTCAAACTGGATGATCCTCATGAGAAACAGAGAAGGTATTTCTGCTTTGCTACTTATTTAGCCTTGCAAATCACTTAACAGAAATCAATGAATTGTTCCAGCACAGAGAAGCCATTTGTTATTTTTGAAGGGTGGTGGTTTACACATTTCAGCTTTACACTCTTATAACACACTATACAACATGGATGGAGGTGGAGACAAATGGCCATTTTATTGTCTGCTTTTTCCATTATCCTGTGGCCAAAGTAAACCACAGGCTCTTGTGGCCAATGTGTTATTTCCTCGGTATTAGAGATGTAAGTCCCAGGCAAACTTTCCACCTGGATGTGAAATGATCTTCTAAAATGCCCAAGTGAGTTGTTCTATTTAATTGATTTTTTTTCTTTTAATCTCATTAGAGGGTTTTTGCTTGAAAGTGGCACATACAGAGCTAAAATAAACCAGGTATTGATTCTAGACTTAGGTTTCATAGGATTAGAGGCTGGTATGTTTCAGTTTTGAAAAGATGGAGAAAATTTCAGACAAGTTTTTGATCACAGGATTTGAAAGAAGTACTTTTAACATGTAAAAAATAATAAAAGGACCAGTTTTAGAGAAGGGTGCTAGTATATAATAACTCTGAACAAAATTATTATGAAATGGTGAAAACAGAGGACAAGCTGTCAATATTAACAAAATAGACATACGGCTGCAAGTGAATTAGTCGTTATTTATGCAGTATACAGTTATACTTTTCTGGTAGATTATGACAGTGGTCTGATTAAAATTTTTCTTTCTCATTTTAAGAGAGTGGAAGTTTGATTTTTGCACTTAAGCAGGCTGTGGTGATTTAAGGTTTGATTCCTATTTCTGCCAGACACTTCCTGCCTAACCTTGGGAAAGTAATTTCGTCATCACGCAATTTTCGTTCCTTGCTGAACTCACAAGGGTAGTAACATGAAACCTGCCTGACACCCTATTGTGTTGAGGTTTAGGTTTTGCAAGCAGATACCTGAATCTAAACATAAATTAATTATGCAACAGAAAAAAGGGAAGTGAGTTTTGGCAGACAATGCTTCAAGAACATCCTTTATGAGTCTCATAGTTTTATATGATGAAGTAATGGTATAAGTAATCTGACTGACTGCATTTATGAGGAATACTGTGGGGAGGGTTTTGAGCTTTTTTTTTTTTTTGGTTAGAAGGATTGTGACTAATCCTTATTGTCAATGATAGAAATTGTTTGTAAAATTTGCCAGTGCATATACAAAATGTTGCCTACAATGAATATTGTTATTATAGTTCATTCTAAAATACCTGTGATCTGCCAGACTGTAAGCTTATAAAAACATATTTAACTTTAGTCAAGGAACGAGCAGAAATTTCTCTTGTAGTATTTGGCTTTACACAGTGTGTGGGCAAATATTCCTTTGAAATATAAGAGACTGTGATTGATGTGAAGCAACAAAGAGTAACGTGTTGAACACCGTCACATTGATAGCTATTAATAAGCATGTAAATCACTTGCTGTTTTACAAAGGTTTAAATCTTTTTCTATTTGGAAGGAGGGCAGGAACAGCCATTACGGTGTCAATAGAAGTAAGTGTTGGAAAATGCTTGCAGGACATTGCTCCAGGTGGTTTGAATGTGTGTCTTTGCAATGATTGCTTCCGGAAAACATCATTGTGAACCAGGGGTGCATGAACAGTCCATAGTTATGGCTTACAGGAGGCTGAGTGCCTGGAGAGACAAGTTTCCTAATTCTATTTGTGTGATGTTTTATTTACATCTGCATAACAAAAAATCCCCAAACCACTCCATGCAGCCTAGGTTTTCTGATCATAAGTATTTAAAAATTGTATATAGGCATGTTGCAAGAACAAAACATATGATGAGTTTTAATGTCCTGATGTGCCTTCCAAGGCACAAACCAGTTTGGTGAAGGGGCTGGGCTGCAATCGCTGAGAATGGCTATGTCCTGGTGAGACAAGAAGAAGCATCTCTACTTCCCATGTTCACCCTATGTGCCTGTGTCTGCTTCGTCCTGTTCTTCTCTCCCTCATTCATGTTCCAGCTGATAATAGCTGTAAATTTTCTCCTAAGGTATCTCTGGGGTTAACATTTGTGAAGTTATGGTGAGTGTGTGGCATGTTTGAGTATATTAATGTTTGAAGTTGTTTTTCTCTCCTGAAATGTCAGTGGTGGTTGGTAGCCATGTGGGGCCATTGGGTACTTGGCAAAGGTGGTGGAGATGTTTACTGTGTGCTCTAAATTGTTGATAGGCAGTAAGCAAACCTACCCAGAACTACTCTTATTTTGTGTACGGCTTTGGGTGACAGCAACATGCAGGGTAGGAGGCTTATACTGCCAGGGTGTGCAGCTTTGCACCAGCACCCACTACTCTGAGAACAGAAGATTTCTCCTGGTTTACTTAAAATACAAGAAGAGTTTTATAGAGGAATCCATGTGGCTGTTGTTTTTAAATCAGAAAAGATTGAGAGATTTCTGTGCACCAGATCAGCTGTTGCTGCTACACTACAACAACCTGAATAACAACGGTGTCATGGCAAGAAGCAACTTCAGTGTTGGGATTATTCCTTCTGCGGTAGTTGGTGACTTTTGAGGTTTGGAGCTGGGAGAGCTCAGGGTTTTGAGTGACAGAAGCTGTAATACTGCTGAGCCTGTTGCACCGGTTTTTAGATGGCAATACCTGGTTTGTCATGGGATGGTCTCTGTGCCAGTCCTGGTGGGTGTCAAACATTTTTCAGTCTGTGGGTGTTACTTTTGGCAGGTCTTCTGCCCAGAGTGGTCCCAAGTTTGGCTTATTGTATTCCAAAAAAGCGTTTGTAGCCCTTGAATAGAGAAACCACAGTGGTTCATATATGGTGTGAAGAAGTTAGGTGGGAAGAACCATCAGAGTTCCCTTTGCAAATGGATAATCATCATGTTTCCAGATGACTTAGGGAATTTTGCCCCACTGAGTCAACGGGAGTCTGGAATGAGCTAAGCAAAGGTAGGCACTATGGCTTCTGGTTGCTCTAACAAGGGATTCGTTGATGTAGGAGGCAGGGAGCTGCCAGACAAACAACTTGCCATGTTTCTTGGCTTTGCCACAGGAACAGCTTTGGAGAGTGCAATAGTTTGGTATTTTCATTCTGCTGTTTTTCTCCTGGAAAATGGTGTTTGGTCAAAACTGTGTTTCTCTACTGAAGAATCAGATTTCAGTGATGCTTTAGTGTGGTTTTGTTTGTTGTTTTTTGTTTTCTGTGTGGGTAGGGAAACAGCGAGGGGAGGTGAGACCAGCAGTGTCCTGTTACTGTCCAGTTACAAGGTGACATGTTTCTATATTTGTATTGACTTCTAGAAAAATTTATTCACCTTGAGCTAAAGACAACTGAATAAAACCAATTGCATGTTGTCAGCTACTGGAAGGACTTATACACAGTAGGCTCATTTTGTAGGTACTGCCCCATCATGGAACTTGTTTTGTTGGGTACTTTTAATGGATCCAAGTTAGTAATACTTGAGAGGTGAGCTATATTCACGACAAGTCCAAACAGCATTTCTTTGGATAGCTTAACTCTTTTGGAATTAATGTTCTCGTATACAGGGTTTTGGGGGGTCTTTTTTGGTCTTTGGGAAGTTCCTGTGTCTTACCTTAGACTCTGGCACAACAGTGGGCCTTATGTCCTTATGCTGCCATGGTAGGTGTGGGGCAATGATTATGGATGGGAGCTTGCAGAAAGCATTGCAGTCTGGAGTTGAGAAAAACAGATCCTTGGACTTTTAGCCATCCCTTTCATGTTGCTGCCTGTCCTTTTCCACTGAAGAACACCGTGAGGCCAATAGCTGGGAGGCACAGATCAGATGTAGAAATACAAAGGACTGGAAAGGAGCTGTGGAAACATAAATGGTTGGTATTACAAAAGAGGCCAAAAATACTCTTTTTTTTTTTTCCTTTTCATTGGGGGTTGACAATTGCAAATTCTGCTTGGAACAAGTTTGCTGCTGGTGTGGAAGCTGTCCTGTGTGGGATTAAGCAATACATTGTTGCCTTGAGAACACCACTTTAAAAACTAAAGCAGTTTGCTAGTGGGTCAGATGGGAATTCTGAAACATAGATGACCAGGGTCAAAGCCTGCATGATGCTAAGCATCCATGGCAAAAATACCATCACCTGAAACTGAGGGGCTTTGGTACCTTGTGGAAAGAGATCTGTAGTTTTCTTTTTTAAAACCTAGAGTTCTTAAATTCATGCTGGTTACAGTAGTCTTAAGGCAAGCCATTATCCTTTTAAGTCAGTGTGCAAGTATAAGAGAGTAATGATAGTCTTGCCAAAAAAATTTGGGGCAAACCCACCAGATGATCACTGAGGTGGTAATCTCCCTGATGGGTGGGTAGGAATTATGTTCTTAAACTCTTTTCTCCATAATGACATTTTTGCCAAAGAAAATTTTCTAAGTAAGTTTGACTTTCTGAAAACTGATTGTAGGCTGTATTTGCATCTGGATGAATCTGTATAAAGACCCTTTTTTTTTTTTTTGCAGCATATCCTTGGTGTATTTGAAATGTTATCCCTTGAAAATTACTGGGCGGATCTAAACTTCAAACTTTACTCTTGTTGGGTTACGCAAGCAATGAGTTGGTTTTGTTTGTTCACCTCCAGATTCTCCTCTCCTTCTACCTATTTCCATTCTTTACAGATATTCTCTTCTTTCTTGCTTCCTCTTCTTCATTGCTGCTTACACACTCATTTTCTTTCTGCTCTTTACTTACCTTTTCATTAGCTCCAGGTCATGTGGCTACCTAAACCAACAAAAGAAATCTAATCTGATCAGTCAAGTTCAGTGATAACCTGTCTATCTCCTGCCAGTTGTCACCCTTCTTTCAAACCTTAGTAGCAATTTATACCAATATGAAGTCTGGGATGGCTGAAATGCTGTACCTGTGAACCGTGGCTGCTTCAGCTGAACCATCTTCCTCCTGTGCAGGCTTTCAACAATTGGTTTTGCTGCCTTTTCCCTAGGATTTGGCCTAACAGTTTCATGCTCTTAATTACCTGGTCTAATTATATCAAAATGCTCATAGTTAAACATATTAGTGATCATTAGTAGGTTTTCTCCTCATCTGAATGTTTCTCGTTTTCATTGGAAGTTGATGATTCACAAATACCTGGGGAGAGATATTAGTGTGTCCTGCATCTGTGCAATGCGCAGCGCTGGTGTTCTTGGCTTCTGCTTGGCTGTTAATAAATCCCATTTCCAGCCTAGCCTGAGTTTATTTTTATTTGTCATTGTGTTTATCTGCCCATTAGGCTGTTGTGACAGTCAGTTCTGAGCAGTAATTTGCTGAGCTTAAGAATCTAAGTTCTGAACTTTCTGACCAGTATTATTAAATGGTGACAGAATTAATTATGGAGGAAAAATACCCACCCTGTTCTAGAAACTAACTCCCTAATGCTATTGAATAGACTAAAATTAGCCCTGTCATTCCTCCTCTTGCTTTTAGGCGTCTCAGGTAATTATAACTGGCAAAGCCAGCTTCAAATAAGCTGAAGTTTTAATGCAATTTTTTGATGATTTGCCTTTCCCTCTAAGTAAAACGGAGATGATAAAGATTAAGTTAACAGTTGTTTTTTCTTACAGAGCGCGTATCTGCCGAACACTGGTAACCACTGGTAAATTAAAAGCAAATATTGAAGCACAAGAAAATAATAATAATAAAAAAGTGGAGTAGCTTCGCAGCTGATGCGAAGGAGGGTTGGGTCTAGTCCCACTTCTGATGTTTTGGTTAGTTAAAAGCTGTGATTATGTTCCACATGAACCGCAACTTCGTGTATGTGCTTTGCATTTATTAACTATGTTATGAAGATGATACAGATGAAACTGTTATGGAGGATTTGGGGTGGAACAAGGATGCTAATGAGCCTATGCAAAAATGCATCTATTAGCCAGATGGTGAGTTACACTGGCATTAGCTTCTGTTTACCATCTGCTTAATCCTCAGAAATAGGCAGGAAAAAAGTGAAGGATGGTGTAGAGGAGCAGCAAACGGCAATCGTGTAGTAACCTTCACAATATGTCCTGAATGTTGCTTTTCTTAAGTAGCTCAAGTGAAATACTTGTTTCTCGTATCTGGTGGGGGATGCCAAATACAGAGAATGTTGTAAGTTTCTCTGCTGCTCCGTTCTCCCCCAGCACACCCTCACAGTGAGCTAAACACTACCATGGCTCAAAGCAAGTTACAATTTAAAAAAGGGAAAAGTGCTTTAAACTGCTAAACTATATAACTGGGAGGGAAAAGAAAAATTTAGACTTTAGAGAAAGACCTTAAGGTCAGCTAGTCCAATCATCTCCTCAGTAAAAATGTTTTATAAATGCAATTTGCACTCTTAAACATCTCAAGTTATGGAGCGTGAAGTCAGGAAAAATAATTGCCAGAAGTGGCCTTGCTAGAGGTCTGTATTTTAGGCTGAAACTGGAAAACGGAGTTGATTAACATTGTCCTTGTGCAAAGGCACTTGAACCGTAGAGTTTATTTTTTGCTTGTTCACTAGAGGGTAGCAGAGGGAGCAAGCGAGAGCGTTTCAGCACAGCTTGTGCGGGGTAAAGGCGTTCACTCACTAGCTGCTGTGTTTCCAGGCAAAGCTGGTGCCCTTCGGGCTCTTTGGCCGGGCAGAAAGGGTTGCTTGATGCGCTCAGTGTAAACCAACAGCATAAAACTTGGAAACGTCCTTAACGCGATTTTCATACAATCCTAAATCATTCCTGGTTTTAGCGCAGTTAATAATTGTTTGGGGTTTCTTTTTAAGCTTATAAATACAAGTGTTTCCAAGATGTTTTTTAGGATGTATGTTTTCAGGAGGACTATATTGTGCATAAGGAACCCTTTCATATGCAAGTAGTAGATAATTTTATATTTAAAAAAATAAGTAGTAGGAAGTAAAACAATACTTTGACCAAATCTAGGTGATCCTGCTCTGGCAGGGGGGTTGGGCTAGATGATTTTTCAAGGTCCCTTCCAGCTCCTAACGTCCAGTGATTCTGTGACCGTAGGAGGTTATTGCTCTTCTAGGCTGTATTCATATATGTTCCATGGAAATAGACACCTTCTGTCTGAAAGCTTCTCCTGGTGCCATCACATTGAATACCTGATAAAACAGACGGTTGTACCATGCACATCACTCTCCCCTGGTGTGCACATCCCCAACACAGCTCTGGAAGATGCACTGGTACGGAGCAGGAGTTAAGAACCTGTTGGGTGAAGATCCTGGTGTTCAGTATTGTTCATAATCTCTTTTGACATGGAAGAAGGAACATGTTGGGCTTTCTGAACTGAAGGCTGTATCTCAGTGCAACTAAATATCCCCGTGCAATATGCCACTAAGAAAAATTACAACATGTAACAGAATGTTTAACCCTTTTTCTTAAAAAAAAACCAACAAAACAAACACAAACCCAACAAAAACCCCACCCCAAACAAAACAAAACCCAACCCTAACTTTCTTGTCTTTATCGAGGAGTGTATCCTAATGTTTATGTTTTCTGTGCAGACTTTCTCTCCATTTCTCCTTTTTGTACTTAATATTTGCACCTCCCCTCCCAATAATGCATTATGTGGCATGACTGCTATTACTGCCTGAAAATTCAAGGGGTTTCAGTAGGGGTTACGTGTATTGTTTCCAAGGTCTGAAGGAACATGAGAGGAGTTTCAGAAAGCTGTGTTGAAGTGTGGCTATCTATTCCTGTGGTATTAGCAGGCAAGCCAAAAATGTTGCCCTCTAGCAACAAACTCCCACCATCAATGTTTATTGGAGTGTATGCTCTCTGATATTTAAGAAAGAAGATTTTTAAGTAACACAGTTTTATGAAGTGTTTTTAAAGATAATACTTAACTGGCTGAGGCAGATGTTACTAAGTTAGAATTTAGGGTTGGTTTTTTTAACCCCAAAGTAATTTTAGTATGGCTTGGCTGCAATATTGTAGAAAATAAGATCGGGAAAAACCTGGTTAAAATTTTTTTCTTTTTTTTTTTTTTTTGTAGTATGTTACCTATTGGTCTATGGTAATAGGGACATTTCATTAATTAGTGAGGCTATTTGTTGACAAGAAGAGCCATCCGAAGTATTGCTTACTTCCTAAGTAGCACTTACGGTCTAAAGAAACACCTTTTTGTATCCTGTTTACATTGCCTTTGTAAAGGGAGTGTATAGAGTTGGAAATCTGCGTCATTATCTTCCCTTCCTGTCCCCATACACATGCAAAGCTGAGATGTCCCCTCATCTACCCGCTGCTCCTTGCAACCTTTGAAGCTTTTGTATGTACCTTCGTGCCATCCCTGCATTGCAGATGGAAAGTGGCTGTAGGCTTTAGCTGTTGCCCAGCTTGATGTTCTGCCCATCAAGTGTGTTTAGTTTTTTGGGGAGGAGGAGGGAGGGAAATATTTGGACATCCTTTGGGTGGCTCATCTTTTTGCATTAAAAACTTTCTCAGTTTCTGCCTCGCTGGTCTGAATTCCACAAAGAGACTGAAATCCACATAGGGGCTTCATAAATGTGCCTCTTATTAAATATTATGCAAAACAAAATAGAAAACACGTTGATGTAGAGAACCATCCTCCTTGTTTTGCTGATTCAGATGTTTCATGATTAAACATTTAGAAACCAAAACTGAAATATAAATTCACTTTGGATGCTCTCTAAGAAATTACATATGGTCCTTTTCATCAAAATGAATTACTACACCAGTCTTCAAAGACTTTGGAGTCTTTGGAAGCTTCGTGTTGCAGTGCAGCAGACAGATGCCCTGCCTAGGCTTGGAGCTTTATTGTGTTTCACTTGTGTGATGGATCGTGTCTGTGCTCTGTTCTTTTATCTCTGTTACGGAAGACATTTTGGACTTTGATTCATACCAGGGAGTGTAAATAAAGCAATTGTTTCTGATGTGCTTTGGTGAGAGGGGGACCATCAGACAAGCAAAGGCCAGATAATATCTCCCTGAAATCTAGATTGGAATTAGCTGTGAAGCCAGTTACACTGCCCATTTTCAATGAGCTTCTTAGGCATTTTTAATGAAATCTTCTAAGACAACTTTTACTAACAAATTTCTGCAGAATTATGACATTCATTTTAACAGACATGTTACTAAATATTTATCTTTACTGTAAAGCTTCTCATGAAACTGAGATTTGAATAGCAGTTCTGAGACTGCCACTTTACCATAGTAATAATTAGTGCAGTCTTAAGCAACTTCTTACTACTCTTTCCTTCATCACAAGAGGCTCACATCTGCTTTTTTACCCATTGCCTTAAGTCTGTGGTTTTCAGCTCCTCCTCCTTCCCCCCTCCAGCCTGCAGATTCCTGTATAGCAAATGTACAGGACCCTGCCGACAACGTGCTTGCTTGTCTTTACTGAGGGGCGGAGGAGCCTAATACTTTCTGTTAGCATACTTGTTCAAAAAACACTTCAGGAATGTGGGGAATATAAGTAGCTGTGTTGTATAGGTTATAATTACCACCTAGCTGGTGCTCACCTTGAATCAGGTAAGCTTGAGGCTTTCCCAGTCTGCAGTCATGTATAGTGTTCCAGTTAAAGATAATTGCTTTAAAGTTCATTTTTGGCCAGGATCCTGTTAACAGTTGTACAACATGTATATGTACAAGACCAATCTAACCCATGACTCATAAACAGCAATGAGCACTGCTCTCTCCTAGTCCCAGGATTTTGGTATCTCAACTCCTTTGGTGTTTGGGACTATAGTGATTCAGAAATTTAAATATTACATCCTGATTTTGTTTTATTGTCTTTTCTTCCATCCTTTCATCCTGTGCTTTTCATCCAGAAATTGTTAAAAGTTAAGCACTAAGCTGCTGTGTTTTGAGTTCTGCCATCTGGGTTACTAAATCCTTGAAGTAGGCTGAAACAATCTCTCCCTCTTTGGCTTCTCAAGCAGATTTTCTACACAGAAGTATGCATCTATAGTGTAAGGATAACTTTCAATGGAAAAGGATGAAGAATCCTTTGCTAGTGCCATGTACGCCATGATAACCCCTTAGTACAGGCACGTATGTGATGTCTGTACCGCTGGATGCTGATCCTGTGGTTTGGGATCCCGCTTTTCCTAGTGTTAGCTCTCTGGTGAGCCTGACAGTTTTGCCCAGATGTTTCCAACAGATGTTGTCTTATCATGGGAGACAGTGTGGTGGTGAGTGTGGAGGGGCCTCACCTTCCTAATCAAAGGGCAGCTAATGTGGATACATGGATCACTAATATTAAACAATTTATGCAATATCAAAGTATATTTCAGTGATGAAATATTTCAGTGATGAAATAGAAATTTAATGGTTTCTCATCATGCCTGCTTATTTATCTCATCTGCTTTTTCCTTCTGTTGCTTCCTTTTTGTTGGTCAATGTGTGTATGCTTTTTTGAGCTTATTTATGTTTAGAGAATGCTAGTCATTTTATTGATACTATTAAATCATAAATAATAATGTGATTCCGTGTGCATAGCATATGCATACCAGTATTTAAGGATTTAATGAATTTTCTTATGCTGTATTTATGAGCCCCCAGAGTATTTTAGATGCATTCAGGCTGCTTCAGTTCCTGTGCTTGATGTAATTAAACTGGACTGTTGAATATTTTTAATCTAATTGACCTTGGTGACCTCTCATTAATAAACAACTTGTTAAATGATAACTTTACGCAAGCATGGACTTTTAGTTTGGATAACTTCTTGAATACTTCGTTTGAAGGGCACAGAGTCATCTAGAAATGTACAGTTATGTAAGGATAGCCCAGATTACGGAGAAGTTTCGGGGAAGACTGGCATGTTTTGAAACTAGGGCAATAGTGCAAAACCGCGCAGGGACCAGACGGCAAGTGTGTATGTATGTACATTATTTATTTACATGAGCCATTCAACTAATTTCTGCTCAGTGCCAAGCCTTGTATCACTGCTATTTCCACCTTCCAGTTCTTGACACTGCAGATGTTTGTTAACCAGTTGTTGCTGGCTTGTTCTTTAGAAATACCTTTGCCTTCCCCTGCTCCCCAGAGTATGGGTGACATGTCAACACCAGACCTCTCCCTCACTGTCTACCGGCTCATGTGAGATGCACAAAGTCTGACAAACTGGCAGGAGGGGTTTGAGCCTCCTCTCTGATATGCTGATACAGCAGATACTATTTGTTAAATATTTTCGTGTCTACTCCCATAATGGTCCTTGCGTGGCTCTGTGCTTCAGAAGGGGGGATGGTGAAGGGGTACAGCCAGGATTAATCCTGTCACAAGGGTGCCTGACTCCTGCTGCTGTCACCACACCAATGTGAGGCACTAGCTGGATAACTGTGTCCCTTCTCTCCCTCCATCTTTCTGTTCCCCTTTGAAATTGTCTTCTGCAAACTTCCTCCATGGCAAGGTGCAAGTTACATTTGCTTTAAGGAACAAACAAACTTCACTTCCTTTTTCAGCTTTATCTGCTGGGAAACTACAAGTTAATTTTAAAGGATTTTCTATATTTACTTTACCTGGGTAAGACCTTGTGTAAATTAGGCTTAGTACACAAACACAAGTGCATAGCCGTGTGTGTACAGTTTCATGCCTGAAGTGTGTGCTCCTGCTCACTGCAATTTCCCTTTATTTCGATTCCTAGTTATGCTGTGACTAAGCAATCTTATTAAAAATGGTCCAAAACACTGCACTTTAAAATAATCCCATTGCATTGCTTTAGGTGAATATAGATTTCCCCTTAATATCGGTATCCTAGGGAAGCTAGGACAATGTACTTGGTCCATGTAGCATCTAAAAACTCAGTTTGAATACTTAATTGAGATCAATAGCGTAACAAGTTATTTTAAGTCTTTGAGCATTTAAATAAAAACTGCATATATTATGATCTATGTGTTCCTTCATCATTTGCTTTTAAGAACTTTTCCTGTCTTCCCTCCACTTATGTTTTTAGTTAAGAAGAAATGTGGGTTTTAAGTCTTGTAAGTGGCTGATTTCATGTAGTCTACATAAATGAGAGTTATGAAAGCACAGTGTGTCTAGCGAGGGAAGGCCCATGCTGACCTTGCGTCCCTAAGGACAAGGAGTATTTTGGATGCCATTCCACAATCTTTCATTATTATTGGATATTTGGAATATCTTCATTGAAAAGTTACTGGCCTTTGTTATGGATTTTAAGTGTATGACCTATGAGGTATGAAGGCAGCATGGATTGTCTGCAGGGTGCCTGGAGGATTTAATAATTTAAAATGTTTAATATATCTAGCTGTCCGGAATGCCCAGAGAAGGAAGTGCAGGAGAACTCACCCTCACTAGCACTTCTTTCTGTGCAGCAATGGAAGTCCTTATGCAATGGTGATGAGAGAATATTTTTTGGTTGTTGTTTTTTTTTTTTTAATCTCCCTTGTATTTATGCACGGGGAAGGTATGTTTATCACATTTGTAAGCACTGATTTTTCTCAGAAGGAAAAACAAGGCAATGAAACTGCTCAGTGGACTCCAACCACTGGCATCAGATCAGGAAAGGCCCAATTATACCTAAAGGAGAAGGGGGTATTTAGGTGCAGCCTTCCATGCTTTGTCTCTGTCCGGCATGCAAAAGCATGGTGTTAGCAGATGCAGGTTTAAGTGGCCTCAGGAGTGGCACAATAGTATGTTGGCGCATAACTTGTGTCTGTTGACCTGGTGGCTGGTGCCTCGGTGCTAATGCCCAGACAGAGGAGTCAGCAGTCACTTTCACTGGGTCTGCTTTGTAAGAATAGTCGGGAATAAAGCAAATGCCCAGTGGAGATTAAATCTATACACACTGAGACTTCCTTTGCAAAGTCCTAACAGCAGTGACAGTAACAGGAGGGGGAACAAAAGGTTTTTTACAGAGTTATTCATCTGCTTTTGATGAGGAAAAAGACAAAATGCAGTCTCAGGAACTTTGCATCTTGCTGTATAGTTTCTCATTCTCATACGAATCTGGATGATTAATAGACGACGTGGGCAGCGACAGCTTTCTAGTGTACCTTCTGTCTGACAAAGCCCTGACATGTGAGTACATAATATGTTGAGCTTCCACACCAGCTCTGAACTTTGGTGGTAATTTGTTTTCAGTATCTCAAGGTAGAGCTAAATATGTTAATGGTTTAATTTTTCCTGAGTATTTCTGAATCCATCCCTCATTTATTTTAATGATTTGTCTAACCTCCAGTAACTTGTTGAATAACTGTGTGGGTTGGAGAAGCCTCAAGAGAAGGCAGGCAGTTAACTTTATTGAAATTGTGTGAAGTTCAGACACATGAGTTATTTATGCTCTTTTGAAAGTCTAATTCATAGTACTACTTGTTATTTTTCTGTTTTCAAGAGAAGCACAAAGTAGCACTGGTAAGTTTTATGGATTTTTCTGTGTGTATGTGCAAGATTCTGTCTTTTGTGCATCTCTGGGGTCTGCTGCTGCTCTGACTGCTCTGCTGCAACAAAGAAACTGCTTAATAATGTTAATTCAGTGTTTTGATGGGATTTTTTTTTTTTGTTGCTGTGTGAGTTTTCAAATGAGAACGAGCTCCTTCCTGTGTTTCCTTGTAGTCCTCTTGTAGCTGCTTTGTTCTCGATTTGGCTGGGGAGTTACCCCAGTTCCAGAGGCAGCGCAGACAGCTTGCCAAGCCACCTCTTGAGCTGGGCTCCAATACCACCGGCCACCTTGGAGTGTGAGACCAGGGAGCTGATGTACACAGCAAGTAGCAGCAGCAAAGATGAACTTTTTAAGGCTACGCTTAAAAACCTCCTATCTGAATGTGCCAACAGATAGGATGCATTCAGAGAATTAGCAATCTCTTCAAATTTATTTACTTTAGCTGGAGATTTTCCTCTGTAGACTGTTTTTATAGGTTTCCTGGTGAAGAATTGTTGACTTCTATGAATAAGTACAGTGAGTCTCAGGGAAGAACAGTAGTGGAATCTAAAACAATTTTTTTTCATAATTTTATAATAATGGTGGGTCCTCGCCTCGCTTCTCAACTGTCCTGCAGAGGCATCCCCAGAGGTTGCTGTCAGCAGCGCCACAGGAGAGATGACTCCTGCCTACAAAGGGGGTACAGCAGGGCCTTTGGTCCATGTCTGCACGGCATACGGAAAACTTTCAGGAGAGGTATCCAAATAAGGACTTGAAAGAGGTTGCTGGCAATAAAAAAGAGGTGAGGAGAGGAAATGGAAGAGAATTCCCTTTGACAGAGAGAAACTCATCCAACCCAGAGCCCCTCTGTTTAACCTAGCTGCAGTCAGCTTCCCATCTGCAGGTTTTCCTTCTGCTTATGAGGACGATTAGAAAGCAATCAGCAAGCGAGTGTGCGTGTGTGTGCTTTCCAGACAGGGAGAAAGAGAAGGGGGGTCCAACCTGTGGTGTTCTTCCTTGCACAGCATTTTCTTTGCTGAGACATTTAGGGGGCAATGAAATACTATAGACAGTTTTCAGTATCATTTGTGCTCTGTGCCTTTCTGTGCCAAGAAACCCTCAAGTCATTCAGCAAGTCTAATCCACTGTTATTTGTTGTTGTTTTTTAGGGCAATGACCATTGTTATTGAACAAACACTTTATAACTACTTACTTTCACTGTTACTTCTAACGCAAAGGATGAAATCTTTATTTAAAAGAAGGTAATAATTGTTTTACTTTCTTTTAAGTACAAAGCATTTCCTATAACATATTTCCTTTGTGCTAGGCTTATAGGAAGTAACTATTTGTTAGGTATATGAGTACAAGAAGTGGTTCAGAAAGTTCAGGTGGTGATGGACAGCAGCTGTCTTATTTTCTGAAGAGGAAAGCCTCAGATTAGTGTATTTCAGAGTAAGTCTTTCAGGAAAGCACAATATTTAAAGTTAAAGCAAAGATCTTTGTACATCTTTGGAAGGATTTGACCAGGTTTGATGATCTCATGTGATGACTGCTTGTAAGGCTGGGTCTACATATCTATGCCTGTATGTATATCTGGGGCTGTATTATATATTAAAAATTAAAAATTATTATAGCTACAACAGCAGAATTCAGTAAAAATTCCTGATGTAACTGATGACAATATATTAACATTGTATATAGAGATGTATTCCTCAAAGCTTAAATGGTCTTTCTCTAGTCTACTCTTACAGTGCTCTTAAGTTTCATGATTCGGTTCAACCACGCAAGTGGTTGAAACCTCCACATTGGAGACCTCTCTGAATTAAATTTTCATCATGAATCCTTGCAGCTGGTAAGAGTTTTAGCAGTGATTTTTAGGGATTTTTGACACCCATGGTGTCCTGTGGTGATGCTGCCTGATTGCAAGCACCTCGGGAGAGCAGAGTTGCAACAACATGGCTAGTTCCTTGGAAGAGACCCCAATGTTATCTGTGTTAATAAGCAGGATTCACTCTGCTGTCACAAGAAAGGAGAATTTTTTACCCTTTCAATTCTGGATTGTCAGAAAACCCCCTTTTTTGATTGAGAACACTGGGAGATGAATGCCATTTACTGGGTAAAGTTACACCTTGCATTTGCCTGTTCAAATATTATACACATTTTGATTTCCTGAGCCAAATTGCCTGGGTCAGGCTCTAAGGTGACGTATATGGAGCTGAGCTATTCAGCATCTTTTGAGCATTGGTCCTGTGTATTTGTTTGTCTTTTAATATAAAACCAAGAGATGTTGCCCATTCATGTCTATAAATATCTCTCTCCATTGTCGCCAACAGTGTACTTTAATTACTGTAACTGATTGCTCCTGCATTTTCCAGTGCTAGGGTTCTTATTTGTAGTGTTCAAGTATGTTTAACATAAGGATTCAAATATTTGTAATTTGTTAAGCTTTATTTTGAAAAATATTTGTAAATAAATGTAAGTAGACTTAAAAGATTGCAGTATAAAATAAATTTAAAGAATTAAATACATGAAAAATAAAAAAGTAATAAAAAAGAAGTAGAATATCTTAACATCCTGCAGTGAGCATATGCCTCATCAACATAGTTCCTGAGGCTCAGTGGACCTGCAGTGATTGCTCACTTGCATTAGGGATATACAAAGTCTACCATCAGAGTAAAGGAGATTAAACAGGACATGAAGCTAGAACTCATTTTACTTTGTAGCAATGTTTTTTTAGCAAAAGCCAGCTTTTTATCTGTACTTTGGACAAAACTTAATCTCTCCTCTATGATTTGTTCTCAATAAGCTGCAGATAAAGTTGTTGCAAATAACTCAGTGCATACCATTGTATGGGGAAAATGCTTCCTAGATACATTTTTTTTTTTGTCCTTCAGCTGTCATTCACATTCTCAATTTATGTAAATTTAACAGGACTATTCACTTAAATTTGTGAGATGAGGGTGTTTTATAAAACAAATATTAGCATAGAGTGCAAGGACTCTCTCTTCTTGATTATAGGTTAGAAACCGCAAGGTTTGCAGCATCACTCTTCTCTCTCAAGAAGTATTTCATTATTTGATGCAGAGTGTAATTGGCTCACCAGGAGAATTTGCCTCAGCATTTCATAATGGTGTGTTTGTGAATCCTTGGTCTGGTTGGTTTGGGCTGTGGGTTCAGGCTGGACATGGCAGAGGAGGAGATTTTTGAACCACCTCCTCTCCTGCCTCCTGCATCACTGGTGGTCTGGGGCTTTGTGGTAGTGGAAAGGCTTCATTGCGGTGAAATATCTGGTGTGCATAGTGAAAAGGCTGATGTGAGATCCTCTTGTCTCCTCTTGTTTCCCATCTGCTAGCTTAGACTTCTCACAGACTGTGCTGGTTCTGCCCTTCATGTGTTGAGTTTCCTCCCTTGCTGTAAAGTGACCTTAGGCGTCTTCATTGGGTGTGGAGAAGCCAAGTGCAATAAGGCCCAGCACTTGGGTCTCATCCTCCTTTAAAACTAAATGTAAGTCTAATAGGCACTATGGAATTGTGTTTTCTCCAGCAAATGAAGGAGTTGATCCAGACCTTACCTGAAGAAGGATGTGGATGTCTCTTGTGTTTACTGAGTTGAATGTTTTTTTTTTAAACACCCAAATCCCACTGTTTACTGTTCATAGATTATCTGTTATAACAGGTAATCCTTTTGCAAGTTGTTTTGATGCCTTAGAGTTTCATGTTAGTTCCTAATTAAAAAAAATGTTCAGCATCTGAGTTGCATATCATGAGGGGTTTGTGGTCGGCTGCCATGCAGAAGGTGTTGTTATTAAGACATTTCCTCTACTATGCCTAAAATAGGAATGTGATGAAGTGGTTCAGGTAGTGATTACAACTGAGTTACACACGTAGGCATGTGAATGCAAGGTGGAAAATGTAGAATTTTGGAAAGTATTTTCTTGGTTTTTGTGGTGGTTTAAACTTGGCTGGACACCAGGTGTTCACCAAACCTCTCTATCACTCCTCAGCAAGACAGGGAGGGGAGAAAAATAAGATGGAAAAAAACCCCACCCTAAACTTGTGGCTCAAAATAAAGGGACCTTAATACAGCAAAATGTTGTATGTGGAAGCAAAGCAAAACCAAAACATTATTCTCTACTTCCCATCAGCAGGTGATGTCTGGCTTCTTCCCGGGAAGCAGGGCTTCAGTGTGTTAGAGGTTGCTCCAGAAGACAAATGTTCTAAAAAGTGAACGTTGCCCACTTCCTCCCCTTATCTCTCAGTTTCTTATTGCAGATCAGACCTCATATCTGCATATGAGATATCTCCCTTGGTCAGTCAGGGTCAGCTGTCCTGGCTGTTTCCCCTCCCAGGATCTTGCCCGTCCCCAGCCTACTGGTGAGGGGGGATGTTGGAGTGACAGCTGTGACACTGTGTGCCAGCGCTGCTCAGGAGTAGCCAAACCCTGGTGTGATACCAACACCTCGCTCGCTACCGATGCACAGCACAGCACTATGAGGGCTGCTGTGGGGACAATGAACTCATCTCACCCAGACCCAATGCAGTTTTTCTTCCTATTTAGGTGGTTGGTTTTGGTTTGGTTTTCTTTTTTTTTTTTTTTAATTTTAAGATCAGTGTCTATAAATTACACATTCAAAACAGAAATTGAAATTCAGTTTTAAGACAAAGAACAGTTACTTTGATATGATGCATTGTCTCACTAGTCCTCTTACAGGTTATATCCACTAGTGAAACTAAAGATTAGTTTGGGACGTTTTTGGGGGTGAAGAAGAGGGAATTAAAAACTAAACAATTTTACTTTACTCTTTTCACAGTATTTTGTAGTTATATGTTTCATTTCCAGTAGAAATTTTAAAATCCCGTTGAAGTTAATTTTATGCTTTTTATCTGAAAGGTCAGTCCAAAAGTTGCAGTAAAAAAAGTTGATGATTTATGTTTATGGAATTGTTAATTAATATTCTTAGTGACCTAGCAAAAAACAAAAGAAGTCAGTTTCTGTGGTTAATGTGGTTCAGACTCCCTGACCTTTATTCTACATTTAATAATAGATTTTTTTTTTTAATTTCCCTACAAGGCAGTTATGATATGGCACACACTAATTTTGTGTGAGCAGGGATAAATAACACTAGCATCTGTTCCAGATGTTTAAATAGCTACAGCTTAAAATATCAGTGAGCTGTTGTGACTCAGCTCTCCGGGGGCTGCGTGGGCATCCCATGGGATCACAGAATCACAGAATATTAGGAGTTGGAAAGCAACTCAAAAGAACATCCCATGGGATGGGATCTAGTCTCATATTTAGGTGTTTCATCTTGGCACTGCCTCACCAGACTTTGAGAGGCCTTTTCCAAGAGGGTGATCAGCTCTCACCCAGCCCAGCACAACTACACATGTTCTCTGGGCAGTTGTTGGAGACCTGCATCTCTGGAGACATGCAATGGGCAATCCTGACTGCTGCTTTAGGTGTTTGTCAACTGTATAAGGACCACAAACACCTCGGGGGAGTGTTATGTACAGTTTAACTTCCATGTATGCCCATGTCTCTGTGAGCATCCACCAAGGGAGAGTGAAGGTTGCAAGCACAGTCTGCTTTTCAACTTGAGTTGAGGCCACTCCACAGCCAAGAGCTCAACAGTCATGGAGAAAATGAAAGCGGATCCAGGCTCCAAGGCAGGGATGTTAGGAAGAAATTCTTCACTGAAATAGTTGTTGGGATGTGGAACAGGCTGCCCAGGGAGGTTGTTGAGTCACCATCCCTGGGTGTATTTAACAGATGGGTAGATGAGGCGCTCAGGGATATGGTTTAGGAGAGGACAGGTACGGTTGGACTTGATGATCTTAATGGTCTTTTCCAACCTAGTGATGCTGCTGTGATTCTGTGATTCAAGTGCTTACCCGACTGCTCCCTGTTTCCAAGACAATTCTTGCCTTTTAAATGCTTATCCAGTGATTGAAAGTGTAAAATGCTTACATGTGCTTCCATCATTACTGCCACTGCTTCAGTCTTGGCCACATCTCGTTTTTCAGTGTTTTTAAGTAACTTAAGATGTTTGCTGGAGTCTGTGTGTCTTGGGGCACAGCTGATCAGCAGATGCCTATGTACCATAAGCATATGTCTGGGTAATTAAGGTTAATGCACAGGGAACTTCTAGAAACATAAGGAGTCACCTAGTCAGTTTTAGTGCTTAGAAGGTTAGGTAATTCTGGATAATGAGTGAATTATGTCTGTCCTACAGCTTAAGTAGGTTTTAAGTTTCACCTTTGAATTTTATTTCCTTTGTCTTTCTGCTACCTCCAGAATCCCAGGGGAGCTCTTAGCATGTGGTGACTTTGTGACGTCTTCTTTCATCAGGAAATGACTGGTCTTCTCATCAAAAGCTGAAATAACTATATACATCAACTGATGCTATCTAGAGTTTTCTTCAACAGGATCTATCACCTTTTTTTTTTTTTTTTTTTTTCAGGGAATATTCAAGTGAGGGACATCTCGAAGCATTTCTGAGTTGATATTCCTGGCTTCTCTGATATCTACCAAGGACGGGGTTGCTTATGTCTTTTATCTTGGCCTTGGGGTGATACCATGTGTATGTGTTGGAAGGAAGGGAAGGGGGGAAATGACAGGATGGGAAAAGGGATTTTGCTGTTGAGTGAGTACAAATGGACAAAAAAAAAAGCGCTGAACAAAGCTGAAAAATGGACATCCCTTGAATTGCACACAGCTGGTTTTGTATCTCATCCTCTGTTCTCACCAGCGTGTGCTGAGTGTTCAGGAAACTGAATTGCTTTTTCCCATTATTAACTACTTTGTCATGAGTGAGGTTGTATTCAGCTTGCCTTGCCCAGGGCATAATAAGTAAAGGAGTGAATGGTGGTGACACTTTATTTTTTTAAACTCAAAGTCAAAAAGAGAAGCAGCAGCAGCGAATGGGTGTTCCAGCTCTGCAGATGCTTCTCATTTTCCTGCACTGATGTCCACAGACACTAAAACCAACATCAGAGTGAGAAATAAATGAAGTGTATATGCCTCCATGCTTGTTCAACAGCCAAGAGCAAGTTTAGTATAATAATTCAAAGTTATTTATTTGGTGATTCACTGAAATAAAAAAAAAATATAGGTTGTTATTTGGGGGTAATGCTCCTTGCTGTAAAATTCCTGTGTAAATTATGAAACACTTGTAATATACTGAAATATACATCTTAGTAAAAGTAACAGTCCAAGACATCAGATTTTTAAGTATTTGGATATTGTGCCCAAAGAGTCACCTGAACTCATAATGTATAAGTTGAAATAGTTGACTGTATTGTGTGGGTCACTCTTAGGATGTGTATTTTTGCATTAGGATCTGTAAACCATACGACGTTTCCTGAAGTCTCAGAAATAAAATTTGATCATCATTAGACAAGAATGGAAAACTTATTTCCACATTAAGGTTTAAGTTTGATCAAATATAAGTGCTTACTTTTTATAAATAATGCTAACTTAAAAAAAAAGGATCATGTAAACGTATTTCATTGGGAAATGGTCTATGAACAAAGCTAGGATGTCATTATTAAATTTTTTTTGATAGATAAGATGCCAGAATATCACTCTGACAAAAAGCAAAGTAGAAAAAATGAGATTTATTTTGTAGAGATGTGGTTGGCAAATTTTGTCCAGCTCTAAATGAAGAGACCAGATATTGACTCTGCAATTATATGGTTTTGTTTAACTAATTTGCATTTCTTTTCCCTTCGTAGCAACATGGGACTAAAAGGCTTCAATGAAAATTTTAATGTAAGCCACAATAAGAAACTAACACGTAGGAGTTGTGATAGGGAGGATGGAATGAAAGTGGTGAAGGAAGAAAAGGGAGGGATTTAAAATAGTAGTAAAAGAATAATTAAAGGAAGCCCACGAAAATATGGCATTTGAAACACAATACTAACTGAATGATTACAGAAAGAGACTGAGAAGGGGTAAAATTGCCACTGTTTTGGGGTTTTTTATACCTTAGTTAAGGAAAATGAAAGCTGTAAATATCCCTTGTAGCATTATTGCCTCTTTAAAACCAACATGGTATGTGCATTAAAAAAAAAAAAAAGAAAGCTTATTGGTCTTCCAGATGAAATTTGCAGTGTAAATTGTGCTTATGAGTCAGGGTATGGAGACTGCAATGATGCTGAAGTAATAATTTCTCAGGTGTTACCCTATCCTCTTTCGGATATTCTTTGACTAGTGATCAACAACTTGTGTTTTAAGAGCTTTTCAAGGATGCTGTAGGTGTGACTGGTTGGTGGTAGAGCAAGGTACAAGTGAACTGTGTTCAACAAATATTCCAGTATTTCAAAATATAAAAAAATCAGTAAAAGGGAATAAAAAATCAGCTTGACAAATCCTATTCCAGAGTTCAGAAAACAAGGTTATTAAGTTAATATTCTGAATTTCTATCTTGATGCTTTCAAAAATAACCTCTAGTGAGTCACCCTTTGGACAAAATCTCTTGGTTCTGAAAATCGCTCATTAAGAGTAAAGCCTCCTGCTCTGCATTTCAAAAAAGCCATGGAACTAAGGAATTTGTTTTAGGACAGAGTTATTTTTAACTTTGCAGGCCAGGAACTGCTAGTTTTGTCTGTAGGCTACAAAAGATGCCCTAGCAGTGTTGGAGCACTGTGTATGTGGATGACAAGATGGTTCCCATTACTGTCCGAGCAGCACAGCAGTAGCATAGGTGGGTTCCCAGGGCTGATCAAGTTCCAATCCAGTGGCTGTTTATTAATATCCTTCTTCACTGCTCCTTCTGCAGATTTTTTCTTTAGATACCTTAGGTTTTATCCATCACTCTTTATTCTTGAGATCTATTAGATTATTTGCTGACGAATTCCCTTCATAATTTGAACTTTAAAAATGGCCACCGCTTTAAACTAAATCAAAACTAATAAAATGCATGTGAAAAAAACTCAAAAAAAATCCAGCTGTATTGGAATAGATAATCAGTTGAATTTGTTTCCCCATCCACTTTATGGATATTTCCTCCAACCACAACCGACTTGAAAGGAAGAGAAACTTCATTCATGGGAATGTAGGTCAGCCAGCAGCATGAAACCCTTTTTTTTTTTATCCACAAAGGCCCCATATTTGACAGTCTATATGTAATAAATAAGTAATGATTGTGTGTGGACGAAACAAGCTAAACAAGTTATAAAACTTGAAGGAAAACCAGCTAGACAGTCTCAATCCAGTCAGTTCCTCTGATTCAATTTGGGGCTGTCTCCATAGCCTCCTCCACAAAAATGAGCTATCATTAAGCATGCCTGAAGCATGTTCCCCTGTCCCCCAGGACCGCAGCCATTGTCTCATGTGACCCAGGTGTGTTCAGTCTCAGCGAGGGGGAGTATTTTGACAGTTTGCTGGCACAGTTGGAGCCCAGAGGCTCATTGGGCTGGGAAATGGGGCAGTTGTGCTCATCTTGGATTTGCCACTTGTGTCTTCATCTCTGAGAAGTAACAACTTGATCTTAATAAGGATAATAAGGCAAGTCAAAGTGTTTGGAGATGCCAGTGGTGTTATTCCAAGAGATGGGAGAAGAGGAGCTGCAGCGCATTTCTTGATGAAGCATTCCTGTAGTGCAGGAGTGAAGGGTACTGGGAAGGTGAAGGCTGAGATAAGATGTGAAAGGCTGGGGCAAGATGTGAATGAAGTGGGTGTGGTAAAGGATTGTTAAATTGTGTGGGTATCATAATTCAGCTGGCTAAACTTTTTTTTGTTGATTGAAAGGTTTGTCATTGTCCCATCATGCTTTTTTGTGTTCCCTGTGAGAGATGACTCCATCTCATTAGATCTCATTTAAGTAGGCTCTTCCAAAGTCTCCCTCTACTGCTTCTGAAAAAATGGGATTTACCCAAGGAGAGAGTTTTTGGAATGACATGCTGTTTCTTGTAAAAATACTCGTTTATTGGCCTGTCTCTATGTCACTGCATTCAAATCCAACAATCAGTAGATCTTACTGCTCTGTAAGTATGTTTTGAAAAAGACGCCATGTAAACTGACACAGACATGTTCTGTAAACTTGAACTCACACTGGAGTAACCTCTGGACTTAATCTATCTGGACAAGAGCTGCTCTTAATGGTTTTGCATAGGCCTTTTGTGACAGAATACGAGTGTGATGAACTGAGACACGCCCCTAGGACTGCTGTCCTTTTCCTTAGCAGGTCATGGCAATGTCCTTTTTGCTGATGGACAGCAGACAGATGAGGGAATGTTTGAAACTCCAAGGGGTCTGTATAGTGACAGCTCTGTCCTTGCTACTCTGTCTTGTACATAATTCCATACTTCTGATGAAATATGGAAAAAGGGCAGTTCTATGGTACTAGTAGGATGTCAATATGGTGATATCTTCCACTGAAAATTTTGGCAACAAAGTTATAAGTATTTTCACCCATTACTCTCACAATCCCTGGTGTGTTATGTCTTGGTTGTTCCCTGCTCTTTCATTCTTTCTTCCCTCCCCCCCCCCCCCTCAAATTATGTATAAACACTAAAAAAACCCAAACTCAAACAACTCCACTTCATAAACATCACGTGTTATGTCCCCCTATGTGTTCACATGTATTTCAGTGGGTGTGTTCTACTCATAGATAAGGAATGTCAGTTTCCAAAAGGTGAGTAGAATGAGATTACGAAGGGAAAGACCACCTCTGCCCTTCAGTTAAGGTTCATCTCCTGAAAAATCTCTAATTACATTTGTAAATGTAAGTTTGTGATGCCCAGGTGTTATTGTTGGCAAAGTCTAAAATGTTAAGAAACTTCTATTAGAAATTATTTTTTTATCATGTGCAACTATCTATAACCATACATTATAATATACGCTCATAACTATGATACAACCCACTCAAAATCATGACATTAATTAGAGCAACTCTAGTCTTAGCCCATTTAAAACGTTTGAGGCAAGATTTAGATCCTGACTGAAGAAACGTGAGTTCTCTTTTCCTCCCTTGAACTTACATGAAATGATTGCTACGTTCTCTTGCATGCCAGGCAAGGCTTTACAAGTTCTTGTAGACCATAAGTAAATGGATATGTGGCTGAGATGGTGCCCTGGGGCTAAATGCTTATGTAATGATAAATCTGAACAAGGAACAAAGCAGCCCGTCAAAAGGAGTGCTTATTGTTAGATGTTGATGCTCGAAGGCTGGGAGGGATGGATTGCCTGAGGAATGATAAAAATGATGATGTTTACCATAATGCATATTAAGTTGTGTAGAATGACTAAATATTTCCATGTTGGACATTGCACTAACACAACCTTAAAGTTATACTGTTAGAAATCATATCAGTTCACGGAATATTGAAGTGTCCCATGGCAAAATCGGTTCAGGTTCCTGTGTGCCTGTCTTAGGGCCCTGAGTGTGTTCAGCAGTAGGAACACTAACCTAACCTACCCTACATCAGGTTATGTGCAAGAGACACAGCAGGAATGTGAAATTATATAAGAGCACAGCAGAAATAATGCTGCTTTAGGAACCTTCTTTTATGTTTCTTGGCATAGCAATTAAACCATAAATGTTTCATTACTATATTAACATAGTTTCAGCTTGTCTAATATCCTGCTGCTTCTACAGCAAAAGAAAGCAATTGCTGCTTTACAAGAGGAAGAGAATTATTTTTTTGTAAATAACAAGTGGTTATCCTTGGACAGTGTTCAACCATTCCTGCTCCACTGTTACTGATGGTGTTGCAGTTCTGCCCCATGTGAGAAGTTGCATTCTTAATTAGCCTAATGGTAGTCCCTCAATATGTGCAATGGAACTGAGGAGCCCTTCCTAATTCAAAGGGTTCTAGAATTGTATCCTTTGCAATTACCTCTCTTGGTGTGATGAGAAAGGTGGAAGAAGAATCCGTGTCTGCCTCTAGCTTATCTTTCCAGGCTGGGAAGGCTCAGTACAGGCTCAGTCGTGGGTGGGTGTCCTTTGCAGCTTGCTGGACTTGTGGCCTCTGTTGTCAGTCTTTGTTGCTGAAGCTTTTATGGAGCAGGAGGCAGGCTTTACCTGAGTCATGTGTTTAAGAGTTTCCAAACTGGAGGGTCATCTCTTCTGATCATTGAAAGGTCTGGAAAAATGATTCTACTAATTCTGCATAGACTTCTCAGCCATAACTTGTACTTGGATCTCCCGCCATCTCTTGCATACACCTGCCAACTGCTCCACCTTCATTTATTTTGTGCCCCAAAGACTCCAATCCCACCCCTACCCTCCACACCTCACACACCCCCATCTCTCCCTGAAATGTTGTAAAAAATAAACTTGTAGTTTATTTTGAAAACATTTGACCTTAATTAGAACTTAATTTCTGTTTCTGCATTTTGGATGATGGAGTAAAGAACCTCTGTGAAGCCTGTGCTCCATGGATGAAATGTAGATTGCAAGTGATATGCAAGTAATTTTTTCTGTACTTTCTAGGTCAGTGTAGAAACTGGAAATCCTCTCAAAATTCTCTATATTACTAAGACACATATCTCTCCTGAGTTGTATAAACTGTATTTGAAATATATATACGAAAATAAGTTTGAGTTGGTTTCTTGGAACAGGTTTTGTTTGTTGTGCTGAGAAGTAGGGTTTGGTTTTGCTTCATCCTGAAGTTTATCAGAAACAGTCTATAAATGTTTCTTTTTTAACTCAGGTGCTGCACCACCAACATAAATCATGTGTGTCTGTAAATGTAATTGTTCTAGGAGGGAATTGCTTTTGGTGAGATGAGGAATGAGCGATTCAAAGGTTGGATACCAGAAAGCTGTCTGCTGAGAGCAAAATGTTGATGAGTAGGGAGGTATGTTAAAACTGGCTGTACATCTTTGATGAAGAAACCATTGTGCTGTTTTGGACTAGGCATCTCTAAACAAACACTCTTGGATGTTGAGAGAGACAATCCTGCTGTGATCCTTTTTTGTCTCCTTGCAAGGTTACTTTGAACCCAGGCACTAGCCATGTCCCCTCCCTAATCCACACAGGGGAGGATGGCAGCACGGGGGCATGTGGCTAACAGATGAGGATGATGGGGTGGCTTCTCTCTCGGGGCAAACTTGTTGCATCTTTATTTATTTTTGATGATTGCTTGTACCTGAATGGTGCAAAACTGCAGATACATAAATTCAGATACCTGGGTAAAATAGCAGGTTTAATTTTCATTTAGCATAGAAACAGGGAGGAAAACTTTAACTTCCCTAGAGACTCAATTTTTAGAAAACTGCATACAGTATTACTTGTTGAAAAGCAAGTTTTTCTACAGTAGGCTCATTTTCTGATAATGTGAAGGGGTTTATAATATGGCTTGAAATTAAGTACTAATTTAATCATTCATTCTTTGTGGCCTATAGCTGAAATGTAGCTTAATTTCAATGACAAACCTCAAAATTCTGTTTTATCTGAGGTGTCTTCAATTAAATTGGAGCATTCAGTGAATAGGAAGAAAAAGAATTACAGATACTTGTCTTCTTCTGGTCAGTTAATAGATTATTCTGGAAGGCTGATAGAAGCAGACCTTTCCCTGGGTTCGCTTTGGAAAGAGGCAAAGTGCTGTGGTTGATGATAGAAGCTTCTGCAGATTGTCATATCTCTCTGTTACATGTCTTTATGCAGGTTTTTATGCCTGATTGCTTAGGAGATAAACCTTATGTCTCCTATGAATAGATATGTTTTACCACTTTTGTCAGTTCTCACCTTTAATGTCAATACTGTTCCTCCTATATTAAGATTTATTTAGTGCCATTTCTTTCCCCTGTTCTCTGTGTTGTGAATCTGGGTTCTGCTTAATCGTCTACGTACCACAGGAAAAGTAGCAGGGTAGCATTTAGCATCTCTTCCAGTCTTTATCCTTTGATGTAATGCACAGATTTTGTTTTTTCTCAGCAAAATGCAGCAAGCCCAAACAAAATATTTTGCCAGAATCAGTGGGGATTGTTTACCTATTGCCTGGGATTGCTGTGAAGAAACCCTTCCCTGCAGTTTTCCACCCTGTTACTGAGTGATATGCAGTTATGGTTCCAAATCAAACATACAGTTTTGTTCCAGAGGAGCTGTGAGTGATGAGAGATCTGAGATTTACTTGAAGACCTCAGTTTCCCTCCCATCAGTGGTCCTGGTAACGCCACAGGACAGCAAGAAAGCTGCTGCCTTTTGATGCAGAGCACATTGGTTTTCATTTGTTGAATTCACTAGCTGCTCTCTGGTCCTGGATCCTCTTGGGAGAAGTGTCAAATAGCTCAAATTATAGTAGCAGTAGGTGGTAACCTCTTTCTTGTTATGTTTGACTTTGCAAAGCCATGGTACATGCTGATGGTCAGTGCTATAATGACCAGAGACCCTCTGCAGGTCTGAAAGAAGTAGCTAGTCATTATGGGGTTGTCCTTCTTAGTAAGAGGCTTCTGCTCAGCCCTGGATCTCTCTAACTCATAAGAGTTAGACCTTATGAGTTGAAGAACTGCAGGGGCAGCTCATTAATAAAGGTGATGAATTAGAAGGTGAGAGCCAGGTTTCTGAAAGCCCTCCATCGGTGTGGTTGTCTGCCTAGCCAATGCTTGGAATAAACATATCATGGAAGTGTCATGAGTATTGCCACCTGCCCCCTCATCCCAAAAGTCCAGAATGATGAATTGTCACAACAGGAGCCACCAAAAATTGGTATCCTCAAGGGCAGAGGGGAGATGCAGCTGCTGAAATGCAGGATAGATTGATGAAAGAGGATAGATTTAGATTAGATATTAGGAAAAAAATTTTCACTATGTGAGAGGTGAGGCCCTGGCACAGGCTGCTCAGAGAAGCTGTGGCTGCCCCCTCCCTGGCAGTGTTCAAGGCCAGGTTGACTTTGCTAGTGGAGGGTGTCCCTGCCCATGGCAGTGGGGTTGGAATCCCTAGTTGGAACTAGATGATTTTTAATGTCCCTTCCAACCCAAATCATTCTATAAATCAGCAGAAGACCCTTTCTATGACACTTTCTGCTGTCAGGACTTCTTCTGTATTTTAAATTTAATAATTACCAGAGTAAAAGCCCATTCCTTTATCTCGCTTCATGTTCACGAAACTTAGAATCCAGACAAGCCACAACGTGAGAGGTTTTTAAAGTAAGCTAGAAATGTTCATGTATGCTATCCATCTAGACATTAATACTATTCATATTCCTATTGTATTGGCGTTTCTGACACATATGAGTGTTTCTCACAGCTGTGCTTCTCCATTTCATTTTGGCTGAGAAATAATGAAGGTAAGCATGAAAGCGCTGCTGTCCTTAGTGGGCAGGTTTGGAGGCGTTAGTAATGATGAGTTGTATTTGGGGCTGCTACAAGCATGTTTGATTGTTTGCATGAATAGGGCCTGGGCAGCAGTTCCAGGATTTACCCCTAAAAGGAGGATGAGCTTGGCTGGAGATGCAGTCAGTTCCGAGGGACATTGCAGATGAGTATGAAAGGATTTTGATATTTTATGTGCCTAGGTTAACAGATGGCAGATGCAATGCAGTACACATTAATGTAGAATAAATAATGAATCTTAGAGGAAAAAATAAGAGGAAACATCTGCTGAATTGAAACATGATGTATCATATTGACTGAGGAAGAGTAAGTTACCATGGAGAAATTCTCAAAATGGGCAATACAAAGAGTAAAAAAGCCCTGTTACTGCAATATTTTAATTATTTTTCTTTATTTTTTTTAGAACATGATGTGTTCATCTAGGGATGTATCACTGCAGGAACATAAATGTTAGTTCAATAGTTTAAAGAGCTTCCTTCACTCAAACACTTGAGTTGTAGAGCATGTACAGAGTTACTCCACTGCCTCCCAAGGATGTGTTTCTGAGAAAAAGTGTTTCAACAGTGAAGCAACTCTTCACAAATGAATTAATTTGGGAAAAGTGGGATGGTGCAAGGGCTTAAGAAATATGCAGTATCATGCTCAGGGGCAGGACCCATCACTTGCTCTTTGGGTTCCTTTTGTGTGAACCCTTAAATCAGCCAATTTCTGGCAATGTTGCTTTGCAGTAACCAGGAGGGGCTCATTTTATTATAGCAAAATTGTTTGAGTCTTTGGTGAAAATGGTACTTCCAGGGAAACAGTCTGTGTTTCCTTCCAGTGCTGATTATTGTTGTATGCACGTTAGTCAATTTTAATTATTTCTTGGTGCTTCTTATTTTAGTTTGTGAAATGAAAGGTGGCATTGATATTGTTGACAGGTTCAATCTCCCTCTCCTTCCTAGTACCAGAGCTGTAGCTGACGTTATGCACGTTTTGTGAAAAAGGGTTAATTTCCTGCAAATCCTATAATGTAATAACAAAAATACTGGTTACAAAGGTTATTTTTAATTTTTTTTTAATCTGAATGTATTTTTGTTTTGTTTTATGAATGTTAAATAAACTGAATACTATTAAAATTTCATGTCAGCCTGGAGAAGATACTTGCGAACTCATTAATGCTGTACAGCTGTATATCGCTATCCAAATTTCAGTGATTATTTTCGTGTTCAATGTTTTTATTTCAATATTTGTCAGAAAAATACTGTCAATACATTTAACCTTTGTATCCAGAAAGTGCGATCATTCATGTTTGCAGTATAAATGATCCAGAAATCAGTGAGACTAGATATTCTTATTGTGTACATTTTATAAAGATACACTGACATTGATTCTGAGACCCCATCTCAGTTTTTCCATTTAAAAATAACTTGAATAATGTGACATTTATGTCACATTATGAAAGAAAGAGAGAGAGAGAGAGAGAGAGAAAGAAAGAAAGAAAGAAAGAAAGAAAGAAAGAAAGAAAGAAAGAAAGAGAGAGAAAGAAAGAAAGAAAGTGAAAATTACTGGAAAACTTGCTGAATTGTCATGTTTACTTGTCTGCAAGGTGTCCACTTGAAGGAACAGCAAGCAGGCAAACAAATGTCTGGGATGTCATTCAGAATAAACATACATGAGCACTGGATTTTATATTAAAGGAAAGGAGGCAATTTATGGTGTGGGGACAATCAAGAAAAGTAAATACAACTAGAATAATTGGAGAAAGCCAAGCAAAATGTGGTGGAGTGGTGAAATCTAAAAATAGTAGGTTTCTGTGTGTTGTAAATGTTATCATGATTAATAAATATTCTGATAGACATACTGGAAGGCAATATAGGTTCTGCTGAGAGTTATGAAGTTTTCCTTGGAAAGCAGGATTTAAAGCTCTTCTCATACAGTAAAAGTAAGAATTTTCATGGGTCACTACAGACCCATAAAATGAGCTTCCACCAAATGTTATTGTATTTTGACTGTTAATGTCTGTGAATTATTGGCAACTGTGACCTAACAATTATGCCATCTTTCCTTATTTACATTTCCTGCCTGATGTAAAATCTCAGCAGTCATTGTATATCACTTGGCCTTTTTCAGCGCTTTATATTTTTCATCCAAGTGGACAAGAAAAATGTTTAAATTGGCATTACAGAATATTCCTGAAACACACACAAAAAAAAATGTTTGCTGATTGAACGTAGAGAAGAGTAACTAAGACAAAACAGTTGTAAAATATCCCTCCTGATGTGAAAGACATGCAGTTTCATTTTTTAAACATTACGTTACTTGGGTAATTCAGTTTGACATGTGGCTGTAAATAAGTTAGTTGAACACTGAGTTGCTTTTGATGTGGCCTGCATGTATGTGTGTATGCAAAGTGTGTTTTATAAATGTATATGTGCATGGCAGCAAATGTGATAAGTAGCACAAGATATATATGTACTTGGTTGGTTTTGGCAACTTCGCTTGCAGCGTTTAGACCACAAGGCTTCTTTTTACATTCCACATCTCAGAAAGGCTTCAAAGAGCTATTAATTATCAAACAAGCCCAACCCTTGTTTGTTTTGATAGTTATTTGAGAGATGGCTATGAGCTCCTTTTCCAGAGGAGAAACCCTGTAATTTAAAGTGCCTGAGCTTTACAGTGCCTGGGCTGTGGCAGACCCAGGAATGGGGATTTGCGCAGCCCCCATCTCTGGTGCCAGCCCCCAGCCCACCCCTCTGCCCTGGCATCTGTGTGCAATGAAATGCACTGCAGCCAGGATTATTTATTCTGCCAGCAACCATTTACTCCTGGTTACTGTCTTTTTCCAGGGATTCTCCTTTTCCCCATTACCTGCAGTAAATTAAAAAATTTCTTTCGTGCAATAGGGAGGCAGGCCATGGCTGCCTGAATAAGCTGCCTTACTTGTGCAGCTGGAAAGAGAAATGGGTTTGAACTCAATAACACATATCACAGTGTTTCCATATAGGCATTATCTTCTTTGTTTAGAGGCTCAAAACCCTTTGCTAAAGTGCAGAAGTTCTAATTGTATCTGAATAATTGCTGGAGAGTTGCTATCAAATGAAGTACCTCAGTCACAAGGTAGCTACTTTATTGTATTGGTACTAAGTCTACTCAAGGTTTGCTTAAAATTAAGAAAGTTATTTGGTTATAAGTGAAAAGTTTTTGGGTTTTTTTGGTTTTTTTTTATTTCCCTGGTGCTTTCATTTTCATGATCAACTTAAGGGTTATACTGGTGAGTTTTATTTTCTACTATGAAGCTCATTGTCTCACAACATCAGGTTTTTTATTACACAAATTTATACTAGTTTTGTGGCCCGGATTTTGAAAGAGGGAAGAAATTGTAGGTAGAGCCAGAGAAGAATATTTTTTAGTGGCCACAAAACATTACACATAAATAATTTATTATTTTTATGCCCAATGTGACATCTTATCTATTCAGCCATTGAAAGGCACACTAAATGAAAACTTCATGAATGTGTGCAAAAATATTTACAGCTCATAAGGTCCCCATATTTAAATAGTAAGTGTTTTTAATGGATCAAGTTTTGGTCAAGGGTTAAAGACGCACGATCTATTTCTGGTACCACTACTGACCTTCTGTAAGACCTTGACAGTCCCTTGCTTCTGTTCCTTTCCCCATAATTTTGTCTAATACAAAGGATAATGTCCTTGGGGCAAACGGTTAATCTTCAACATTCAAAACATGTCCAGTATAAAACCATCCCAGTCTTGACTGGAACCTCACTGCTTTGTGAAAGCACACATTGTTATTAACCCTAGAGTAGTTCCTGAAGCTGACTTCAGATTTAAGAGGAAATGCCTGCATAAAACTTGCTCTTGGGAGTTACAGGATTGAGGTCGGTAAGCTGTAAAGCCTGCGGTGTCTGGCAGCACAATCACTCACGTTTCAAATAATTAATAAACGCTCCTCTTTACTGCATTCTGTGCCCATATACAGAAGCAGCCCATGCCACAGCCCAGGGATTTTAATGACGTTACGATAAACGTGTCCTTGACTTGATCGGACGGTTTTACTCAGGCATCCCTTGCTGGAGCTTGTTGGGGCTGGCAGCCTCCTGCTGCCCCCTTTGCAGAAGCTCTTCCCAATGCTGCTTCAGGGCAAGGCCATGTGCAGCTCCAAAAAAACACAAGAACCCTTTGGGAAGTGACGGGCAGCTGACTTGGGAATTTCCCTTCTTCCCGTGCTTGTCTCTCACCTTTGTTTTTCTGGTGCTGAGCATGAGCCAAACTTGTATGAGTCTGCTTTGTGCAGGAGCCATTAACTGGGGAGCTGGGCGCTCCCTGTGCAGACATGCAGTGAGTGAGTCCCATCTTCTAGAGCTTGTCATCAAAAACCTATTTGGTGCTTATTTAAGATTTTGCTACTCAAAAATTCCCCATCATAAGGCAAATTTAAACAGAAGAGTAATAAACATTGCATTGCCACGCTGCTGGTGGTGCAGTGGTCTGTGTACTGTTTGTTGTGTGGGGTCACACCTATACAGGCAGTACGTAGCTGTGTGAATGAAACCTACATCTCAGATTTTGATGGGGTTGCAGTAATGGAAGTTCATCATTTAAAAGCTGCTGCTGAAATGCTTTTGGAGGGGATAAATTGTAGTTTGTGCACTTTTTTCATAAAATGTTTTGGCTGATGGAACCTGCTTCTATTCTGGCCTTAGCTACTCCAAGCTTTGCCCTACAGACAGTTGTCAGCCCCTCAGACAAGTGCGTGCTGTGTAGCAAGTCAAATGAGAAATAGCCTTTGAATGAGCCAGGCCATGTTTGTATTTTTTCAGCACAGATGATCAAAATGTTGGATTCTCAAGCTGATAGCAAGCTAGTAGGGTAATATGTTTCCATCCACCACTCCTGCACTGTACTGATGTTTTGGGGTTCTATCCTGTGTTTTGGTGGTTCACCCTCTGCAGGGCAGCAGCCTGTGCATCTGTAGGCACAATCTAGCTCAATGGAGCTAGATCCCGTCCCCTTCTGCTGAAGCCATGGAGATGAATCCCTCAGGTTGTGTTTTCCCAGGAAAAAACCCCACATAGAAGGAAACTTGTGCATTTTAAGCTACTGCTTCTTCATCATCTACCCAGAAAGATTGCAGGGGTGTTTACTTTCTTGTTAGAGCTGTAGTAGTTTTCATCAACTTCAAAGTATTATTTATTTTTGTAGGACCAAATATTCACTCTGATAACTGCTTCCTTCAGTATAAGTTTTGAAAGTGTTAGTCTTCATTTTTGACTGTGGAAGATGATGAGATGCAGTTATTTCCTTGTATTACCTACCTAATTTCAGAATCTCCAGTGGGATTTTTTTCTTCCTTCAGTTGCCCTCTAAAATTCCTCTCTGACACTGCTGGAAAGGCTCTGGATTAATCTCCATCAAGAGTTTAGGTAACATACATTCAGTAGCTGTTCTTTTCATGTGCTGCTGTTAGAAGCCTTTACCTGGTAGAGGTCAGGAACTTATTTTTAGAGATGCAGGCCTGACTTAAGGCAAAATATAGAAATCAGTAGAGCTCAAAATTGACTTTGCTGCTTTTGTGATTTGTCTGTGTGCCACAATCCTTACGTTATGCTGGTCTGTGGGGGGTTGGAGTACCAGGCCTGATGGACTCATCGCTACCCTGTGAGAGGCTGCTGGTGATGACAGCATGGTGTCACCAGAGAGGCACAGGACAGACAGCATGAAGTGCAAGCCAGCTCCTGAGTGTGGAGCCCACACCTTGTATTTGTGGGTTGGCTCCTTTCCTAGCCGGAGTGGACCAGCCTTTGGAGGTAAGTGGTCCCCCTTCAGATTTGGGGGAGGTACCTGCTCTGCCCTGCTAGCACCTTCCCAGTGCCAGTGGCTGTTCCCCTGCTGGGTGTCCCCAGGGAGAGGTACCCAATGCTGATGTAAGCTCTTAGCAGCGCAGCACTCTATGGCTTGAAGGTGATTATAATTGTGGAAGAAACAGGATATTTAAGATTGATTTGGAACCCAAATCATTGGTGGTAGTAGTAGTGTGTAGTAGTAGTGTTGCAATGAGAGAACATTTGTGGGGAAAGCAGTACTTCTCAAACTTATCATGGAAGTGAATGGAGGGGAAATCACTGGCTTTACTGAGCAACTCCTGGAATTCAGTTGTGAGTTGTTTCTTTTTTAAATTGGTTGTGAAGATCCTAAGTAGGTCAGTGCATATTTCATAAAATACTAGAGCTCCTAAAGCCTGATTAGGAGAGGTTACTGAACGCTTGCTTTATACATTTGCTCCTTCGTTCAATGTTTTCTTTTTCAATTTGTGTTCTTTATATCTTAATACTGCTTTGTTGCTTGTGGAACAGACTGAAAATTGTTTATTTTATTTAAAAAATAAATCTAAGTAGCTTGGGATTTTTCTGTTTGCTTTTTTTTTAGCTTTTTTTCTTTTTTGATGCAATGGCTTTTAACGCTCTGCATCATTTTATTACAGAATGAAACTTCCTATTATTTCCTCATTTCTATTTCAGAATATTTTGTGTCTTTTGAAAATATCCATTAAGTATAATGACTTTGCTTTACTTATTCCTAAGTGATCTACTCTAGATGATCCTGCTTGGGCGGGGGGTTTGGACTTAGTGATCTTTCGAGGTCTCTTCCAGCTCCTAATACTCTGTGATTCTGTGTGATTCCCTATATTGGGATGCTGAAATCCTTATGATCATTTATTTCCTGTTTGTAAGTTCCATTTTCCTTTTTGTATAGGGTATCTGAGTCCTTTTGGGAAAGGAGAGGGAAAGAGAGGAGAAAAATCAAAATGGGAATTTGGGAAGGGAAAAGCTGATAAAGACACTCTACCTGTTACAGTGTAGATGGTCATTATATGGAAGCAGCAGGAAGATGTTTGGTCATCCCTCTTGATACAGAACCATTGATAAAACGTTGGATGCAAACAACAGGGTTCTTCCATAGTGGCTGTCCCTAGTCTAAGCTTTACACAGTAAGTCTGCACGCAGCTTACTCGTATTTGAAAGGAAGGAGCAAGAAGTACTTGCATGGCCCAGGTTAGTAAAGGGATGCTTCAACTGGAATTCTTATCCCTGCATGAAATGCTCTTGGTCTGACTCTGAAATTGTAGAAACTCAGAGTCCTCTGGTGGTCTGAAAGTCCACAGGAGAGAAAATAAATGTGTATGAGAACAGATATACTTTAATAATATTTATACAGCTGTAAGAGTTTTATTTTGCTTTACAATTTCAGCAACTGCATGTAATCCAGGAATATTTCCATCAGCCTTTTGACAACAAACTTCAGGTGTTGTAAGTGAAAGGCCAACAATCTTACCCGCAAACCCATGCACTTAACACTTCTTGTATTGTGAGCTGATAAATCTGAACACCCGTTCCTTATTACTACCTTTATTTTTTCTTTCTGAAGCATATTTACTTTGCTGCCTTAGAACTGATATGATAAGCGGCTCAATAGCATCAACATGTATCCATGAAAGACAGTACTGACGTACGTTGCAGCTGCAGATGTTATGGAAGTTTGACAAAAAATGTCCGATAACTTCTGTAGTGTTCAAGGTCATAGAAGAAATATTTCTTTCTTACTGTAGGAACTTGGTTTTAACCTGCGAGTCATAAAACAGAAGCTGTAAAACAAGTCTGTGAAATATAGAAGAAGAATATTAGTTGTTCTCAACAGACAATTCATTCCATAGGTACTGAAGTAGACTCAGCTGTGTTATCAGTTCAGTCCTGGGGAGAGAAAGTGTATGGTCATCACAGACTAATGTCTTTTTACGGGGAAAAGTTTTTATTCCATTAGTCAGTGAGTTGTTGAAATAATAAAATATGTACTGTTCATCTCTTATTTTCATTTCCTGATGTATGATAGTTTGAACTGCTGTTGAGTAAAATTTGCAGCAAATGTTCTTTCTTGTGCTCATTTGATATAGTTCACACTCCATTAACGTCCTGATAGAGAGAAGGACATTACTGCATAACTTTTTATTTTCCTGTACCTCTGAGATGACTTTGGGACACCATACTGTGACCGCAGATGGCTGCAGAACATCATATGGGTTTTAGGCAGTGTCAGTGCAGTGGGATGGATTCTACTGTGCTACTCTACAGGCTGTTAATAAACTTAATCATCATATTCTGAATTAATTAAAAAATAATCTATAGATGAATGTGTCCCATTGTGCACAAACTTATTGGAGCACTCCACTGCAAATGCCACTCTATTTTTGGTAATTACTTTAGCTAAGCATATCTGCAAGCCCCCTCTTTAAGTAAAATTATTTCACATTGTTAAAAAAACCCCACCAAAAATCACCTGCCCAAGACATTGTGGTAGAAAGGTGGTTTCTGTAAAAGCAGAAATTATTTTGTCTATTTCCACTTGCTTCACACAATTAAATATTTGTATTTTTCAGTTTAAGCCTTTTTTTCATGTTTTTTTTTAGTCATTTCTTCAGCAGCAGCTTACATAAAGGCAGCATTTGTATTTGAGAAATTGCCTTTTTATAGAGGTAGGACAAAACTGGTCACCTGATGGAAAGGAGAAACTGAATCCAAAATCAGTTTGAATACAAACAGTGTTAAAGAGGTAAAGATCTAAAGACAGATACTAAAGGAGCTGTCTGGGTGGAAAAGATAAGGTGACATAGATCACCTTAATGAACGTTTCAACCAAAATATTAAAATTCAAGTCCCTAAACTCCGTACCAAGAAATGCTGAATGCTTTTCATTCTTTTTAACGGAAATGAAAATAGAACCCCCTCTTTTTCATCTGAAAGGCTTGTGTTTATCTATCTAAATACATGGCCTGTCAGCAACAATAAGTATTTGCAGATTCCTTTGGGGTCTCTGGGGATGGAGTGTTAAGCAACCTTTGAAATCTACCCCGAGTGTCTGTGACAGAGCGCATGAGCCTTGGGGCTGTGGTGCAAGGAAAGGGTTAATTAAACAACTCTCTATGGAGGGGCCCGGTCCTCATTCTTATCGAATGATCTACAGAGGCATAGTGTGGTATCTGTGGGTGTCTGTGACTCTCTCCAGTCTCTGTCAAGTGAAGCAGGGCAAAAGGGAGTAAAATGAGGCTGGAAGGATCCCAGCTATTACTGAGGAAGCTGAGATCAAGGAAAATCAGGCACGGGGGTTTCCCACATTTGGAAGGTCTCATTGTTTAGCTTAGTCTTTAAATGAGCATCACTCTGCAGCAAAAAGAGTGGGCTTAGTATCTGCTGTACTATGTTCCATTGCATCACGTTAGCCATCAGGCTATGTGGTTTATTTTATTTGTTCCATTCCGTTGTGATTTGTGTACTGTACGATCAGCTGCATGTGCTCAAAGGTGACTCAAACTGATACTACCATGACCCTCTGCTAGTTTGCCCTGGTTCACAGAGGTTGCAGACCAGTGCCAAACTGGACTCCTTATAATATATTTGATCTCAAAATAAATACTTAGAAAGTGTTTTTTGTCTGAAAAACAACCACAGAAGCAGGCAAATCCCTCTGTGAGGTACTCATGCTATTGTAATGTTTGACTGTGGGTAACAGAAACAGGTCTCATGCCCAAGGTGTGACTTCAGGCAATATCTCAGCAGCAACAGCAGTAGTGGTAAGAGCTGCTGCTTTCCAAGAGGTATAAGGAGGGGTTAAATAAAGAGTGCTTAAGTTATCGTTTTCTTTGCTAATAGATCTTTTCATTTCACTTGTTCTTAAAATTACTTTCTAGGATTTGTATTTTGGATTCCTGAAGTAATTTTACAAAAAGCTACGCTCAATCAGATTTGAGAGTCCTGAAAATCAGATACAAGCCTATTCAGCAGACAAAACATGAAGTATTTTTGCCTGTGATTTAAGAAACTGCATTTCAAATTGATGTATTTTAAGACTGACCTGGGTGGGAAGAAATCAGAAGATTCAGATATGGGCTTTGAATCAAATTGTGCTCAAGACCATACGATTGTGTAAATTAGGAGCGTAAGAAACCTCAGCTCATGCTAGCAGCTATCTGAAGAAGAGCCAAGGCTCTCATCATCTCACAGAGCACTGAAGCCTGTGACTATTTTCTTGACACCTTTCTAAGTCTGCCCAGTGAGAAGCACTGTGCGTGGGGTAGAACGTCTCCATCTATTTTCAGTGTCCAGTTCAGCATATGTCAAGATTTTGCAAACTCATGGTGTCTTGGCTTGCATCAGTTTTTCATCCCTATTCCTTAAAACACAGCCAAACAAACTGCAGATGTACCCCAGCCTCTTACTCATGTGATACAAAAGCAGATGTGTCAATGCACAATCCATTCCTCTACCATCATGGAGAAGGGTGTCCTGGGCAGGATGTCCTGGACATACTTGTGTGACTCAGGATAACACTGTAGAACATACTCAGGATGTCACATTAAAGGCTTTGGAGGCTGGGAAGAAAGTCTTTACTGGACTTCAGGGGTGTGGTTGAGTTATTAGATGAGAATTTGGTTTCATCCCAGATTCCAGGTAAGCTGCAATTTTTGTTAATGAACAGAACATTGTGTGAACTTCTGAAGAAGATAATGGACCATGCAGGCACCTTTATCTGATTGATGTCTTTGTCATTATCTTAGATTTCTGTGTGCTTCACAGGGATAGATAAGAAATAGCAGGTCTTGTCCTGATTTTTTAGAAGAAACCTTCTGAGGCACCAGGTGATGTGGCAGACCACCAATTTGGGCTGATTGCATCAAGTGAAAACTCAGTACTTGCTATGTCCAATTTCATTCCATATATGCAATAATACGTTTGCTTTCCTGTGTCTGGAATTTTACTTATTCGTTATTTGCCCACGAGAAAAGGTAAATTCATTGGCATTCTTTGATAGCTTCCTGGAGTTCTAACATTCCCACCTGACTTACAGTTCATCTTTTTATCATGATTTGGAAAGTTTCACATAACTTCTGCTTCCTTGCATTCCTTTTAGTTCTGCCTGTCTGCTGTAGGAAAAATTCCTCCAGTTTTATCTGGTGCGATCTTTTGGAAGCTTCAGTCTCTGGCGTCTTTCTTTAAATTGTTTAGTAAACAAAAAACATTGAGTTTAATTTGGATGAAAATTTCTTTTTCTCTTATTTTTCTATAATGCCTAGATTGCATTTTGATTCCTGAACATTCTGAAATATAACAAATCTGGTTAGAAATGATAGGTTTAAAGCAAGCAGCCTGGAAGCGAACAGTTCATTTGCCGATACTGTAGGCTTTGAGTCCATGCTAATGAACTAAGTGCTGTCCTGGAGAGACATAATTCCTCTCCGTTCCATGACTGCATTTATTTCTTTCATTTGGAACACTTAAAAAAATGTATCTCTTTCTTCTTCTTGTACCTATCTCAAGAAATTTCACTTACTTGGAAAGTTCTTGCCTCTTCTGGCCGTTGGCAGGCTCTTACTTGGGTGTATTTGGCTACATGGTTTTAGTAGTGGTGCTGCATTGTGCCTCATCCATCCTCCAGCACAGACCAGACCCCTGTGCGAGCAGTGTAGTTGGTGGGAGTGATGAGCTGATAGCGTGCACCAAGTCCCGTTTTCATCAGAGCGCTAGAGACCAAGTAGCAAGAGTTTGGCTCAAGCTGAACATCACCTGTTTCTCCAAGCTTCCATATGGCATTTATTGTGGAAAAGCGTTTAAATGATCACCTATGTAAGATGTTGCTGAACAGCCACGTGGAATATGTCAAACTACTATGAAAAAGACCATTTTTCATAAGATTAATAATGCTGAAAAAGGAAGTTGAGTCTTTGTGATTGAAGACAGCTGTTTAGTGGGGAAACATAATCCTGGGGACAGCTTGTAGGAGCTGGTCTTGCTCCGGTTTGTCAGCATGGCCTCTATGGCGGCTCATTAGAGAACAGTGGCAATGTGCTTGCCAAAAGTCATGAAGCTGAACTTGTGGAGTGTTTTTATTGCCAATGTTATTCCTAGTAACTTTGTAAAAAAGCAAAGGGTGCAAATGAAGTAGCAATAAGTGGTTGGACATACCAGATGTTTCTGGTTCGCTGCTGCACTTATGGCAGAGGAAGCAGTCTGCAAACTTGTGGCAGCAGCCTTGTACCCTTTTGTCTGTTCTGGACTTGTGAGGAGCCCTTTTTTTTTGCAGGGGAAGTGAAAAAACTAAAGAATTTTGAAAGAGCCTCATATCATACGACATCATGTACTTCAGCTCCATACCTCAAAGTACTTGCTCCGGCTCACAGTTTTGCTCACAAGTACAGCAGTGTATATTTTATTGAGGTGACTGGTGAGTGTGCATGTCAGGCAAAGATCTAGTTCACTTCTGTCCGTTATTTGCTGACAGCTGAAGGACAGAATACTGGTACATGGGGTTTGTGCGAAGTTCTGGGTATAGTGCAACATACCAGAGTCAAGTTTAACACTATGGAGAAAGACTGGTGTTTGTGTAGAATAGACACACCCGCCCCGTTCTGCCCCAATGAATCCTGGCTCTTGCACACAGTTGTTCAGCCACGGTTGTGGTTGGTTCCAAGGTAGGGAATTTAACAATACATGCCATGCTTGCAGTTTAATTTGAGAATAAAGCAAAGGAGCTCTGTGTGCTCTTATTTTTATCTGTTGGGGTTTTTTTTGTTTTTTTTTTTTTTTGTAAAATTTTAATGGTAACCATCTTACCACATTGTTACTAATGTCAGATATATTAGCTATATAGATATGTATGCTTTGAAAACTTCTTGTACTGCATAGTTCAACAAGGCGTTTGTGACTTGCACAGCCTAACCACTGAACGTACAGAGGTTCACAGCCCTTGTGCTTCCATGCTGCTGGCAAAATAGGAATAGCTCTTGAATAAATTCTGGAGAGAACTACTGTTCTAAGAAACAGATTTTTGTGGTTGTGTGAAAAAATATTGTACATAGCTTATTTAATATGCTTGAGTTCCTTTTTAACAAAATATTAACCTTTTTAAAAGATCTACAGATATTACAAGTTCTGTGTGATAGCTGATTGTTCAATAGCAATTTTTTTCTCACACTCATGCATAAAACAAAGAACTTGGAATACTCCAGACCATATAATGAGCTTAAAACCCTAATTCATCCACTGATAATGCAAAGCCACAAACACAAACCCGTTTGCTATCTGGTATCTGATCCTGGTCTAGGAGAATCTGTCATAGGAGTCTTTCCTCTAATAGCAACAGTCTCATTTTAAAATATTTTAAAAATGTCTTTAATATTCAATGGATTTCAATAAGTCCAGAAATAATGGAATATCTTATTTCAGAAAAATAAAAAAACTGTGATGTAAAATTAGCTTAAGTACATCTTCATTTTATACGTGGCTTATAAACCTTATGAGTTTTCTTAAAAACTGATTCACTCAATAGAGTATGTATAAGACTTTTGTTTAACACAGACAGGAGTTTATATCAGGTGCTGGACCAAAGAAGGAAAAAAATCTCAATATAGCTAAAATGGATACCAAGTAGTTTATTCTCTTAATAGTTAGATTTATGCTTTCTTCCTTGGTGCTTAAAATTTAATTACTCTCTATTGACATGTTTACACTTTAGCCTTAAAGTGTATCTGAAAATACATAACTCAATGTAAAGAGCTGGTTGTGGGCAGCACTCATGCATTCATCCCCTCTCTGCATCTCTCCTACAGGTTGTGTGCTTATTATTGTGGTAGGTCCATTAAAGACTGATTTCTTCTGTCACCTCTAGCTTAAAAGAAAAAGTTTAACAATCTTCACCGAGTCAGGTACCCAAATGAAAAAGTGGTTTGTCCGTATGCTTCTGCTTGCCCATTTCAAAAGTTTTTGTTCTGGTGGAACTTTTGTCCTACCACAACCCACAATAAAAATGTGCACATGCTTTTTTTATTAATATTTCTTTGGGGGGCGGGGGTTGGGGGAATTCTTTGCCTCACGTGACTTTTCATTGTTTCCTCCATTTTTCTTCTCTATCTGTCAGTACTAAAAGAGATGGGGTTTCACTCATTTTATTGAGGTCTGTGGCCTTCACAAAGGCAGGTGCTTATTCCTGACCAACCCAACTATCTTCTGTGGCAGAATGACTGGATTTGGGGATGAGGCCTGAGCTGTCCACACCATTTATCCTGATGTTAGCTAGGCTTTCTACACTGTCTCCCAGAGTATTTTTGTGTTGAGGCTGCGCCCCAGGCTGGGTGGGCAAAGCAGTGGTGGATGATGGTTAGTGCTACGTTCTGCCCAAAGGTGGGTGGCAAGGTTGTCCTTCTGGGACCCATGTGGGACATGGGTCAGATGCCTGTGTTTAACCTGACATCAGATACCCAGAGAAGGTGACAGCACCTTCATCAAGTCTGGAAAGCAAACCCAGCTCGGGGGGACCTTAAGGACAGGGCTGCCACACAGAGAGCCTGGAACAGGGATGTGCCCAAGAAGAACCTCATGGGATTCAGCAGTGACTAACATCAAGTTCTGCCCATAGGAGGAATGAGAATCTTTCACACTTTGCTACCTCCTTTTTAAGAGTCCAAGTGGTGTATGTGTTATCTTAAAAGTTATTGCCAAGCTTTGAAGTATTCAGAGGCTCAATTTATGTGAAGAGGCATAGGTTATTTATTTTCTAATCATTGATTGATGTATTACTGTGCTATAGCAATGGCATAACTGGTTAAACAGAAGTAAAACCAGGTAATGTGGGGTGCTGCCAACTCATGCCATCAAAGACTTGCCATTGCTTTTAAGCTTAAGCTTGAAGTTAATGAAAGGCTAATGAGTTGTAATTAAAGACTGAAGGAATTGAAGACTTTATCAAAATTCCCAAATTTTGCTTGGTGAATAACAGTAATTGATAAATGCAAACGTATTGATTTATCCTTTATCCTAATTGCTATTCTGTGAATGGAACGGGCATCCCCCACACCCACCTCCCAAATAAACAGACCACTTTTGAGCTTAATTAACTCTTCTTTGAATTCTTCATTTGTCTAAAATTAAACTTCTGCAACAATTATGCAACTTAAAAAAAATTCCTTTTATGTAACATAAGCTACAGGGGCGTACTTTGACTTGGAAGCCTACTATTAGTTTGCAAATAGAAAGATTTATGACTGGGAAAAGCCAGCTGCACCTGTAGCTTTTGCTGAATGAACCCCTGAAGTCCCCATCACTCCAGACTGCTACTCTGTCATTTGTATTACCAGGAAAGTTTTTTTCTAATCCATAGGGTGTATTTTTTATAAATGAATAAAACCATGACATTCCCTGAAGTCTAACTGGTATATTTATGATTTTAATAGGGTCTTATGGACCATTGGTGAAATAACGCACTTCATGAATAATATTATTTACAAAGAAAAGTGTCTTATATAAGGTTTCAGGGTGTTTTGGGCTGTTTTTTTGTACTTCTCACAGAGCCAGTCTGAGGTCTGTGCTTTGCAGATTGCATGTGTCCTTTAACACCATCTTGAAATTTGTCCCTGATTTTTGTAGTAACCAAAATAGAAAGATTGTCCACTTTATATTATAAACTTTCTGGACATAACGGATGGTAATCAAAACTGTGGTCAAGATAGTTTCAGGGAACCACATTTGTGCATCACCTGAGCATAGTTTTAAGTGAATTTTGTGCTGACCTGGTGTGGTCCTGAGAGGTGAAGGGAGCCTCTACCCTAATGCTGGAGAGAGGGTCGAAGCTGCTACCTCAGAAGATTCCCTGGGGCAGCTCCATGCGGTCATGCAAGTGGGTAGATGGACATCTCCCTTGCATTTCAACAGAGCACATTTCTGTAACTCCTTATCAGCATATACTCTCTCTCCCACTTGAAAATGTGCCTGATGTGGTACAGACAATGATAATTGGCAGAATATTCACCCCTTTTATCCTAATCTCTGCCTTCTGATTGCTGAATCTTTGCTTCTTTCCCCTCCTCACTGACCCAGATTGCGTCTATGACCAGCAGCTTCCCCAGTGGACCACTCTGTGTGGGCACCCACCTGGTTTCCTCACCATCGCTTCTTAGGTTCACCTGATGGGTGATATTACCCTGCATCTGCCAGTTTTCCTTTTTGACAAGACTATTTATCACAGTAAAACTAGATGCTTGGTCAAATGAATGGGAAGAACTACCAAAGGAGCAAATCCAACTGCAGAGTGTGATGGCTGAGACAGAGGTGGGACCGAGGCTCATGGTATGATGATATGATACCTTCTATGATTCTGAGTCATAGAGTCCTTTGAGTTGGAAGGGACCTCAAAGGTCATCTAGTTCCAACTCCCTTGCCATGGACAGGGACACTCTTCACCAGACAAGGCTGCTCAAACTAGTAATACAGTATAGTAGTATAACAAATTCTGTAAGTTAATTTAAATATGTTGTAGTGAACTTGGAAAGTACCAGGTTAAATATAGAGTCTGGACCAGACTCTTGTTATGCTGTTAGGCTCTGCCAAATTAAAATTACCTGTGCAATTACATTTGAGTGTAGAACCCTAAATGGGTGGATTTAATCACTAGAATTAAATTGGTGTTACTATGGGATAAGTAACTGTGATCTTATTATTATCTGTGGATAATTATTACACACAGATGTGTATTATTACACACAGAGATAGTCACTGTTGGAGGAAGTGTGGAAGAAGATCGCTGATTTATTTGTGCTGGAGAAAATGGTGGGGAGCTTAGGAAGAAAAGTTTGGGCAGCAAATGTTTCAAATCATTGTTATTTTTTTTTTCTGTTGTTGTATATTGCTCTTCCTAAGTATTAAGATGTATGTCACAGTACTTGGCAGTTGACTCAAAATGGGATTATTTTATTCAGTTGAAGACATCACCATACGTGAAATATACATTAATTAACATCTCATCTTTAGACTTGGAGGGGGGGCTTGCTTGAAACTAGCTTTGCGGCCATTGCCTCTGTTTTCACTCTGTCTTATGACTGTTAGCATTGCAGAGCTGCTATATGTAAAGGAGAAGGCAGTAGTTTTCTTTAGGTTCATGCATTATCTGGGAGCTATTTGAATTCCCAGTTGCAAAATTTAATGTTGATGAGGCAGTAAATAATTTACAAACTGGTCTTTAAAGGCCGGCAGAGATGGAAAAGATCCATTTAATTCTACTGTTAAACGTGGAAGTTATTTGGATCCTAGTCTACCCTTCTCAAAGGAGTCTATAGTGAGGTGAGGAACCTGATTTTCTTGACCCGAGTTCCTCCAGACTTGCCCCATACAGACCTTTTCACTGAAAGGCTTTTTAAGGACTATTAAAATGAGGGACATCATGACGGGTTGCTCTCAGAATTCATAACATTAATTTTTAATAGATTATGAATTATTCTGTTTATTTGACGGTTCATATAATAACATAGTAGAGTTGGTGGTTGTATTTCAGTGCAGGGAATTCAGGTCAGACTTGCTGAAGACGCCCTGGTAACAGACTGGGGCACATTAGTAGGCTTACTGGAGGGGAGTTATTGTGCTCTTTCCTGGTTGGTTTTTTTTTTGTTTTTTTTTTTTTTTTCCTGTTTTCTTTCTGCCTCTCTTGGTTTGTATGTGTTTGAAGTACACAAAACTGCTCATTTGCTCTTTTCAGCATCATTTTTATTTAACCATTTAAGACCAATCAAGAAGGCACTGAAGTTAACTTTTTATCTTAATCAAATTAATCAAATATCAGTAGAAATTAAACAACTTTGAACTGAGACAGTATATTTTAAGCTCTCATAGTTATTGCAGCCGCCCAATGTAGCACCAAGAACAGACAGAGAGCAGAACACAGTTTGGTCGAGTTCCATAAATAGTGTGTTCCTTGGGCAATAGAGTATGCATTCAAAGCATCGTTTTACCGATTTCCTTCATGGTTCTAGGCAGAAGCACTAGTCATGCAGTGTCCTCTTTATTTTAACTCGTGTTAAGCTGCCTTCACAAATGGCCATGGAGCTTTTTTCCAAGGGAGATTTTATGTTTATATATTGCACTTGGCATGGTCACCAGCTTAGTTTTTAATGCAGAAATAGTTTGGGGTTGTTAATAGTGTGTGTCCTAGACCCTTATGTTTTAATGGTAGTGTTATTGATTGTTTCCAAGGTTTTTCTTGGCTGGAAAGACTACTAGGCTTCATTACTATCTACTATGGTCTTTCGTTTGATCACTGTATCGGATTTTCCCTTTATGTTCCTGATGAGCAAAACCTAATGATAGAGGCTAGAGAAGCCATCAGGGCAACCTAGACAGCACCCCAAATCTCTGCCAGAAGTAAAGCAAGTGGCAGTTGCTGCATTCCACATCATGCTCTGTGCTGCAGCCTTTTCAGAAATAAGTGCTAGTAATTGGGACCATTTGTTGTCATTTATGTAAATAAGGTAATGAATCATCATATATGCAAAGCAGGGCATTAAGTGATCTGCATAAGATCTCCAGATTTTAGAACATTTAGTCTCTACAAATATGAGTAGATTGAACCAAGAACAATCTTGCCAGATGGCTCGAGCACATGAGGATGCACTGCCTGTGCTTTTTAGTGGTAAACTCAGATTACCTGAACCATTGTATACAGCCATATAAGCGCAAATAAATCCAGTTTTAGATTTCTTTATTGCTGTTTTAACAAGCATGTTCACCCTGACAGCAAAGGAATGAGCAGCTGCCAGTAGACAACTTACTCAAACCCATACAGTCAGTATTATGGGGCACGTCTTACGGTGCTGTAAGGATGGAAAGTGACAGAAGGAATTGAACGCAACACCAGTCACTTGCAATTTTCACACAACAAAAGGTTAAGCTTGCTATAGTGTGATCTTACATAAGACTTAGAGGAAAGAAACTTTTTTTCCTTTCTGTGGTGGTCAAAAACACACGTGGAAAAATACAGCTCTCACATCTTCTCCCTTTGTCTCTCCCTAGACACTGAAAAAAGGATGAAAATCATAGAAAACTGATCAGTTTTCTCATTAATGGATCTCTGAAAAAAAAAATGGCATCACATAACTAGGCAAATACATTTTTTTTTTTCTTGCTGTTGGCTCAGTCAACAATGCCAGGGCTGATCCTGACAAAAGGACACTGGATTGGTGTGACACTCTTTCTGTGCCTGTTGGCAGTTTAGATAGTAACTTCAATTAATTATTTTTGCTTTAAAGTAAAATTTCTTCTGGTATGAGTTGTTATTGTAATATCTAATTCACAGAGAGTTCTGTATCTGCTTATTTGCCTTCCCATTTCCAGAGACTTGTGGAGATTTTTCTTTACATCCAAGGTCTCCGGTGGAAAAAGTCTGTGAAAGTCCAGCCAAGAGTGCCAGAACTGTGGCTGTCCCAGACAGCTGTGTCTTTGGAGGATGACCATTATCTTTGCCTTGTTCTCTCTTTTTCATAGTTAGGCTTCTCTCTATGAGAGCGTCCACTGCAGCATCCTTCCTAGGGTGTTATTGATGGGACTTCTCTAGCTGAGGAATAGTTAAAATTCTTCACATGGGATATGAGTGGGTTACCATCATATCTGAAGTTTGTTCTCCCTTCAATCACATCCTTTGCTTTCTTTTTTTTTCTTTTGGCCCATGTGGGTAATACAAAACTTCGTAACAAAAGAGGAATATTGAAACAGTGCAAATTATTTATCTGTGCAACGCTCATGATTCTTTCAGCCAAGGTTTGTGTTTGTTTTCTGGTGTATCCAGCCCTTTCCTGCTTCCTACCCATTTCCTTTTTTCCTCATTCCAAGTTTTCATTCAAATCATTGTATGTACTATTTTTTATGTAAAGCTTATTTCTGTAACACTTCAGGCTCTCCATGTTGTACTTTTGATGTGTTAGAACTCTTTAAAACATTATTCTCTTATTAAGACAGGGTCATTTGAAAATGATAATGCAAAAATAGCTGCAGATAAGCTAAAACAAATTAGCAACTAACATTTGAAAGGAACATTTTCTCTGGAGTAAAATGCCAGTCTGGCGGTGTGTGTTGTTCCTCTCCCTCCCCTTTTTATAGTGGCATTAAAGACTAAGCCAGCCATAGTTTCAGTTATATAATTCCACAGGAGATTTTGAAACTTCAACAGTTTTTAATTAAAAAACCTGCTAACACTATAAATTTGAAAAAGATATTTTTGTGCATGTCTTTAAGAATGTAATGTGAAATAGCTGCAGATGTGGAAAGCAGTGTTCATATGTTATTTAATAACGAAGCCATAGTGGTAATGATCTGATGTGGTTTGTAGCTAAGGGGTGTCCCTTTAGGAATATATTACACCTGAGTTCTGGTATGATTTCATTCAATCAGAACAAGTGAAGCAACTTTGAACCAAAATTGGATAATTTTTAGCTCTTTTAGTCATCGGTATAGCACCAAGGACAGCCCAGTCACATTACACTGTCTGGTAAAGTTTAGTTTCAATTTACATATGGGATAAATCTTTGAATTTTTTTATTCTGCTGTGTGAGGTTGATGTACAGAAAAAGGTAACATTCTGGAAAAAGAAAGTATTTGTTGTGAGTTGCATGGACAACTGCTGGCAGCTGATTGCTCCTTCTGGAATTGCTTAGTGATTAACATCTCCTCAGGATAATGTACCCAAGCCTGCCATCACAGTTGGGACTGACTGGAAATCTTAGCGATAACACTGGCAAACAGTTCAAAGGTTACTGGTCCTGTTTGAACGCAAATGCCCCACTGCCTTGTTCTGCGCTCTCCATCCGCGCGTAGATGTGGTTATGTGTATGCAAGTGGCTTGCATAAACTTTTGGGTGGGGAAGGGAACCCAGTGTGATCATCTGAAGGCACCCCGAGGACAGAACACCACCAGATGAGAGACAGTAGTAGTGTAACGACACTGGTTTAGAAAAACCGTAACCATGATGCAGTTCAATATCTGTAAACACCTTGTTAGTAGGCCACAGACCTGTGTACTCAAGCAAATACAGGACTTCAAAGGTTTTGAACCAAAGCCAAATATGGCATGCAGATGTAATAGAATAATCAAGAAAATTCATTATGCCCTTACTGATGATATTTCTGGTTTGGGGACAGAACAAGGTGTTCAGATTCCACAGCTCTAAAGTCTTCTATCTTTAAGAAAGGTTTTGCTATGGTTTAATTTTCCAAAACTTGAAGAAAAGGAATTAAACTGGACCTGAAGGTGGGGTGGTTTTCTTTTTTTCTGATTTTGATTTTTTTCTTAAAGTCTTGGAGCTGAGATTAAATTTTTATGGCTGAGTAGTAAATCTCTGGAACAGGGTTTCCTGATAGAAGTGACAACTCCACTTTAATTATAGCATCTTCTAGGCAGGTATTATATTACTTCAGGACCCTTAACAGACTTTTCTTTTTAAGACTATATTAAAGAGTAACAGGACTTGCCATAATTACAGCTTGCTTTCAGTTGAGGGGTTCACCTGTCATTGAATGACTGATTAGGTTCCTTTAGTGTAGTTTATTTTTCCAAGAGGAATATTTTAAGATTTGTATGACATATTTTTAAATGGGTCTCAATGTTGCACATGAAGCACCTTCTGCGTTATACAGCTACTTCAGAAATCATGTTTGGAAAAATAAAGCACTAGCACATAGTTCTAAGAAAGCTTTAACATCTGCAAAATTAACTTGTCACTAATTTTGCATGCTTCAGTTGCTAGAAAATGTCCCTCTCTGAAGCACTAAACTTTTTTTTTATCACATTACATACCTATCTGTGACTTGCATCTGAAATTGTTTTCACCGCTGATCTTGTTCTTTGGGTATCTATACATTTATTTCTCATTTCGTGCTGAAAATGTTATGCCATCTGGTTACTTGCTCCATTTCGTAAAGAGAAGACTTCATTAATTTCCAGTTTTAACTGCTGCACCTGCAACTTCCATTTACTGGTGTAGCAGTTGTTGACTCTCCGTAGTTTAGAAACAGTCTGCTGGCGCTGAAATATTTGTGTATACATGCCTTTCTCTCTCTAAATAGTTGCAGGCGAAAATATGGGAGAGGATTTGGTGAGGCTGAGAAAACACCACTTTCTAAACCGTATGGCATCAGCTACTGACTTTTCCTGGTGTGCATGTGAGGATATTCTCCTCTCCACTGCTCTTCATGTGTGAATGTAAACTAGAACTCCATTGGTGCCCAAAAAAGGAAATTTTAAGCTTTGCAAAAGCTTTGGATTAATAACATCTCTAGTCATGTTTCTTTTATCCCAGGGGGCACAAACGTTACTTAATAGCAGTATAATAACCTATTTAATATACTATGGTAAAAATGCCTTCTGTTAGCTAACTCTTAACAAATTCTTGTCATTTTTCAACAGTAATTTATTTTCTAGGCAGGAAAGAGGAGACTTTAGTTTTGAAACTAATAGGGCATTGTTTTAAACAGTATGGAAAGAGTGTGGTATTCTAAAAATGTCACTTGTTTACAGAGATGTGATTATTCAGAAGCACAGACTGCACTGTCGGTCCCTTAATATTAATTTCTGCTGTGCGAGGCAGTGACAGAATTTATACATTGACCCAAAGCACTCGGAAACGTCCTACAGCACTGCATGAGAACCTGACAAATTGAGATACTTTTTACTTAATGGTATGTTATATCAGTATGATGTCTCTACCTAGCTGAACTTGGCTATCTGAAACCTCAGGGGAAAGGGGTTGGGTCTGGTTTGTGCTTTTAGTTTGTTTGTTTGTTTGTTTTGTCTGGGCATCTTTTTTTTAAATTTTTTTTTTTAAATAGTTTAAAAGAGTATCTTGGGCCTTCAGAGAAACTGAGAGCTGATGAAAGACTTTCTGCCTGGGGAGATTCATTAGGAACCTGTGGTGAAGGGAGTGTGGTGGCAGGGACAGTGGGGAGCTCAGGACTCCAGAGGAGCTGGGATGGGGAGAAGGCCTATGCAGTTGGGATGCAGATGATGGGGGGAGCTGACAGCAACCCTGGGTTGCAGGCTCTTGTGCTGTTTTATCCCACGAGTGAAGTGATTTACTGGGTCTAGATCCAGCTCAAAACACAACCAGCTAAGCAGCCTAGGTTTATGTTTTGGGGTGAGGCTTTTGCTTGGTATTTTTTCTTGTTGTTGGTTTTTATTGTGCTGCTTTTGGGTTGGTTTGTTTGTTTGGTTTTTTTTTTTGAGAGGCTCAGTGCTCATGTCTAGAATCTCCAGCTTTGTATCTCAGAGCCTTTAAAACAAACAAACAAGAGCTCTTTTTTTTTTT
>VXBZ01005422.1:261657-328232 GCA_013399135.1 Heliornis fulica
ACTGTGCCATAGATTGCAAGAAGCTTCTTGGTAAGGACCAAGAAGGAAGCAAATCCTCCCAGAATTGTCAGTCAGGCATGGAACAGTTAATTGCTGGAAGATTGGAGAAAGAAGGTTGGGCACCTACTGTCAGAAAGATTTAAAGATACTGAAGCATCCAGATGATAAATACTCCCTGAATATATTTTGACAATACACAATAGCAGAACAGCCAGGGTGGGAAGGCACCTCTGGATATTGCAGAGTCCAACCCCCAGCTCAGGCAGGTTCAGCTACAGCAGGTTGCTCAGGCTCAGGGCTGTGCCCAGCCGTGTATTATCTCTAAAGATGGAGATGTCTCTGGCCTTCCTGTGTCAGCCTCACTGGAAAAAAAATAATTAAAAGGGAGCATGAGGGGAAGAGGGGGAAAAAAAGCTTTCTATTATTTTTTAAATGGCGTTTCATGTATTTCAGTTTCTGTCCATTGCCTCTTGTGCTGTCACAGGGCACCACTGAGGTGGCCTGGCTCCATCTCCTTTACTCCCCCATCAGATACGCACACACATAAGACCCTCCTGAGGCTTCTTTCCTCCAGGCTGAGCAGTCTGTCCCAGCTCTTGGCCTCTCCTCACATCACATAATGCCGTTAGGCATCTCATTGCCCTTCAGGCTTTGAGATATTACTAAAAATGGTTGTCTGTGACTGGAATATTCTGGGAATTTCACATTTGAGGAACGTTTAACTCACCTCATTTCTGCATGGTTATGTCTCTTCTTTGAGACAGAGCTTCTTCCTTGTCAAAAGTACATGTCAATCAGGGTATTGCTGGTCTCTCACAGTGCAGTAATGTCACCTTCATATCCAAATGGACAAGATATAGGACCCTTGTTTTTCCTGCCAGAAGCAGATGGATGTCTCCCTTTCCCCTAACCCATCTCTTGTTGCTATAAAGAGCACCTTAGGAGAAACTTGAATTCTTTATTTTGCTTAAAAATGAGATTATTTTAAGATTATGGGTAACGTGACTGTGGTTAGAATTCTGCTTTGCAGATGAGTTTGTCCTTTCCGAAAGCACTCTGTTCATGTTAAGGGTGCTGAGTTAAGGTGAATGTGTGATGTGTAGCAATGTCAGTTGGATTTCACCTTAGCAATATTGATTCCAAGATTGAAACACCATTGTTTATCTTGTCAGTCGCACGCTATTTTTATATCACAATTTTCCGATGTTTGGGGGAATTAAAATCTGTATTTGTATTATTAAAGGTGTTATTGTCACTGCTTAGAAACTCTTCTTAGGCATAGAGTACTTGTGTTTGTTAAAGTTATTATACTGGAATATCTTCAAAATAGCTCTGTTTGCACATTAGACTGGGATCTTTAGAGGGAATGACAGTAGTTCTTAGGCTCAGTACAACAGAGCTCTCACTTACTTATTGACTTTCAGTTTTTCTGTTGTCTTTACTCATTCCTCACTCCGCTTACGCAGTGAACTCTCCATTCATCCTCTTGTTTCACTCCTGTTTCTGTTCTCTATCTTCTTTTGCATGACCTGCCATGCCTGAGCACTGCTATTCCAGAGTTATTCTTTTGTCTGTCAAGTCCCTCCTTGAGAGTTGAAGTCTTCTCAGTCACTTAGAGCTCCTTCTGTATTGATAAAATAATATGCAGGATATTATAAATATGGCAAAGCTTGCTGTATCACATTTAATCTGTCCCGCTCTTGATGGGTCAACAAAGCAAAAGACAATATGCTTTATAGAGAAAGCACAAAACTCTTTAATGTGGGATTCTTGAATATGGAAATAGCATGCAAAAATATTTCACTGCATTCCACAGTTGCTATCGCAGAAAATGAGAAATGTCTGTAATAATTAACCATGTTTTTCTGTCTTTTCCCTTGTTAGGCTCTGGTTGTATTGATTTGCTTATGTTTGCTCTAGGTTTGAAATAAAGTGGCCCCTCATACTGTTACTAATACTGGTTACTTGGGATATTGATGATCATGTTTTAAAATTCAGCATGAAGATTTTTAACTGTGGCTGTGATATTTTCTCTGGTTTATGCTGTTGTGGGGTTGTTTTGTTTGTTTTCTTTGGGAGTTGTCTGCAAAACTATGGTGAATTTGCAAAACTATGGAATTTTTGTTTTATGTGCTCAAATGCTCTGTGTCTTGGTAACATTCACAAGCATGGAGCTGGCAGAAAAAGTTAGGCAGGTTTTGCCTGGGCATTTTCAAAGAAAAGCACCCAGGAACTGAGGTTTGAAATAATGTAGCCTGAGGTCAGGAATTTTTTTCTCTGGAGAGTCAGTAGAGAACGTTGCAACCTGTAGTGTGCAAGAGGCCAGGGTTTCTTTAGGCATGTATGTTCAAGTGAAAGGGAAGTGTAACGGCCAGTACTCTTATTCCCTAAGCAATGCCAGTTAATAAAAAGGGATTTGGGCCATTTTTCAAAAAGAGATAATATTTGCTGTCAATCCTTCTTTTATGATGGTGAGTTAGAAAATACAATGGTAGGAGAATATGCATCATTTAATCCCATTTAAGCTTGCACCACACTTAAAGACAGACGGATGCTTGACAACAGGCATTTACCGTCTAGTGCTGGAGTGGTGGGGTTTTGGCTCACAAGGGAGAGATCTGCTAAAACAAGAAAGCGTTTGTTTGTGAGAGAGGGTTTGGAGAGGATTGTGGGAAGGTCCCACCCGCAGAGGTAACCCCGCGCCTGGGTGGTTTTTCATGTTGTACCTGCGTAGGTGGAGCATTCCCCATCTGCTCCCGTGTGCCCGACGCCTCGTGGGTGCACACCGGGAGAATTCCACTGTCCCTGGCAGAGCATCCTCTTTCCCCAAGGCACAGTTGGGACTCAGCACCAGAGCAGAGTCATCAGTTTGATCCCAGCACACATTTACATTCCACAGGTCTGGGAAACTGTCTGCCTGACCACCCAACGCCTGGTGTTTAAAACTGATCGGGCTGGCAGCACGGCACTCTGCATCCAGCTGCGCTGCACACACAAACTCCCCAGCCTCTGCGCTGGAAAGTGAGCTGGGAAGGATTTGTTTTTTGAGAAATTGCTTCTGGAGCAGGTACATTCCTGCACAGGCAGAATGTCCAAACCCTCTCGCTTAGCTCGACCTGTGTCAGCTAATACAGCTCCTAAATCGCCTTTGTCTAGGAAAGAAGATTTTAACAGCCGATCACGAAAAATTAGGCTAGGTGAAAAGATTTTGAGAGCTGGCAGTGAAGGAAACCTGGTTAAACAGCATCAGCAAGAGCAGGTGGAAATCGCAGAAGGGCTTGTGCCACGGAGGGCTCCTTTCCTCAAAGGTAACTGGTTATTTCATGCTGCAAAAGAAATAATCAAATGCATTTGCAATTACTGCCTTTTTAATAAACTTCAAACATCATGTATTGTGGAATAGAGGTTGTGTATGTATGTGTGTGTGTATGTGTGTAACGTTGTTTCCAAATGACAGATTCTGCTACATAGAGCATTTATTTTGAAAATAAAATGACTCCAAACATTTTTGTTCTTCTTTTGTTGCTGGGTGCTGTATACAAGCTAAAAATGTTGGTCTGTCAAAATGGTAAATCACAGTCTTTTATATGTGACCACGTATCATGAAGCTTTATTTGAAATATTTTGTAATTATTAGAAAGCATGAGAAACGTTAAGTAACGTGATAAAATAGCCATCAGTGCAAGCACAGAATCTCATTCAACCTGGCAAGTGAAACTCCTCTTGGTGGGTCCTAACAGGGGAGGAGAGCAGTTAGTTATTTCTTGTATAAAAACTAAATGGACCAAATGTATTTGGAAAGGCTTATATGCTTTCAGAGTGCAAACAAATGTGGAGGATAAGATAAGATTACGATCTACTTTCCCTGATCTGTTAAGCAATGGGCTTCAGGAACAGTGCCATCACCTCTCTTTAACTTAGTTTTTGTGAGAGCACTCCTTAGAACTGCATTTGAGGGCAGGCATTTAATCTGCACTTTGAAAAATGAGGGTATATTTCCATTCTATTAGGAAAAAAAAATAGTGGTTTTCTAATTGGACCTTTAATAGGTTCTATATTTAAATATGAATGAGAAGCAGAATCCTTTCAGTCCAGAATAGGAATTGCTGCCCCTCCGTCCCAAATCCATAGGAAAAAGAAGGGTAAATCATAAACCTTTGAAACTTGAAACCGTGTATTCTCATTTCACACACATGGCATCCAAGGTTACAGTTTTTATTCCTGGATGAATAAGGTTTAAAAGATTTTTTTTTTCCTGCAGTATGACTTTTATTATTTCTCAAAGAAGGGAGAAGTGATGACACCTAATCTTACTCAGGGAGATGGATGATCTGTTTGTTTCTACAAAGGAAACTGGGTCTGAAGCACTTTATTAAAGGCAGAAGCCAGCAAATAGAAAAGCTGGAGGTGGGAGGGCTTAGACTTCTGGTCTCACTCACAGACCGTGTTGCTTATTGAGCAATGTAATGTGGAAACTCATTTTTGATCTTGTAATGTATGCAAGAAATTAAAACCTTTATTAAAAAAAAAAAAAGCAGATGTAAAATTTTTCTACCCTGGTAATAAAATATTTATTGATGTTATAGTAAATGATGTTTCTCAATTGAGTTTTTGGTATTTGAAAACTGTCGTAGAACACCCTCTAACTGTAGGGTTTTCACCGAGTAAAAGTTTTCTAAAGAGTAGTTTTTCTGATTTCTATTCTCTTATTTATTCGGTGCCTTGAGAAAAGGAAGTTATGTGGGATTTACAGAATAGCAAGTGTGTCCTTTTAAGGGATGTGATTTCTGTGGAGCTCTTGGGGCCTGCTTTTACTCGTTTTATTTAAATGTTTCTGGGCTATACCGTTCTTTGGAACTAAAAGCAAGGGTTGCACTCACTGCTTAATGTTTTAGGTAAAATTTCCCCAAAAGAAAAACCTAGTGGCTATCAGTAGTGCTGCAACCTGGCATGTGCTTTCAGTATTTATAGCATTATGCTTACTGTTTTCTGGAGCATGAATTAATCCCTGTTACTTACTGGCTTTCTGTGTTGGGATGATTTGTGTACATTAGGCAAATGTTACTGTGAGTTGTTTTTGCAAGAGATGTTGAGGAACAAATACTGGTACTTCTGGAGGGAGAGTATTGCAAGGGAGATGGAAACGCAGAGTGTGTGACTTATCTGAAAGTGAGACGGGCTGGATGGTCTCCCATGAAGTCCAAGAGTGATTTGGAAGATGTTTTGTGAGAAGCAGGTACAGAGCTGGAAGGTGGAAGGTTGGTAGATAAGGCAGAAGCCAAAAGAAACAACGAAGGATAGTGGAGCCAGAGGGCAGTGCTCTGGGCATGGGGCTGAGTAACAAGGAGAGCGTGAAGTTTAAGCAATCAAAGGGTGTTTGAGTGTTCTTACAGAGGGAAAGAGGGGAAATGAAAGATGTGCCAGAGGTACAGGCTGACTGTGATGGCTAAAATAGGGAGCATGGTGAGGAGAAGCTGAAAGTCCCTCATGGAAAAGGAACCAGGGCTTGGAGGAGAAAAATGGCAAAGGAAGATTGGATTTTAGGAATGGGTGGGTTGGAGAAGCTGGGATGGGATAGGCAAAGCGGAGCAGGAGGTTCTGGAAGGTGGGGAACAGGGTCCTGAACAACCTGACAAGAGAGAGATCTGTTTAACTAACCTTCATTAGTAGTCATGTAATGCCAGTGAAAAACCAGTGGACCTGTGTGTGTGTAACCCCTGCAAGTCCTGCTCCATGAGCAGAAGAACAACCTGTGACCACTGGACTAGTTCCTACTAGTGAGTTTTTCATGTTTCATGAGCAACACGATGGGATTTCTGTTCTGCTTTTTTTTTTTTTTTAATCCTTTTAAGTTAAAACCAAAGAGGTAACATACATGAATGGTGTCAGCAGACATCAGACCAGCAATGCTTAGTGCTGAAAAGATAGGAAATCCAAAATTGTGGTTACAATTTTAATGGGACTCTAAAGCGTTGTGACTCATTTTAATTGTGAATATCTCATATAATATGGTTCCTTTCTACAGGATTCCTGCCCTGTGTTGTGCACAGGATGAGTTGTACTTAAGTGATAAGTTGTTGGATTGTGTAGTCAGGAGGACAGCTTGGAGCAGAGAGGAATGAATGTGCTATAGGCGAAGCCAATAGAGGCTGGGAAGGATCTCTGCCTCTGCCACAGAGGTCTGTGTGCCATCAGACAGGGGAACGCCAGCAGTGTGGATTTGCTTTTTGGTTTAGTTTTTGGATGTGCGAGCCTGAGACCTCAGGTTCTGATCTGCAGTGATGAACAAACGTAACAAAACCTGAAGTCAGTGTCAGCTGTGATTTCATTGCATGAAGTGACAATACAAAGGTCCTCTTGTATTTATCTGCTATTCTTCACTGGAACTCAGTGACCATAATTTCTCTGGATGCCAGCCTCTCATCTCACTAAAAAAGGGAGGAAGGGGCGGAATAAGATTCTTGCTGCACAGGGACTGATGTGAGAGGGGATTTCACAAATATTTACCTACTTTAATGCAGTAATGAAGAGTACTGAGGCACAGGCTACAAAGTTTGCTGATTGGTCTTCAGATCAAGGTCTGACAAGCATGTGCTATGTGAACCCCAAGTTCACATCCAGAGTAGTTAGGATGAAGCATTTGATTCCTTGCATGTGAAATGAGCCCTGATTATTTTGTGCAAGGAACGGATGATGGCTTCTGCCAGGGAAGGAGTGGGGTGTGTGGGGAGGACGTAAGGCAAGGCCTTACCGAGGCACATGAGCACATAGGACGGGAGCAGGGTGGCAGAAACAGGCTGAGTTTTGGTATTTCCCATCTGGCAAGTGACTGTCTTTGCAAACTCAGCATCCTTTTAGGATTTGCTGGTTTGAACAAAAAAATGGAGATAAGTAAGCCTTTCATTTTTCATTCTCTCTATCAAGACCGAATCAATTAAAAATATTTTTTTCACCTCTGGGATATGTTACTGATAAGAGAGCTTTATGCATTTCTGTCACCCATACTTTCATCCAAGAAAAACAGAGAATATACTAATGACTGTCTTTTCAATTTGCTTCCTCTGTCCCATTTTATTGAGTTTTGATATTTGCTTTATTATTTGGCTTCACATCATTTCACTTTGCTCTTTTTGGGTTTTTTTGCCTTCACTGTTTTTGGTGGTTTTTTTATACTGATAGATTTTCCTTCTTGGTTTCTCCTCTGCACTTTACTTTGCAGACTGTGGTAACTGGAATGCAGGGCCAATACTTTTGGACTAAGGCTCTTGATATCTCATATTCAGTTGGATCTAAACCTAGACAAAAACGGTTTGTCCCATCCCTAGTTATTAGAGAGGGGGCCAAAGGACTTTAGGTATATAGTGGGGTTCATATCTGTGGGCTCTTCATGCAAAAAAGCAATAACAGCACCATAAAAAGTGGAATTAATTATGTTTTCCCATCTTATTTTTATGACAAACTCCAACACAAGGACTACATTATGGTTTTAAATACAGAGATATTCAATCATGGGCAAAGCTTGGAAATTATTTATTCTTTCTGACATTCAAGTAATATCTATGGTATTTTTAAGGCCAAGGAGTTTATCTGTCAGAAACTTCCATTTCACAGCATTTCCTGACAGAGATGTACCTACAAATACAGAGCACATGTAAGATTAGGGGTTAGCCTCCCAAGGAAGTTCATTATTCAAAGCAAAGCAAAGAATGTATGTATTTAGCCTACAGTATTTTTGTTTCCTCTGCGACTGTTTAATATTCAAGACAGAGAATGCAGATCTTACAAGTACTTCTATATACAAATGTTCATTATCTCACAAATTTAGTGCTAGCTGTCTTTTTTTACTGCCAATATGGTTTGGTTTTTTTTTTTTTTTTTGCTTTTAAAATGTAGAGTTTTTACTGTGATCTTAAAATAAATGAAAAATCAGAAATTTTACTGTCTTTATAGTAGTGGGAAACTAGGGTTGGTATCTGATGTGTACATCCAAATGCAGTTAATTGTGAAAAATTTTGACTTTGAGACAGATTTACAAATCGATAAGGAATGTACTGTTTCATTTTAGTATGTTAGTATTAGAAAGGAAAAAATATCATGGACCGTTAGAGATCAAAATACAAAAGAAATCTTGATGCAAAAATTACAAGATGGAAAAAGCATTTTTTTAATAACTCAGAGTGTACAATTGCATTGCAGAAACAGGGATCAGCAGACAGCCTCCCACTGCCCATGTATGTTGATTTCTATAGCCGTTGATATATGATTCACCTGGAGGATGAATGGAACTGAACATGCCACCTCCCAATTAAGATTATCCAGTATGTTACCTGGAGTTATGGTGATTGAAAACTGAATGCCTGGACATTTGTTTAGGTAAGAAATGATAGGCCAGATGCTGTTCTGATTTGCTTTGAGTTCACGGCTCAGACCCAAGCATAAAGTGTATTGTAGCTCTTTTGCAACATGATTTCCCCCCAAAATTGGGCATGTCAAAACATTCTGTCAGGCTTTCTTTAGTTGCTAAACTTTTTACCCATTATCTGAACTTGTGCAAGTATGATGGAGAGGTGTCTCAAATGTACTGCATTTCTATAATACACTGTGTACACTGTGTGTTTAGGATACTATGTTCTGACCTGTCAAATACTACATCTTTATATTTTTCTATGATTTTGTGGTAAACTGCTGGCTGGGTGGAGAAGGAAGACCTGTTTAATATTATGTTCAGGGACAAGCTACGGTGCACGCTCAACTCTTCTTACACATCAGAGAGTTCATGTGATGAGGCCTCATGAAAGCCATACCCCAGGGACAAACTCAGGTTGTCAAGCTCAGACAATTCACCAAAGAGGCAAATTCAGCCCATAGAGGAGATTGCATGAATTGTGATGGAAACTTTTTGGAGGTAAATGCATGCTGCAACCCAAGTATAATTCAGTTTATGAAATGAATAGTAAATCACAGACAAAAAAAAAAAAGTTGCATTGAAAATCAGGTTACAGTAGCTGCACTGTTTACAGAACAATTTTTCAATTGTAAAAGTATATCCACTTTGAAATCTCTTCCTTTGCGACGTGGCAGAACTGGAAGGAGAACACTCAACATCCCCATGGGAAACTCAGGATCTCCCGTATCTTACAGAAAAAGGGCTGATAATATGTGATGCCAGGGATTGTAGGTATTCAAGTGTTTCTTATTAGTAGATCCCTGTTCTGTGTGATATTGATATTTCTTTGCTATATGTAGGATGTAAGCATATATTTCATATAGAGTATGTAACTTTTTATATATATATGACATTTATAGTGGTTTAATTGAGGAATGAAATATTTAAGAGCTGTGGCTGAATTTGAACCATAGTATTTAACTATCAGAGGTTTCAACAGATAGCAGTCTAACACTATCATTTAAATCCGGGCTCATTTTGCAAAAGTTAAATGACAAGCCTCAAAAATATGAGTCCCAACAGCGAACCTCCCCTCAAGCCTGTTTCTACAAAACACACTTTTATGTCCAGAATTGACCCTTTAAATAATGTTCAGTGTGTCCTGTTACACAACAGAAGATATAGTGTTTTGAACTGAAACCATCATTTTCAGGTTTATACTTATATTCAGTGTTGTGGATATTCTAGTAGGTTAAAATGTTACTTGTGAGTTCAGTTTTGGTAAGTTTATTTGTATGAGAAGAAGACGGGAATTGTTCTACAGTTGAGATGTTCTTGTTTAAAAATGAGAGAGACATCATGCAACTGTGGTAGAAAGAAATAGCAATGCTTATGTGTTTAATAGCCCTTATACTGGGTGTGTTTACGTGTCATATCTTTTTTTTTTTTTTTTTTTTTTTTTTTTTTTTGTGGATGGACTGCAGTATTGTGGGAGTTGGGTTTGTTCAGCCTGGAGAAGAGAAGGCTCTAGAGAGACCTATTTACAGCCTGCCAGTACTGCCAGTACTTAAGGGCGTCCTATAGAGAAGTGGGAGAGGGGCTGTTCATCAGGGAATGCAGTGACAGGACAATAGGTAATGGCTTCAAGCTGAAAGAGGGCAGGTTTGGATTAGATGTTAGGACGAAATTCTTCAGTCTGAGAGTGGTGAGGCCCTGGCACAGGCTGCCCCAAAGAAGCTGTGGCTGCCCCCTCCTTTACAGTGTTCAAAGCCAGGTTGGATGGGGCTTTGGGCAGCCTGGGCTAGTGGAGGGTGTCCCTGCCCATGGCAGGGGGTTGGTATTAGATGGTCTTTAAGGTTCTTTCCAAACCAAACCGCTATAAATTCTGTGATTCTGTTCTCAATGGGAAAGTCACCTCCTGTTTTTTGATGTTATTCTTGCTAGCTAACTAAGTGATGAGATTGATAGAACTTTATTTAATCCAAATTCCAGGAGTTTTATGAAACCCCATTGCATGGATTTGAAAACCAATGTGAAAATTCAAATTATTGTGTAGAAGAGACTTTGTTTTAGGGTGTTTGTGGTATGGTGGGAATACCTGAGCAGCACTGCATCTCTGAGAGATGCCAGTTCTCTTTCAGTCAAAGCATTCAATTTGAAACGATTTCTGTTTTCTCCGTGTGATCTTGCTCAGTATTTGAATTCTGAGGAATCTCAGTGGACTCTAGGGAGTCTACTGATGAAAACAGTTTTCTGTATCCATACACAGTGACTCAGTATCACTAAGCTCCTGAAGAGTTTGCTACTCTCTGGAGTGTCCCGGGTTAGCTTGCACCTCCTCTCAAGTGGTATTTTCAAGCAGGATGTGGTACTCCATCTCTGAGTGGAGTGGTAGGATTATCTTACAGTCCTTGCAGACAAATATTTGTGAATTCTAGCACAAGTACAGGTTTTTGCACAATGGCATGATAATGTTTTAAGCTTCTCATTAACTCGTAGAGCCATTTTTGCTGTTAATCATCTTTTAAATCTTCTAGGCCTTTATAGGGTTTCCCCCTTGCCCTACAGAAATGGTCATACTAGCTGATCTTCATTCCTAAATCCTTTCTTGTGCTTTAAAGATAGGGAAAACCCTGGCACTTTCCAAATCTTCAGGCATTTCACCCATCCTGAGTGAATTCAGATAAATATTAAGAACACAGAGGTTTTCTCAGTTCTTGCAGTGCCCTATACTTGGAATCATGAGACCCAGCACTCTGTTCTCATTCTTCTCTATTTAGATGTTGTTGCTGGTATTATTTACAAAAGATGCATGGTCACAGCTGTCTCTCTTTGTGAAGTCTGATATGAGAAAGTTATTCAAAAGTCTGCTTTCCCCATGCCATTTGTTAAAAACTATCTTTTCCCACTGAGTAATGGGTTGGTCTTTTCTTTGCCCTTCCTCCAGCTACCAAGTCGTTTATACACTTAGTAGTCACCCAGGCTTGCTGCTCATTCTAAGCAGAGGAAGAATACTTGGGGACCAGTCATGATTTCACCTTTTTCTTCTCTGTCTGAAAAAAAGGAAATGGTTATTAATGCTGCTTTAAAAAATAATTAAAAAGGCAAAGCCACAAATACATGGAAAATCATACCAGCTGGAATGCACAGCTAGCTGGGTTTTGTATCTAGGTATTTAGGAACAGACAAAGTTGTACTATTAGTGGGGAACATGTGTTTTATGATAGCCATTTCCTGCTGACACAGGCTGTGGCTGTATCCTGCTTTAGATAACGTTTATCTGGAGCCTAATACTTTGAGTTTGTGAACAGGCTAATGTTTTTGCTGTGGCCTGGTCATACGAGAAGCTTCCTGAGCAGTAAAAACTGTGGAAAGAGGCCTCTCCAATCACCTGTCTTCCAAACTCAGATTCAACTGCAGCATCTACGTGTGTGATAGACTTAATTTGGATGTTTCAAATCAGAATTTGTAAGCACCTCTTGTTGGAAGACACAGGAAAGGAGGTTTAGCCAGAGAAGGTGAGACAGCAACCCTGCTGTGTGTGGTGGAGGCACTGCCTGGCTAACAGGCAAGCTTCAGAAAGAGCCAGCACCCAGAAATTAGGGCCTCTCTCTTTCAAATCTCAATTTCATTAGGGCAGAAGATAAATACTAAGCATAGCGCTGATATGGATGATCAAATAACATCTGAAGCACCTAGCAGTTTGAGACCAGTCCAGCCTCCCCAAAGAACACTTCCAATGCAACAGGTTCTGTGCTGCCCTGCAAGTTTATTATTTTGTAGTGCCTATTTACCAATGAAGCCATGAATGCATGATAAATGACCTTACCCACGTGCTGGATGTGCCAGGCAGTGTTCAAAGCCTGCATTCAGTACATGTGTTACCTATGTAACCTCACATGCTGTGCCTGGCTGTTTTCCAGCCTGCATGTCCCTCTGTGCTGTATACATTTTGTACTGGCCACACACCCCCCCTTTATAATTAACCGAGGTTCATCTGCCATTATCCTGCGGTTACGGTGTACGCAGTTAGACGATCCAGTTTAGCTGTGTGCTGATTTACCTCTTTTCCTACCATTTAATCTCAGCTCAGGTAATTATGCATCCTTTTCTTCAGGCTCGACTAGCTGAGGTATCACTTTGAGTGCCAGGCTGACTGCAGTGGAACTCACTGGCCTCTTCCTTTGCGGGGATCTCCAGCTCACAGCCCCATGTTCTGCAGTGGTTTGTATTTGTATCAAAATACTCCTCCCTTTACCCATCCGTGAAATGCTTTATCTTCTTTGTCTTCAAAAATTAAGTGCTGATGGTTTTGGTTTCCATCAGTAGAAGGAAATCCATCACTGAGGGGCAGCCTGATGCTACTTCATAGAGACTGGTGGACTTGGTGGCCATGTGTATATGGGGTCACAGTTGCTATAGGTGTCTCTGCCTTGGCAGAGATAATAGGTGGCATAATGGAGGGTACTGAAACAGAATCATTAAATACCAAAAATATTATTTTCATTATGATGCCAAGCTTTCAGTCTAAAAATGATAAATACAGAAATACTATTTTTCTTCTTGGAAGTGTGCAGAACAGTTACATACCAAACCAAGATTAACAGGTTTTCATTTATGTGGTAATACCTCCGTTCAAATGCCGCTATGTCCTGAGACAGTCAAAAGCATAGCAAAGACAAGTTTAACTTATGTAAATAGTTTGGGTTTGTTTCCCACACTCTTACAAACTTATCTTAGCTTGGAGTTCTGGAGAGCGATTGTAATTAATCCACTGCCATGCTTGTCTTCACAACTGGTGAAATTACTTAGCATCAGGACAGCTGCTGGTAGTTAGCTGTATGGTTTGTAGCAGACAAAACATTTCCTTCCTGCTTCACTGGCAAGTTATTTTACCACGGTGTAAATGAAAGATTTCAGTGGTGTTTCTAGTTGCATGAAATCCTCATGGGTACCTTACTGACACGACCTCCTCACACGTTGACACTGGTCTTGTTGCTTGTTCTGAGAGTAATAGGGATAGTGCTTTCATCCAGTAGCCCATGGAGCTTCTCTGACTGAAATCATCCAGGAGCTTCGCCTATCAATGTCCTCCTGTTTCAAGGATTGGGAGCCAGTGGCAATAACCTTGATCTCTGCTTTTACTCGTGTGCTAAATCTATAGTATGCATCCAGAGATAAAAATGGTGGCCTGCAGTCATCATCTTTATTTAGCAATTCCTGCTCAGTCTTGCATGAAAACTAATTTTTCAAGAAATCAAAACGGACTGCATTTTATTTAGTCAGTTAATCACTGAAAATACAGAAAATCTTCTTTTGTTTAAAGAGCGAAGTTTCCACCAAAGCTGAACACTTTAGGAAGGAAAATGTGGGAAGCTCCAGACTGCTTCCCTGTCACATGATGCAAACCATCACTCACTCTATCACAGCCAGCCCATAAAGATTCATGGAGGTAAATGATAGGAGTATTTCAAACAAGATTTCTTTTTTTTTTCCTTTCAGTAGCAACATAGGAGTTAATTTTGAAATGGTAACTAAATCATCAATTTTAATTTCTTTAGTCTCTTTGCTTTTCTGTCCATAAGCACAAGTCTTCTTGCAGATGACAAGGTAGAGGTTTTTCTAAGCCCTCTGTGAAAACATTGGCAGTGCATAGCAGGTGCAGCTGTAATTTTCACTCTTGATCACTGTGTGTTTAAGCATGCAGTCCTAACACTAGTTGGTCCTTTATCATCCTCAGAATGTTGTGCAAGGCTTAGGACATTGACTTAAGCCATATCTGTGACAGAGCTGTTCTGTGGTGCTGTGTCATGTAACAGTTCATATCTTTATAACCTATATATTTATTACATACTATAATTCTGATAAAACATCATCTCTCAGGCAGAAGCTTTGTCATGCTGTATGTTTGAAAGCAAACCCAATATTACTGATCTTTTAAAATGGTGCGTATGGGATGTCTGGCCGATGAGCTTACAACTTCAGTAGTTTCTCAGACAGTGTTCTGGAGAGATACGAGAGGAAGTTTGCCCATGTGTCCTTATCTCTTCAGGAGGCACATCGTATTTCATAGCAGTAAGGAAATGCAGCCAGCTGATGGGACTAGATATTCTTGCATCATTAAAGAAGCTATTATATATGATTAAAGATCTCACAGATTGTGACAGAACTATTTAAAGAGAGTTTCTTAACCCAGTAAAAAGGTTTAGAGTAAGTTTGTTTCTTTTTTTTTTTTATCTGAATGCTTGCTTAGAGGACATGAAAAGCAGGAACAGACACATTTCAAATCATCTTCCACACAGACATTTTCTGTAGCTGCCATGAAGATATGTAATGGAGGTAGGAAGGAGCTGACCTGCAGGCAGCCTTAATGTCGAATAGCGATCTGTTCATTGTCAAGTCTGTGAAACCCTGGTCAAAAGATGTACTTCAAAACTGTGTGATATGTGACAACACAGTCACAACCAGTGTTGACGGAACAGTGAGGACTCCCTCGCCTTAGCCATGCACCAGTGTCTTCAAGGGGGACAGGACCCCAGTAGTAGCAAGGGTTGGGTGGTAAGTGAAGGTGCTGTAAATGAAAGGGATGAGGTATGTGTTAGGCAACTCTTTGGAAGCTGAGTTTTGACTGAATCATAATTGATGGCAAAAATCCGTGTTGTCTTTTTACCATGCTAATACTTGTGGTTAAAAATATTAGAAGCATTTGTAAAGGATTTGGAAATTTTTTAATGAGATATACATGCACACATCATTACCGATATATTCAATGGAAAAACTGAGCAAACAGCAGATAAGGTGTGTTGAAGATGGTAAAATACTATGTAAAATCTTTTTAAAATTACTCCTACAGAAATTGATACAAATACCTTTTCTGTCTTCAGTGATTTTCTGAACAACACACTCATTAATATCAAAACTGGTTCTAACTACTTCTGCTCTATTTTTTTTTAATTATGAGAAAAATTAAATGTTCAATTTTGCCAGGGATTGACAAGTATGTCTGAACCCTGGGCTTTTCCTTTCTCAGCTTACTGCAACTGCACTTAAAATAGACTTGAAGTAAACAAAGCAAGCACCCTCACCATTTATTATATTAGGTGAACAGGCAAGCCTTGTAAAATCAGTAGTGTGTTTAAGCCTCTTGGGAGGCTGCTAGCTAGGAAAAGCTAAGCAAGTTATTTAGACTTTTTTTTTTTTCAGAAGGTGAGTGCTATGAAACTGTCAGAGCCCTTCTCAGTTTCCAAAAGAGAAAAAACACCCCAAACAACCAAAGAAAATACTGGGTTTGAATGTTATAATATGAATTGCATTCTACCTGCATTGGTACCAAACATTCTCATGAACATTTTTAATTATCAGACGACTTTACTAAACCGAAGTGATGTGTATTTAGCAGCTTGATTAAGTGGTCATAATCAGTATTCCCAGATAAGTGGGTTTTAAATTTTTTTTTTATGTGTCTTGGTGTGTGGGACTACCAGCTCTACGGAGGGGAAGAAGAATCACTTGCCTTGACGATTTAAATGGTTACTCAGCTATTTTCCAGACAGGTCATTTTTATTTTATTTTTTTTTTTTTACTCTGTATACAGGCAGGTCCATGTCTGTAAGCTTTGTTTTATAGCAAACAAGAGTTATGGTTTCTCCTAGCTTAAAACAAAAAAAAAAAAGTGCTGTAGCAGGAGTAATGTAATTCCTTATTTATCTGTCTGTTTTGCTTTCACCTTCATCTGTCTGTATGAGTGGTATACTCTTCATTTGTCATTAGCAGGCAGCCTGCGTGCCTGCTTACTGTGTGTAATTGGTAGAGTTTCAGCCCTCCTGTCAGGTCAGGAGCTGGGGAGCATGTTTCCATGTCCAGGTACCTTCTGATGGCTCCACATATCTGTTTCAGCAGCTGAGGGATGGAGAAACATTGTGTCCCGTGGGCAGCAGTGAGTTATGTTTGCAGACCCAGTCCAGCTTGCCACAGTCTCATCTGGGCAATTGATGAGCTGCAAGGTTGAGCTATGACGAGGACACTAATGTATATTGGATGTGGCTGCCTAGCAGTTGTGTATGTAATGATAGTAAATAACATTGATCAGCAACGTATCAGCATGCTCAAAGTGTCATGTTAATATAACACTCTGGTTTAGGATGTATTTACTGTCTCTAACATTAGTTTCTAAAACTGCAGCTTGGTTAATCTAATGGTATGGCTGTATATTATTAAAGATTTCCTCTTGGCATAGTAATTATTACCTTTAAAAGGTTCTGTTATTTCTTTCACCCTCTTTCCAACATGTTTGACTCCAAAGAAAACCTTTTTAACTGTTTCTGTAGTTTATAAAGAAACATGTCCACTTATTAAAGCCAGACGTACCATTTGTTAAAGGAATGGCATACTGCAAGGCATCCCGGAGAATGTTCCTTTCATCTTCTAAAAACTGCTTCAGCTAGATGACACAGGTATTCAGTCTCTCCAAGTTCACTTAACAAATGTTGTAATGCTGACTTTAAAATAAATAGATAATTGGAAGGAGCGTGTTCTTCCCTGCTATGCTGAAGTTCTGTTGTTTGCAGTATGCTGTATCGGACAATTCAGTATAATGCATCTAAAGACAACTCTTCTGGTTTCTTCAAGTCTTCTCATTGTAAATCTCTGCTCCCTGAGAAGTTGTGATGGAGGGCATCTCCCTGCCCCTCTCTAGTCTGATATTAGCAAAGTAGCAAAGCAACTGTTGTAACATAAATTCAACTTTAATTGCCTTTGGAACATCATTGTAGATGTAAGACTTCATGGTAAGTAACTTGAGAACAGAAGGTGATGGGCTGCATTAATCATAAGCAACCCCACAATTTCACTTCAATGACAGTCATGCAGGCCACATAAATACACTGGCTACCTGTTGTAAATCTTGTAGGCTCTCTACAAAAGAGTGTTCCTAGGGCCAGCAAGGAGAACAATATGTTTTCTTTCAGAGCTGCTCCTTGGATTAGAGCAGAGAGCTAAAGAAATGCGCTCTCTGAAGAGCTCTTCCTTGTTGGATATGTTGGATGTATCCCTTCTTCCTGAAAGTGTGAAAGAAAATTAAGAGTGGGAGCTATTGGGACTTGCTGAAAGAATATTTGTGGTTGTTTTCAGCATGTATATGCTGTATATTCAGGAGGCTGCCCTGAAGCTGGGATATGAGGTGTCGGGAAGTGTCTGGAAGTGGAGCTGATGAGCTGCGCTGTTTTCATTCAAGTGGCTGCTCCAAAACTATACAAGTACCTGTGGCACTGCAGTGGCTTTCAGATCTAGATGTTGCATAAAACCTCCCAACGGTCACAACAATATTAAACATTGACTGTATGCTTGTGTTTAGAAGAATACAGAACAAAAGATGTTTAAAGGAACAGGGAAACCTTTTTGAAATGCCACCAGTTGAATGGTGGCTCTCATTGTGCATCTGTGTGATGAGCAGTTTGTGAGACACTCAAACTTAATTCCTCCTCTCTGCAATGGGAGCTGGTTTTCTTCTGACTCTGGCAGGTCTCTAAAGGTCTGCCCAAAGCCTGGCATTCAGTGGGGAATGAATCATCTTTAGTAAGGTACAATAGTCTGGGAATTGAATCAGAGTAGGGTTAAGTTCGGCTTAAACTCACATCAGCAAAATGCACAAAACAGTGAACTGTGAGACATATTTCACAGGAAATTTCAGTCACTCTAGCTAGTGAGAGCTGTCAACATAAAATGTTCAAAAGCTATTTCTTAGAGTCTCCAAAATTATTAAACTGCTTTAAAATTATATTTCTAAAATGTGCACAGAATGCATTCTTTTTCTCTCTGATTTTGAGTTTTTGTTCTATATAGATATTCACTTGAGAATACCATCCATGTACTTCATACGTGACATCCACAAACTTACTTTAAAAGCAACAAAAGGAAGGTTAAATAGTAAAATTGAAAGGGAGCTGATATCTAGTATAATCACACAGTTTACAAGTATAAGCTTGCAGAAAAATGCTAGCTACTATAAAACTCAGGAAGAATCACCATCAGTTCTTAGTACTGTGTCAAAGCGAGACTGGAAAATAGATGTCTACATTCATTGTGATGTTGTATTTGCATCTTTATCATTAATTTAGCAAGAAGAAATTTCCCATAAAAATGTTTGGTGTCTTACAGTTTTGTACTGTTCTATCTATATGATTACATTGGTATAATGCAGATATTATTGACATTTGAATTCAGCTGAGTTGTGCTGAAGCCATTGCTGCTAGAACATACCAGCCCAGACAGATGCAAGAATTAGACTTTTAGTCCAGTTGATCAAAAAGGCTTGAAAAATCTGAGAGGAGTAGTACTTTGGATAGTAAATAATTGAAAATGTGATTGTTTCAGAAAAGTTAAAATGAAAATGCCTAGAACCAGGCTCTATGTACCAGTTGTTTTGTTCTTAGGCCCAGTTGACAAACTTGGATCGTGAGGCACCAGCACACATTTGCAAGTGCAACATGAACAGAATAGTTGCTTTTGGCAATGGAGTAGAAGATAATAGTGCTGGAAAGTTATATATGGTTGTTGAAAAGAATTGAGTATATAAGGAATGAAAATCTAGGACTTGGAAGAGAATAACTGTAGAAAGAAGCTAAAGAATTCTTAAGGTTTGGGGGTAACGAGGTGGGAGAAGACTTTGGGATTGTACAGCTAATTACATCTGATAAAGTCTAGATGATATTGATGGGGATAGATTGAGATCTGGGTTACTTTACAACAGTACTGCTAAACGACAGTAGTTGGACTTGTAGGCTTGCTAAAAAGAGAGAACTAAAGAGGATAGGGATTTTAAGCTTCATCCACTGTGATGGTATTGTTAATGCATTTAAATGTTAATACTTACAGTATACTAATAGACCCATTGGTTTAAAATTGTTCAGTGTTGTTCTCTCCTGTTGCCAGCATTTTAGGTGCATTAAATTCCATAAATAAAATTAAAATGTGAGCACAGTCATCCTGGATGTCAGATGGATGTCTAATACAAATAAAAGCGCATGTTTAGTTTAGATTGTGATCATTATGCATTTCCTACAGAGTACAGATGGCAACACCAAAGGGCATCTGTAGAGCAAAAGGTTTGTCTCCTGCAAGGGTATGAGATACCTGAATCTGAAAAGAAACCAGAGAAGAACAGGAAAACTCCTTACAAACACTGTTTTGGGTTGTGAATGACTTTATGAGACTCTGGTTGAAGTAGATCATGAGTGACAGTAAAAGGATGGGGAGTGGCACAGGTAAGAGCTGAGATGATTTTCCGTAGCTCTGTCACCTCTGGAGAAGGAGTCTGACAACATGAGAAGGTTGTGAAAGGAACTATGCAATGGAGAAAGTTTGGAGCTGTTTCATTATTAGGTCAGTAACAAAATAAGGTTACTATCAGTGGGTGGACAATGTTCAGCTTTTCGTTTTATGGGATTGTTGAGAACACCCTTAAACTGATGAAATGGGATACAGGAGAAAGTGCAAGAGAGTCTTACCCATGTGGTGCCTGTACAAGCCTTGAGGGCACAGGGAGATTAAAATTGGATAAATGAGGCTACAGAAGTGTATAAAATAACCCATACTATTAGGTGTCAGCTAGTGAGACAAAAGAAGTTCTATTGTTGGTAAAAAATGTGAAAGTGGAAGGATCCCACCTCATCTGGCTGGGAGTTTGAGTGAGGTCAGTGGGACTAGAGAGAATGATGCCTTAAAAATCAGAAAACATAGGAATGAATTAAAGATTTCTAAGAAACCACCCAACTAATGCTTAGCTATTTTTTAAAAAATGAAAAGTTTAAATAGTAAAGAAGAATGGAAGTGCAGCCCGTGTAAAAAGATAGAAGTTTTAACATTAGCAGTAATATAGATGGATAGGTTTTAAATGTAGTAAATAGCGTTCGTCATGTTTTAATGATGCTATTGAACCTGTGACAATTGCAGAGCAGTTAATAGGAATTATGCAGAAATGGAAATTCTCACCTCCAGGGGGAGGCAAAACTTAAATTATGTAATTGTTTAAATCAGAAGAGACCATATAATCCACATCCAAGAACTTGCATAATATAATTGCAATTCCAACAGCGAGTATAATTTTAATAAATATATCACATCAGGAATCGGTTTTACCTGGGGGAATAAATTAAAAATAATACTTAAACTGGAAAAACGAACTCAGTTATAGAGCATTAGTATGATCTCAATAGTACGCAAAGTCTTTGTCAAAAATGTTTTAAGGAAAGAATAAGCAAATGACACTAAACATGACAAAAGAGCTAAAATACAGTGTAGGATCTCCACATGAAGGTCATGCCTGACTAAGCTGCTATCTGTAATTGAAAAGATAGCCAAGCTAATTCTTTAAACAAAAGAAGTAATCATATATCAAATCCATATGGACTTCCAAAAAATACAGTGTTTGTCATCTGCTGAGTAGAGATTTGTTCACACAGAAGTTAAGAATGAGTTGTAGGACAGGAAAGAAGATGAAAACATTAACTAGAGCTGGATGGCTGGCTGGAGGTCACCAAAGGATTTCTCAAGGACTGATTATTTATATATATTTATATATTTATATACAACATTTCCATTAGTGACTGTATCACAAAACCAACAATGCTGCAACAACTTACAGTCTTGATGACACAAATTATCAGAAGGATTATGCAGAAGATGGGAGTTCTATGCGGAAGAAATGGGATGAGCAAGCGAAGAGGGAAAATGGTGGAAGTGGTTGGAAAGGCTGCTGTCTGATACGCAGGCCGACACTTGGGGCTTGTATCAGGGTCTTGGGGAGAGGCTGGACAGAAACTGGTGTGCTAGTTGCAAGATAATTGAGGCATCAGAGTGATACATTAGTGGAAAAAGGACAATTGTCAGTGCATCACTGATCATCTAACATCTGGCAGTGTCAGGAAGTGTGTTTCCAAAGCAAGGAAGTCTCAGTGCTGTTTTGTATAAAGTATTTATAAAGTATAGTGAAGAAAAATATGTGCAAATAATATCATATGTACTTAAGAATACTAAACTCAAACTGGAATGGGTGGCAAGAGTGGATTCTCAAATGCCCTAGGAAACAGACTGGTTGGGTGGGGATGTGTGTGTGCATGGATATTAAAATCCTTGTTTTGTCTGACTCCCTAAAATAAGAAAAATTGAGAGGAAATACAAGTGCTGACTTGTGCACAGAAGGATTTAATTTTTTTTTTTACATAAAATACAGCATTAGCACAAAACAAAACAGTTAAAAACTGTTCTTGAAAATCCATGGAGTAGAAATTTAGATGACTTCCAAAAATGAAGCACAATGGGACAAGGCACCTGACTAATTCCTAGGTGACGCTGTGCTGATTCATGAAAAAAAATTATATATGATGTAGTGTCCACAGGGAGTGAATTTGGTAATAAAAAGGATTTCTCTTCCCATTAAAAAGGGACATTGGGAAGATGGGGAGGGAAGGCTGGTAAATGTAGCAAGGTGATAGTCTTGTAAATTAAGAAGCTGGTGTGTGTTGTATTCATAGGGGAGGAAACCCCCATATATTTTTGATGCCTCCAAAAATGAATGACAAAATCACTTTTTAAAATAAATTTTGCTTGGGGAGGCTTATCCTAATTTGGCCCCTTTACTGTGTAGATAGTTTTGATAAAAGAAAACCTATTTGAGGTTCTAAACATTTTTTATTTTGAACATTATTTTCCCACTTTATTTTGGTAAAAGTGATTTGTACACTGTACATCTGAAAAAAGCAAAACTACTGCAGCTGGCATTGCGCTAAATTTTTCACATAAAACCTTGATGTGTGCCAAGTGTGACTGTATTTTGTTGTATGTTTATAACAGTAATTATTTTTGATGGTAGCTTTCTGAAGTAAAATACAATTTCTTGAAAATTATGGGAAGCATAAACTTAACAGCTCTCATATTTAGCATAGAGAAGAAAATCTCACAGCAAAAGAATAGTGTCTTATATTAATATTTCTGTGATTAATGTGAGTAGCTGAGCTGATTATTTTTATAGTCTGATTAAAAAAAATAGAATGGAATAAATGGACTTAATGCAGTGCTGTGTAATGTAATCCTCATGGCAGCACAGAGGAGGAAAGGTTTCTTCTAGAAATGGCGTTTGGTCTAACTCAGTAATGCAGTCTTTCCTTCAACGTGCAGAAATATATTGGCAGCCTTAGGCTATGTTTCATATAATGTCACTTTAGTTATTCAAGTTTTTTTAGGCTTCCTTTTTCAGCTTGAAGGAATTAAGTCCCATTGAGATGGAAAAGATCCATATCTGAAATAGCGTAAATTGTTTGTTGATTTTGTGAAATGTGTAAGTCATAACTATGTGAGCAAAAACAAATCTTTAACTTTGATGGCGTGCTGTGTGCTTGCTCTCGCTGCCAAAACGTTTGCGCTTGGAGGTGATGCATGGTGGAAGCCTTCTACGGGTAAATACAATGACACAGTGATGAGTTCCTGGGGCTAGAGTATTGGATTAAGTGTTCTGTTTGGGTTAGGTATTTTTCCTCAATTCATTTCAAGTAAATTATGATAATTTACACAGGCTTAGAGAGTTTGGTGAATACATGAAGCCTAGGAAAATGTTAGGCTGTTGCCCTTAGTCTTGTTTAGAAGAGTGAGCGTTTTCAGAAGAGTGGGGTGATGTCTACTAGAAGGGGGCATTTGTGAGGACCAGCACAGTGCAGGCATCGACCCTGAGCTCCTCACCCTGCTGTGCTGCTCTTATCCTGGTATTTTCCCTGCAAACGGGTAGTCCTGCTTCACACATAGCTGCCTTTTGGATCTGGGCTATGTCGATGCAATTTCATTGCTGTCAGCTCAGTTATGATGGGGTAGCTGAGATGGTGCCAGGCCAGGGTAGTGGGAGGATGCTCCCATGCCTGCTGTCTTGGCCCCGTCGCCCATCAGTGGCAGCATCCCCACTGAGCGGGACACTGCCCTGAGTGTGAGGCAAGTGCTGGATCCCTGGAGAGATGCAGAGCTTGATCTAGCATTGTCCTTGGTTCATACTATTCTGCCTTTCTGCAAGGTCACCAGTGGGTGGGAACTGGAGGCGAGGGGAGGAGGATTTTCCCTGTAAGGGAATGATGAGTCACCAGTGGAAAGCAGTACAGGTGGGAATCTGTCTATTTCAGAAGTTATGAAAGACAAACTAGTCAAGAACTGGAGGTGGAATAGGAACGGGCCCAATATGAAGCTAGTCTGTTTCCAAGTTTGTGATTTTTCATTTTGAATGTTGAGACAACTCTGCATTTCATAACTAAATATGTTGCTGTTTCTGTGCTATTTCCTCTTTAGACATAACTGGGGCATCTGGAGGATCTTGGAGGAGATCTGAGATAGCTATCATCTGAGATTTCTATCCTCAATTTGCAGACCGTGCTGCAGAACAAAATCTGAATATTCATTTTGAACTTTTGGGGGTTGCTTATCCAAACTATTTGAAATTTAGCAGTCGTTATCAAAGCTTAATCTTCTCTTTGCTTCAATTACTGAGAGAGATTGCAAATTCTTACTTGGGAGAGAACTTGGTATGGGGAGATGCATTACATAGCTCCAACTTTGAAAGTGGGGCAGTTCAAGTTACATGTGCTATTTTTTGTTTAAAAAGTCCCCTAAAGCAAAGAAGAAAGGACATCTAAAGATTCACATTTCCTTTTTGGAATTTATAAATAGAGGCAATCCTGCCCTTGCAAACTGTAATAGCCAGCTTCGCTATTTGCTTGTTTATTTGAGCAATGATGAAGTTACATAACTTTTCTTTAGGTAAGACACGCGTGGATGTGTGCCAAGTCGGTTCTTGTCTTTTATATCTGGACAGCTTTCCCATTCTGTCTGCTTCCTACACATGACGTCTTCAGCCCCTGAACAACTGAGCTTTGAGAATATGTTATGGTATCAGTGGACCAGTTCAGCATCACCCCCAGACAATAGGTTTGTGTAATAAAATTTGTGGTTGCCCATGTCAGATACTGTCAAAGTTTGCCTTGTATTCAAGATTAAAAAGTCTTATTTTTACTCACTGTTGTTTCTCTATCCCTTAGCTTTATTTTGTCTTACTCTCTTATTTTAGTCAGTCCTACCTCAGCTTTCTCAGTTTATTCTCCCCATTCTAGAAGGTTTTTATTTCCCCCTGCTGCAGTGCTGTATCTGGCATCAGATTTTGCTTTTCTCTCCTGTTCCCTACATATGTTTTCCTTTCAATTATTAAGGTTTACCCTGTATTTACTTTTGGTATGGAGCACTCTCAGTGTTTGGATGCACTGAGAATGAGTGAACATGGCCCTGGGGCTGAAAGGTCAAAGCTTCTTTGATGGCCAAGTTTGTAGCCATAAAATTAATGCAGTCAGGTTGAGTGCTGTGCAGGTTGGAAGATCACATCTTTCTTAAAATAAGGGGTGGAGAGGTTTGCCCAGTTTTTCCCTACCACTGCATAAAACAAAGTTGGTTGCTCTTGAGAGTGATCCCAATTGGCTGGATGGATTTTTTCTGTGGGCCTGGTCGGGACAGTCAAGAAGCAGAGAAACAATTGCGTGACTCAAGGGACTGGTGATATAGGAGAAATGTTTTTAGTAACTTAGAGAGGAAAGGTTTTATCGGATTACTCCAGAGGAATAGGAAGCTGGTGTGGGATAGCAGTATTAGACCCTTCAGGACAAGCGTGGAGCCCTCTTTGGAAGGGTTTCTATCACACTGCACCACAAATGAAAACACAGGCAAGGAGAGGATTTTCCCCCTGATTTCTGTAACCGCACTTGAAGAACAGGCCTTTGCATGTAATTTCAACTCTGTGCTAAATGTAAGGGAAAAGCATTTAAAAATGAGACAAAATGATGATAGAAATTTCCTTTATTTTCAAATGGCCAGGCTGATATTGCAAAGACTGGAAAATGGCAAAAAACCTCCCCAAAAGTATGGCAACGCCTGCAGAAGGCTTTTCCCCACTCTTTTTTTAAAAAAGGAAACTGTTTTGTTTACTGTCTCAGATTTCAGCTACATCAGTATGACAGACCATGTTACTTTGCTGATTAGACTTATTCCTGTTCTGGGCCATGGCATCATTCCTTTCTCATGGAAGAGAAATGCTCCCATATGCCAGAGCAGGCAGTGCCCCTTCTGTTTGCAAAAGTGGTGTCTCCAGAGGCAGAAAAGTATTTGGGATGTGAGGGGAAAAATCCATTAATCCTTTCAAGAATTAATTTTCCAGACCATGCTCTTGCAAGGTACTCTGCATGTAAACTGAAAGTGCTTATCTTAGATAACGATGGAGGGGAAGGACAGATGTCTGTGGGCAGGAAAGAGGAGAAACAAACAGCTAAGAGCAGACTCTAGATGTAGCACAAATGCATTTATATATTTCTATAAATGGAATTGTGACTAGAAAAACGACCAAATTTTGAATGGGAAAAATGGTAGATGGTAGAAAACACTGCTCTGGTGATAAGCATTGTGTGGGACTGGGGGGTGGCATGGCAAGGCTGCTAGCGCTTTCCCCCATTGCTGGGCTCATGCTCTGGATGTCTGCGAATGGACATCCCGAGCAAGCTGATTCCTCACCCCTGGAATCTGCTCCTCTGGGGGAGGCTGCAGCAGGAAATCCTGCAGCGCGCACAGCTTCAGAGCCTGCTCCGTTTTCCTTCGGATGTCCTCACACTGCTCTAACAATGTGAGCGAGGTGGCAAAAAATCTTTGTCCCCGGGAGTACAAGGGACCTGTTCAAAGGCTCAGGGCAGTTCAGCTAGGTTAAAGTTATATCCATTAGAAAGACATGTATTTTTAATAAAAGCTTGCTTTTTATTTTTTTTAAGATAGAATGGGGTATGATGAGAAATGTAAGAAGTTCAAAAGATTTCAGTATTCCCTAAGGAAAAAAAAAACCCCACAAAATAACTCTCGGGTGCTTTGTATTTGTTTACTAACTGGAAACTCTGGATTATTTTAACAAGAAAACTGCAAGTAAGTACTTTTTCTTTGGACTTCTGCTACCGTAAATAAACAGAGACTTTCCCTCTATAGGAATGAATTCTTTTATGATTCATAGTTTTACTTGCATCTTATGTACTGAAATTTATTTGCACCTTTCTGATTATGAAAATTGAAATGCTACCTCAACCTTTATATACATATGTATTCTTATTTTATTAGTAATATTTTCTTTGGTATGGGCTATAAGTCGGTATCTGAACCGAAATATCCTGAAGTTCTGTTCCACTCAATGGTGAGCAATTTCTTTCCATGTTTTTATGAAGCAGGAGGTTAGAGGGATAGGCACATATTGGTAGATTTTGAATTATTTGGGCTTTCACTAAAATAAAATTTCATTTTAAATGAGAATATATTTAATATGTCATCAAATGAAACTATAGCTCTCCCAAGATAATGGTGTAACTTTTACTTGCAGCTGTATCCATCAAATACAAAGTAGAAAGGCAACATGAAAAATTAGAGTAATAAAAGAGCAGATATTTTGTTTTAGTGAGAGACTGTGTGTGACCTGCCCTGGTGAACATTAAGAGAAAATTGCCTTCCTGCAACTACTTTACATTAGTGTGGTGTTGTAGCAGCCATCAGCCTGATCCAAAATAATGGACATTTGAGCAAGGATTTTGTTTTTTATTACTTTCTTATTAATTTATTGTAGGATGATTGTGAACCCATAAATGCATTGCTTTAAGTAATTTTTAGTGTTGATAGGAAAAAAAAATCTCATGTCTTTTTCCAGCTTTTGGTTTTCTTGGAGTTCCAGCTCCAAGTGGACTTTAAAAGTGGATTTAAATCTCTGATTTCAGGAAAGGGAAAAAATCATCTTGATATTAGAGTTGTCCTGTAACTTACATGCTCAAAAAGCAAGTAGCAAATGAAGAGTCCAAAATTTGGTTTAGATTTCTCTGAGGACTAGGACAGGGATGTGCTGAGCTCAAGAAATTTCAAAATACTGCAGGGTATTTTCAAGTGCTTCTACTCTCTCTCCTCCCCACATCTCCCAAGAAGGATGTGGATTTGCAAGAAAAGTTCTGTGAAAATTGGCAGGAGAAACAGGAGTTCTGAGGAGCTTAAATCCTGCTTTTTGTAATCATACAAAGCAGCTAGCTATTTGCCATTTCATTTTTCACGTTGTCTTTCTACCTTCACTAAGTACACTGTTGAGCAGCTTCACATCAGATCTACACATGAGGAAAACCACAGCCCTTCCTAGACAATGTGTCAGCTGTGGCTTGAGAGTCTGTGGGAGGAGAAGGACTCATTTTACATTTCTTAACTTGCCGTTGAATTGGCATCAGCTTTGCTTCACCTCTGACATTTGTTGTGGGAGGAGAAGTTCTCTTCATCTTCTTCACAAGTTGTCATGAGACTCCCTGTGTAACCCAGCAAAGGCAGGCAGAACCTGTGGCGTGGTGGGGCTGTGGTCTGCAGTGATGGGCATAGTTTCAGCCTGACTCCAAGGATTGCTGCAAGCCCAGATGAGCCCACTCCTTCAGCAAGGAAGAAGAATAGGAAAGAATTTAGTTTAAGTGCTCCCAAATTCAGCCACAATTACTTGTAGGTACAAAGAAAGGAGGCTGATTTAAGATTAATGTAAGACAGAGCTTTTAAGACAAAAGTTTGGCTTGTTCCTATGCTTGGTGAGACCAGCACCAGTAGCCAACGATTTTTGGTGATCCTCATGTTAGGAACTGCAGGACTGTTTCTTCCCTCCTTCCCCCTTTCCAGGGCATGGAACCTCAAGGCAGAGCAGTGGCTGCAAAGGCGCTGGAGACTTGGGCCTGTGAGGTGGGTTGCCATCACCGGAGGTGAAGGATGTAGGGAAGTGCTGGCAAGAAAAAGGGCAGGAAAAGAGTGACATTCTCACTGGGCTGGGGTAGGAATGAATTCCACTGAGTTTTCAGCCAGACCCTGTGTAGAGAAGACTCGTGGTCACCACTGCAGGGTGGGAGCTGTGTGTACATAGCCATGTGTACAAATGGGACCCTAATGCAGATATGTCACTGCTGGAGCTGGTTACTTGGGAACTGCTACCATCCAGTGACTTGGCGTTAGTAAGGTCCAACTGAGAGCTACTCACACAAGGATTTGTTTCTGGTTTTTAGTGCTTAGTTAGGTTTTGACTGGATGGTTCCTTGAGCAGATGTCTGAGCAAGCACAGAGGTGGGTGGGAGTGGGGAGGTGACAGATGATAGGCTCTGTGATGGCATGGGCTTCAGTGGGGCATGAGGGGATGCTGGGATGGTGGAGACAAAGGCAACCTGCTGTCCTCAACAAGGACTTTGCTCCAGCATAGAATCATAGAATCATAGAATGATTAGGGTTAGAAGCGACTCCCAGAGGTCATCTAGTCCAACCCCCCTGCAGGAAGCAGGGACACCCCCCAACTAGATCAGGTTGCTCAGGGCCTCATCCAACCTGGCCTTGAACTTCTCCAGGCATGGGGTATCCACCACCTCCCTGGGCAAACTGTTCCAGTGCTCCACCACTCTTACAGTAAAAACCTTTTCCTAATATCCAATCTAAATCTCCCTCCCTCTATTTTAAAACCATTACCCCTTGTCCTGTCACAACAGGCCCTACTGAACAGCCTCTCCCCATCTTTCTTGTAGGCCCCCTTGAGGTACTGGAAGACCGCTATAAGGTCACCCCGGAGCCTCCTCTTCTGCAGGCTGAACAGCCCCAACTCTCTCAGCCTGTCCTCGTAGGAAAGGTGCTCCANGCCACAAGAGCACATTGTCGGCTCATGTTGAGTCTCCCATCCACCAGTACTCCCAAGTCCTTCTCCTCAGGGCTGCTCTGGATGCACTCTCCGCCCAGTCTGTAGTTGTGCCTGGGATTGCCCTGACCCAGATGCAGGACCTTGCACTTGGCCTGGTTGAACCTCATGAGGTTGTCACGAGCCCACCTCTCCAGCCTGTCAAGGTCCCTCTGGATGGCATCCCTCCCCTCCAGCATGTCGACAGCACCACACAGTTTGGTGTCATCGGAGAACTTGCTGAGGGTGCACTCCATCCCACTGTCCATGCCACTGACAAAGATGTTGAATAGGGCCGGGCCTAACACGGACCCCTGAGGGATGCCATTCGTGACCGGTCTCCACTTGGACATTGAGCCGTTGACCACCACTCTCTGAGTGCTGCCATTCAGCCAGTTCCTTCAGCATGTCCCAAGTTCCTCTCCAAAAAGCCTTTCCAAGTGTCTGTAAGTCCCTTTTATCCTTCAGAAATGTCTTCTCTCCTGTGATTCATCACTCATGCTGCAGTTTTCATAATGTGATCATCCCTGTCACAGATGGAATATTTTGCAAAGTATTCTGTCTATAATATAAGAAATATGGTAAACATCACCATTATGCTGCATTTGAAATGTAGAAATGAAAATGTAAGTTGAAAGGCAGAGCTATTTCCTCTGCTGGTTTATAGCATGCTGTCGGTTAGAGCTGTTAACTCTAAAATCTCCCAGGGGCAGCTCAGTGGGGAAAATGTTGGAGTAGAGTTAAGGGTTAATGAAATGTTACAAAGGGAGATTTTTACAGCTATAGCTGACCATAACTCTTTGAGTTCTGTAATAAATGATTTAACAAAGAAAGGTAACGCAAGCTGTTGCAAAAGCCAATCTTCATGTTAAATCCTACTTTTGTTTCGATTGAGGCGGAGTCAGTTATTAACTGCATGGCCAGAGCGCAGACGCTGAGTCCTATTCTTTCTGTAATTGAGAATTGCTGTTACAGATACTTGACAGTGGTTCATAGTGGCAATAATCCCTCTGAAAATGGTTGTTGTTCTGGTTTGTAAGCCACTTGCCAGGGCACTAACCCCAGCTTCACCTCTCACTGTCATGAAAAGATTCTGTTTGGTAGCTGGTGAGGATGTTTAGTAAATTTTCAACTAGATGATTGCCAAAGCAGCGATGCAAGAGAACATGAACTTTAAAAATATTTCACATTACCTTTTGGTTAGAAAGAAGGTGTCGGCTGTGAAAAATACTGTAACTCTCATTGTTCTAAATGAAAATCCGCTGCTTACTGAGAGTGCTGACTTAAAAATTCTTGCACGTCTCTTGTTGATCTTGCATGCTGATGCACACGACCTGCTAATGCGATGCTTGGCTTTCCATACAGAGCCATCCATCCATGTTATATGTGAATGAAGCTTCCTGGTTTGTACATGTGCTGTGTCACATTCCTCTGGTTTTCTAACAAAGCTTTTAATTGGTATGCTGTGACTAATGAGCATGAAGTCCCAGAGGAAATGGAGCAGAATTTTCCATTATCCACCAAGATGAGCTTCAAGCACATAGATTATCAGGGCTTGAACTCCAGGATAAACCAGGGTGAAAGGCTTCAAGTACAATGGAACCTCGTAGTTTAATATTTTGCTTCCATAACATTAAATTAATAGTTTCTCAGCAAAACAGCATTGTCTGCCCAATGGCATTGCACAAACTATAACTGGCATTTTGCTCGGACATCAGATTGAATCCCTGACCCTTCACAGTTCAAGTTCCCATAAGATTTGGGTGCTGATGTCCTGCCTCCATTCCAGTTTGGGTAATGATGTGTTGCATACTTTTGTGGGATAAATCTCTCTTCAGTTTCAAGTGGAGAACTTGCTCTTCATTCTTCTTTTGAAAAACTGTTGTACAGAGTTGCTGACACAGGATTGCTGCCATATGGTGCACCAGAAGTGGTTGCATTTTTGTGGGAGCTAATAGCTCTGACTCAGATGTGAGCATGTTCAGGACCAGTTTGCTTTTAATATTAGACAGTATTGGATGTAGTGAGACCGGCATACCTATAGGCTGCATCTGCCCAGTACAACACAGTATTTATCTTCTGTGTCTTACATTCAGCACACATACAAAGTGTCCCCAGCAGGCAAAATATCAAAGAAAATTGAAATTAACTTAAACCCACAAAAAAGATACTGATATTACCCCTGGAATTTGTGGTAAAAATATTATTAGCTTTCCAATAAAGTATAAGGGTTAATATTTTTATGAAGTCACTATTTTAGTATTTAACCCAATTTACAATTATTAGTTTCCTCCTAATAGTGTGAGTTATGTTTTGCAGTGAAACTAACAACCCAGAAAAAATAATTATTTTTGTCGGGTTTTTTTTTCTTTTTTCTTTTTTTCCCCAAAAAATTAGTTTCAGAGGGGTCAGTTCCATGACCTTTCAAGGGTCAGTGTGGGGCTGTGCAGGAGTTTCTGGGGACAGGGAATGGAAGTGAGCAGCTGAGGTAAGAAGGAATGGCTTCTTGCAGTGATGTTGCCACCTCATACCAGGTTAAAGTTCATGAAACTATGATTTATGTCTTGGGAGCTCAGAATTTTAAAGAAAAAGAATTTAAAATTCTCTTCCATAGTGAAGCTCCTTTATTGCAGAAAAACACCGTGGTGCTGGGTGGGGTAGGTTGGTCCTACTTGTGCATTTGGCTCCTTTCCTCCCCAGTAGCTACCACCATGTGAAAGCAGCCCATCTCCTCTCCCACATGGCTGGTTTGCTTCATTTCCTACCTCTGGAAAGATGGCTGACTGGAGGCTTGGACTTGGCAGTGCTAGGTTGATAGTTGGACTTGATGATCTTGAAGGTCTTTTTGATCCAAAAGGATTCTGTGGTTTTACAGACCCTCTCCATTCTTATCCTGGGAGGGAGTTACCAGGGGTGACATCACCCTGTGCCGTCCCCTCTCATGCTTGGTGTGCATGTGCCCGGATTCTCTGGGCAGTGGGTGAGTGCGTTGCGCAGCATGAAATGCAGTGAGGCAGCACGCAAGGAGTTCTGTGCTCCAGCAATCTTAGACAGTCATTTAACAATACAGAATTGTTTTCTTTGTTTATTAAAGAAAAGGAAAGGAAATTCTATATATAAGCACTGTATTAATAGAATATTCATGTTGCATTATGAGATTTAAAGGTTAGCAAACGCAAATACCAAGAGCAGTAAGTGCATTGTATATTAGGATTGTGATATGTTACCTTTTATCCTATGAGGATGGTTTACACTTCCTCTGTAATCAGGAGTTGTGTGTGCATTGTTAACTGGGTAGCTGTAAATAATTGCCTGTCCTTTTCTTACTGTCACACATACCATGGGGACAACCTAACTAAAGCGCAGTACCTATTATTGCCTTAAAGCCTAGTGAAATGAAGGGGGGTGAGGGTAGTTTAAAGGCTTTGGATACACTTGTAGTGCAGGTAAGGGAGTGCAGCTTATGTACTCCATGGAGTCCATCCATTTACTCATCCAGGTCACTCTACTTAAAGTACATAAAACCAGGAAGTTGCTGTGAAGGTCAGTCCTGCCTTTCATTTTCATTTGACAGATTCTGTGAAACTCGGAGCATGGCTGTCTCCTAACTGCTATTACACTGCAGGTCGTACTCAGTGACCCTAGCAGTATTGCAAAATATGTCATAGCTTTCATCTGTAGAACACCTTCTGACTTGCAGCAGTGAAGATTGCCTAGCAGTCTGGGGGCCCATGGGGAGGGATGGTGCCAGAAGCTCACCAGCCCACGTGCCTAGCCTTAGGGCTGCTCTGAATCCTGGCATCTGGCTTTTGTCTAGCAGCCCACAGCTGGAGGGAGTTACTCATGTGTCCAGTCTATCCCCCTCATTGTCCCAGACAGCAGCAGTGTGGAGTCACATGCACAGATTTGCAGGTTTCCAATTCAAAAACCAGCTTGGTTTTCAAACTTACTGTGCACATTGGTCCAGAGATCCTTTCCTTAGACAGAATTGTGGCATTCCTGCTGTGCAAAGAGCATTTGCCCTTCACCACCTGAAACACATCCTGTCCTGCAAGGGTGGAAATGGTTAAGGCCAGCCTGTTTCTCAGTGTATGGAAGCATTCGAGAATATCCTCCTCCTGATCCCCTCTGATATTTTGACCCCATGTGGTGTTGTGACAATCTTGAGGTCACTTGTGTGTTTTTATTTTCATGAGGATGAGATGGAAGTGATTGAAAATATGGTTTGGGACCCATCCCACAAGAAAAGCATTACCCAGCAGAAGCTCCGACATTCTGCCTTAAAAAAACAAACACATTCTCCTGCCAACTTCAGCAGGTCCCCCAACACATGAAAGCCTTAAAGAATTGTCAAGCAGCAGCAAGGATGTCAAAAACTGCTGTTCACAGATCCCACAGCTGTGTTTCCCATAAAATTAAAAACAAGTCTTATACTTCTTTGCAAATGGGATTTTGGCAGCTCTATAGAAATGACCTTTTTTACAGGCAGTAGTTCAGCTGTTCATAGAGATGTGTATAGACTGATATCAGTTCTTAAATAAAATAAATGCAAATATATGATAGATGTCTAATATTTTCACATTGGCATTGCTGGCTTTATTATTTTCATTAAAATACTTAAAACTGTCTTCTGGATTTCAAACTTGCCTTTTAAGGAACTGTAAAGCCAAAAGCTTTAAGATTTCTACCTTCTTTGCAAAATGATTGTAATGGTGTTTTCTTCTTTTGTGCTTTGGGAGATACTCATACCCTAGTAAAATACACTAGATGAGTTAGACGGGAACATTTCATTTACATTTCATTAAACAAATGTAAAAGTCAAGGTTTTTAAGAGTGAGAAATGCTTGAATTTTGCCACAGCTGCTACAGAAATATCCTTTGAAGACATGACCTTGTGCTTCTCAAGAACAGTTTACATTTCTCTGAAATGAGATGCCAGCTACTACCTTTTAGTGCTTGGTTTGTTGGAAAGACAGAAGTACAACCCTTATTGACTTAGTCCTGTGCGAGTGTAAATCCACACAAAGAAGAGGAATTTAACATGTGACTGACCTTTTACAATGTGAAATGAAGAAACGCACTGTTAAGGTTACTGGAGTGTGGCAGGATGTTTAATCAACTTCTTTGCTTTAAAGAACAGTAGGAAGGAGATGATGTATTAAAGATGATAGCTTCTTGTAGATTTTAACTTGTAATGCCAGGATCTGAGTACAATAGCAGATTAAATCTCTGTAGGGGAATTTCCTACTGGACTTTCTATTTTTAGATGTTTGTGGCTGCTTCTTCCTTCACTTCTCAACTAGTTGGCTTTTCCTCCCTTGAAGACTTGAGTTGCTTTACTCTGAGATCCACATCCAAACTCTGATGTCTGTTTAGAGAAGACCTTTTTTCTCTGTTTTGTAGTAAAAAGGCAAAAGAAGACAGCGTATATGGAGCCATGCATTTTCACATTGTATTTTAGTGCATGCAGGAGGTGAATTCATGGCTTTGAGCGCTAAGTATTCACAATACTCTTAGCAGTTGTGTAATAGCATTTCAAATTTCCATGTAATAATGATAAATCAACCCAGATTTGTTTTTGCAGCTGGGTAGGTAGTATAGTCCAGTGTGCCATGCATTCAGCTTATCCTCCCATAGCTGAGTTGTGTTTCCTTTCTGTCCAACACTGACTGGTTCCAGAATAACTCTGTGTTTGAAGAACTACATCCTTTTTCTGTACTATGATATCTCTCTCTCTCCCCCTGCCCATAAATTAGTAATAGGAGTCCTGATTCTAATCCGTCGCAGACCTGGGGAATCTGGGGTTATGACATTAATTTTGGTTACAATGAGACATTTTTTCTCTTCTTCACCCTTCATCCTCAGGATGTTGCAGTTCTGTGCATCAACATCCCCCTCCCCTTCTATTATGTTTTCAGGGGTCACATGTCTTGCATTTCACTGTCTTACAAAGGTCCCTTTTTCTGTCTTTTCTGCCTTTCTGCTCTAGTTCAGGTGATACACATGCATTTTGCAGAAGTTTCACTTCTTTATCTGTAATTTACTACTGAGCTTTTATCCTTCTGCCAGTCAATGTCCCCTATTTTTATAAGGTGTACGAATGCAGTAAACCAATTACAACATTACAGAAGTAGCCTCCTAATAGTCCTGTACATTTAGAAGGATGCTCTTCTTTTTTCACTGTAGTGAATTTTCATGTTATTGTTTTCTAAATCGTCTCCCCAGCTTCTTGTCTCTTTGATGTTTTGTTCTGCTTTGTATGTCACCAGTCTAAAGCAGAGTTTGGCTTTCACTTGCTCTTGAACCCACTGGTGGACTTCTCTTTATTCTGTCTAGTGGGCTTTTAAGTTACAAGTTTTTCCTTCCTTACTTTGTCAAAAGTCTCCCAGTACCATGTGCTCAATAGCAGCTCTATTTTCTCCTTGTCTGTTGCGAGTACACAGACAGAGCAGGGCAAGAATTTAAGTCAAATGACTCTAAAAATCTTGTAATCTTAGAAACCTCCTTTTGAGGACACAGGAGTGACTGTTGTCACTGAAACTCAGCTGAGTTATGCTGAGTCTATAGCTGAGTCACTATCAATGCCCATGACTTCAAGCATCAGATCTTCTACCTGCCTCTTACCAAGCCAAACAGTCTGGCACAGGCAGTGAGGTAGTGATAGCTGATAGGACCCACCTATGGTGCATTTTAAATGCCTTAAATCACAGAATCACAGAATGTGAGGAGTTGGAAGGGACCTTGAAAGATCATCTAGTCCCACCCCCCTGCCCGAGAAGGATCACCTAGATTAAATCACACACGTACATGTCCAAATTGGTCTTGAATGTCTCCAGAGAAGGAGACTCCACAACCTCTCTGGGTGGCCTCTTCGAGTGATCTGTCACCCTCACAGTGAAAGGTTCTTCCTGAGCACCTGCTTCTTGTCCTGTGGTCTTAACCTGGTCTTGGGCTGGAGAAGCTCCACGAAGTGTGCTAGCACCACTGAAGAGAAAGGTAAGTAGAAAGGTTTTCATCATCAGGCTTTCCTTTGTGTTGTTTTGTCCATGGCTTCTCCTTGTTGGGTGGTGCCCTGGCTGATGGGTTGCAGGCTAATGGAGATGAGAGAACTCCTGCTGTTCCTGCTGACATTGGGCCACCGCAGCCAGGAGCGCAGAGGACCAAGGTCCAAGAAGAAAGGAAGTGTGAGGAAGTGTGGTGGGATTGCGGAATGTTGGATATGGGAAAACCTTCTTCCCTCCTCTAACTTCTAGGCATTTCTTGGGTCCTTCTTGGATCTGGCTTAGGTTGTCTGGAGGAAGGATGTAAGTAAACCTGTATAAAATTTTGCTTTCTTGTAAAGATTGTCAAACCCAGAAACACAAGCATTAATTTATCAGTTTTAAGAAGGGTGTAACTGAGGTAAAAGCATTAGCTGCATCACTGAAGCAAGTCTCCCCAAAGCTACTGGAATGTTACCCCTGCAGAAGGCCCTTATGAAACAGCTCTTGAGAAGTGCAAGGTTATGTATTCAAAGGATATTTCTGAAGCAGTGTTGCAAACGACCATGCACAGCCCTAGCAAGTTGTCAGAAGTTACACCTGGACTTTCTGGAAAGGAATTAAGGCAAACCAGGGACACATCAAGTTTTTGGAAGAACTGGTATGAAACCTCCAAACCTCCATTCGAGCTGTAGTGTTTGAGCCTCACAGTGGCTGCTTCTCCTCACCTACATCCTAGCTGTGTCTGGAATGACTCCGATAGAAGAGGTTACAGTCAGTAATGGTTTTCATTTTTAAAAAATAAAGTGTTAGGAGCAGTAAACAAACCTTCTGTAACTTCATAATCAGAGATAACAGGATGAGTAAAATGAGGATATGGTAGAGATTGTTATGGAAAGTTCACTCCCTGATAAATAGCAATTTCATGCAAAGTGGATGCAGCCCATTACTGGGCCCAATAACTTCCTTCCATCTTCTTCGAAGCAGAGGCAAACTCCATGGGTCTGGGAAGGGTAACTGTATTCCCCAAGGATGCTTTCTGGGCATTGTAAAATTAACTTTTAATTTTCCAGAGCCCAGAGTAACCTGTGACAGGCCCTGTGGATTTTGGGACACTACTTTGGGAACTGCTGTCTTGGATTTTAAATATTAAATCAAGACAGCATCTGTTAGCATTTAGTCTGGTATTTAGATGAACCTGGATTTTGGTATAGAAACCTAATTAGTCTGAGACAGCACTCCTTCTCATCTGAAATGAAAGTCCTCATCAACTGAATAGATTTGTAACAAATTTTATTGACAGTTTGGGAGGTGCAAGCATTGCCAGTGTTAATTAAAGTATTGTCACATGCTTTCCCAGGACAGGGTTTCAGTGTATCCGTGTGTTTTCATACCTTCTGCCTCCATGGTAGGAGCACTCCCTGTTAATCAGATGGCAGGTAGCCATGAGCCATCAAATGCCTCTGCATTTCTCCCAGAAGCATACTCAGTTTTATTTCCTTGCTTCCTAATGGAGGATTTCTTTACCAGATAATTTGTGGAAATATTTTCTCCTGTATTTCTTCATATTTTTCCCAATAGAGAATATCTTTCAGTTTCGGCTCTTTTCCTTTGTCACGTTGACCCCAATGCTGTTTTTCTGGATTTCCTACACATTTTGTTTTTCCGGGTTTCTGTTTTCAGTTTGTGATCATTCTTTTGCTCTGTTGGAGCATCTGTCCATAATTTACACTTCTCTATTGTGAAAATCCATTTTGTTACATTGAGGCTTTAAGTCAGGGATGAATTCTAGTTTCATCTATTAGTCTCAAGGATGACTTCTGGTCATCGAACTTCTACGCCTGAATGAGCAGCATGATCTCCCCATACAGCAAATAGAAACACCATCCAGAAGTACGGAGTACTATGGCCTTCCTGATCATGATCATAGATTGTCCTGTTGATCAGGTGTGGGGGCAGGTGTATCTTCAGGAAGAACTTTTTCTCTTGCTTTTTATGGAAGGTGATGATTCTGTTGTTCTGTTACTACTGTTATGCCTCACATAGATATATGAAAAGGCCACTGAAAATCTTGCAAGGAACACTTTTTTTTTTTTTTTTTTTATGTCAACACAGTCTCCACAGAAGTGTCCTGTGAAGGCTGTGTCAAGACTAGAAGCGCTCATAGCACAGCAGAATTTTTGGGTTTCATTGTCAGATGCCAGGGTGAAGGCATGGCTGCACAGGGCCAATTCTGGCCTTCCATCCCTCTTAAGACTTTTAAGTGGTGCTGAGGCTGCTTTAGCTGGGGCTGCTGCAGCAGTTACCCTCTGCCCCAAATCCCTTAATGACACAGAAGGATCTCAAAGAGGGAGTCTCATGAACTATGTGTAGTGCAAAGCACCCCATCCTCAGCCTTTAAGAGAGGAGGGTATCTGATCCATGTTAAGGAAATGAAGAAGAGACAGAGAACACTGTGACTTAAAAAAACCCCAACACCACAAAAGCCAAACAGACCCCAAAACAACGGACCCCTCTATTTTATCAGTTACTGAACTCAGCAGTCTGACAAGTGAGCTAATGCCCACCTTTCATCATTGCTGCAGACAATGCTGATCTCAGGGGCTAGCATATGGTTGAGTTATTGATTTGGCTTCATTTAATTTAGATCTTTGAAATGAGATTGTTCCATACTGTGCAGTGCACATTTATACAGCCACTCTGTAAATATTTTGCCTTTTCCTTGCTTATTAATGATAGTTGCTTGGACTAAAGTTGTCAGGAGATGGTTACTGCCTCAGCTATTTTGTTGTTAGTTTTCTGACTGCTGGCCCTATTGTACAGGGTGAATTCCCAGATCTCGATAGGCTATGTGGGGCTGATGTAGAAACTTTCATTTAACATTCACAGCAAAGGCAGTATGTCCACTATTGTTCTCAAAGAAGTGTCACTGGTTTATTTACAAGATTGCCTTATAAAATACACACACAGAGTGAGTGAAAACTTGTTTCCTTACTACAAGTGACCTTAACAAAGAGTTTTCCGGGCTTGAAAGGAAAGCATTACGCTACGATTTGGGTTTCTCCAGTAGGAAGTCTCTTAAAACAGCTCAAAGGTCTTCTTTCTTAAATGACTGTGTTGAGCTTTAATAAAGTGGTAGCCAAAAATTTTCTGGAGGTGGTTCATTTGATTTTAGGGGTTTTCTTTTTGTTGGCTTGTTTCATATTTTTTTTAGCTCATGAGGTTTTTCCTGCCTGTAGATTGAGAGTTGCTTCCTTTTGCTGTTGAAGGCTGAGGTTTGAAAGGAAGACTTACAGCAATCTATTTCAAGAATAATCTGAGGAGGAAATTCCCTTCTTATTGCTAATAGCTGATGCAGAATACTGCTGGAGGAGGAGAATAGTTCAGTAAGTAAAAAAATTTATATGATTTATCTTATTTCATGCATCTTGGTATTATCTAGAAATGTCTGTATTTCAAACACTAAGTTTTATCTTCTTTGCTAAGGGGATGGCGGNGTGGATCTTGCTTCAGCGCGGTAGATAGATACTGATTTGGTGATACAGCAAGTGTAAAACTTAAAAAAGGAAACGAGCAGATCAGTTACTGCTTGTATGACCAAACATCAGCCTAAACTGCTGAGATACCTCTAAGGGACATTAGCAGTGCATTTCATTATCCAGGATTAAGAGTGTAATTTTGCCCATCCACTCATCTGTAAGGTACTTTCTTACCTTTTCAGATGTTTCAGGTTGCTTCCGGATACTTCCATTAACAATTTAGATTCAGGGTCCCTGTTTAAATATCAATAGCAGGGCAATCCAGACCTCCCTCAAGGCAGATCTAGATGTCCCAGGTAAGCATATTAAACCGAGAGTGTTGAGATGCATTTCTCTTTCACTTTAATCGAGAGTACAGAGGTGTTCAAGGAATACTTAATTCTGTACTTTATCCAGAAGTTACGTGGAAGCAGGTGGCACTGCAGGCTGTGTGCAGCGGACCTGGGTACGAAGGCAAGATGAAAGCTCTTGTGCCGCTCTGTTACGTGATGAAGGGTGTCCTGTTGCAGCAGGGTGTGTGGGCTGAAGTAGAGTGGGACCCCTTGAAGTCCTCTTGCCCCCTGCTTATCCCCTGCAGGGCTGGCTCAGGGAGGAGGCAGCTTGGATGAAGTGGAGTGAAGCCCAGGGTCTCAGACAGGTTTGGCAACCAACTGCTCCATGCGGCTGTTGTCAGGATGTGTGTCTTCATCCTAGTGGCTGGGAATCCACTGCCATTTATGGGCCGCTTACAGGAGCTGTCATACAAATGCTGAAGAGACTCTGCACCCCAAGAGTCTTCAGTGGTTGAAAATTCACATTTGTTCTCCTTTTGCCGCCCCTAGAACTGAGGTTTGTCGAGAAAAGGAGGGGCTTTCCTAAACTTTTGTACAGCAGAAATCAAAAGAAAAGAATGCTTCTATAAAAAAACCCCAACACAGAAAAGCAACAACAACGAAAAAAACCCAACCCAATCAACCAAAAAAGCTGGAGATGGAGGAAACACCTTCCACCTGATAATTTATCAGGGTGTGCTCTGCAACTTGATTTTTTCAAGCCAAAAATCTTGCTGTAGATGTGGAGTTGGTGTGGTCTTGAAGCTGTTGCATACCTAGGAGTGCCACGCTCACAAACTGTCCCTGTCCTATCCATCTGTGCTAGCTTTCAAGAAGAGATGCATTCTGGTGTTGTGTGTCTCGTCCCTTCCTATGTTCTTCTTTGGGACTTGGCCAGGTGAAATTTGTTTTCACTTTTATCTTTCAAAGACCATAGCACGTGCTTTGGATTTCATAGAGATCTGTCAGATGTGCACACCAAAGTGTGAAACTATTAATGTTCATTTCATTCATGCATGCATTTAAGAAGAATATTCTTACATTTAATAATAATATTTTAAATATTTAACTGAGAGAGGATTTTTGCAATCTATTTCAAAGTAGCATTCATTATATTATGAGTAGTAGCCTGAAACCCACACCAGAATAGAGTGGACCATTATACTACATGCTGTACAGAAAGTCTTGCACCTCTTGATAGGGTTTATAATTTAATTTTTGATGAGCAATATAGAAAGGGAGAGATATGCTGCGAGACATACAGGTGTAGCCTTAGATGTTTGTGCCTGCAGGTGTATATATGGGATATTCAAAGTTTAATCATGAATAAATTGAGAATGTCAGATTTTCTTCTAGCCATATATGAATTTATAACATTTTTTAAAGTGTCAAATAGCTCAAGGTTGTGGCATTTTCTTTGTTTCACATTCATATATAACTTTATCTTCTTGTAACGTTGGGTCTTTGTATTTTGTGAAAGTCCAGATTTCAATCTTTAAACTATATTTTAGAGAAATTTCAGGAATTCACCTGCCCTATTTTCATTTATATCCTGCTGTTGAAAATCCTGAAAGAAAATTGGCAATTTGTCTGTAAAACATGTTGGATGCTTTTAGTGTGTTTCAGGTATTTGGAAATTTTACAATTATCTCTTCCTTTAGATAGAACCACATCCATTAACATTACAAGTGCCAAGAAGTGAAACTGTAAGGCAATTCTTTTTCTACTTGTAAGCAAGCTTCCATATGACAGTACTTTGAATGTGTTTATTAAATTGTGCTGCATCTAATACATAAAAGTATTAAAACCAGCCAGAAAACAAGCCCTCAAAATACAGAATCGTGTACATTATATATATTCAAAACTGCCTATCTTTAATTTAAATAGCAAACATAAAACATAAAACATAAAAGCCCCCCCCCTAAGCTTTCTCCAAAAGCTTTGCTGCTTTATAGACGTTGTCTGCCAAACATCTTTGCTCTTGCTTACGGTTTCCATGCCTGGGCAGAGACAGTTATTTCCTTCCACACTCTGATCAGTTATTTGGATGTCACCTTGTCTGCAGGGTGATGTGGCAAAATACCCATGCCGCTTCCTGTGGAGCCTGGAGCACCCAGTTCCCCAAACCTTTGCAACCTCTTTAATTGACCCTTGCCGCCTCGCCCCAGGGCTGGCCCAGCTCTGGCCACAGAGGTACAGTGGCACTGCAGGAAGAACCACAGCAGCCAAAACCCACCTGTCTGTGGTGCAAGAACATCATGTTTAATTTAGCGCTGGAGAAGCAGCACTGATGGTGGTGAACTCTTGCAGCAGCCTGTAACTGGAGTCCACAAAACATCTCTGGAAAGGAGGCGGATGGCATCGGTGTGTGGTGGTGAAGCAGGAGAAATCACAAACTGGCACCTGGATTGAGAGGTGGTGGTTTTGGGCGAGGTATGTGATATTGTAGATAGACTTGCGTGGAATTTGCATAAGGGTGGCAGAAGCTGTTAAGGCCCAACAAGGGAGTATTGGTAAATTAAGCCAGCGGCAGGCTGAGACAGACTGGATCAGAGGAGCAATACTGGTTTAAAACTTAAATAAGTGCATAGGGTTCATTAAAAAAGAAACCTTAATTACATTTTAATTTTTAACCTAATATGTGTTCAGAAGTATTATAAGGAAATTATGGTATCTTCTTAGGAGACAGTAAGGCCTCATATGTGTGTATAACAGAAGTTAAAACATGTTAGTGAAGTTGTGTATACGGACGAACAAACTCGTGCGGATATTACCAAGCTATGTTAAATTTTGCCTCAATAGCTTAGCTTTGCCCAGTAAACTTAAAAGTATTCAGTTTCTGGGGCCTTTAAATCAAAGTCAGCAGAATTTTTAGGTTATAATTATGCAACAAATTGTGATTTCTATGCAGACTGATGAGATTCAGCATGGTGAGAGGAAATTCACTCATTATTGCTAATTGTATGAAAATGAGTTTTACTTTTTGTTTGAATTTGAATCGGTTCTCTTTATTTCTGTGTTTATTGATTAAAGTATAGGAATAAAAATTACTAGGTTGTATTATAATGTCTAAATCTTGACAATAGTTCTGTAGGAAACAAACCATGTAAACACAAAATCAGAATGGTGTGTTTTCCTAAAGTGGTACCATATGTTAGTTGATTAACAAGTTGTAGAAGATCTTGGCTGCTGGTAAGAAGCAGCATCTGTTTTTTAAGTCTTTTATCTAATATGTATAATGACTTTGCCAAGTCAAGTTTAAGGTGTTTTTTTTATGTTTGTGTTTTTTGTTTTGTTTTTGTTTTGTTTAATATTTTATTTTGTTTGTTATAGTTATTTTTTATAGGTATATATATCCTTAGTATTTTTCTTTCCATTGGCAATACCAGTATATTTTTGGGGTCTAAATCTAATTCCATCACTGAAGAAAATGCAGCAATGTTAAGAAGTAATGTAGAATGCTCCATGTGTACCTGTCTTATATGAGCACTTCAGAATTCCTCCAGTATCACAGCTTGTATTTGGTGTAAGACTTTATCTTTTGTTTTTAACTTCAACCAAACATCAACCTCAGTAACCAAAGAGCAATTATAAAAGTTTAATTTTCCTGCAGAACTTAGCAGTTTACCTTGATGGCCGAAGCAAGCACAGTGCCAAGTGTCCACACCTACATGCATCATCTGTGTGACTACAAAACTACTGTCATGTTTTTATAGAGTAAAATGTACCATCTTCCACTGAAGACTTACTTTGAGATCTTGAGAAGAGTTTAAGTGGTTAGTCAGTCTTATTGTACTGGCTTGCAGCAGATCCTCTTGTGGTCAGCCAGATCTGGGGCTGTGATGAGAGCCAACAGTCTGAGGCTTCACACGGAAAACAAATGAGGTCTTGGAGAAAGACTGGAAATTTAAAGTTATTTCATGGCTGCCTTATAGTGAACTTCTACTCCTTAGTGTTCAAGAGCACAGTTTGAGGTTTCCCAAATACAGCATCTAAGAATAACTGTTCTTATCCAGCCCTGACAAAGCCTTTGGACTTTTCTCTGAGGTGGGGATTTTACCCTAGCAATCTACTTTGATGTGACTTCAGGCCTCAGCTTTTTGCACAGCACTTTGTTCAGAATTACCTGGCAAGAGCAGGCTGAAGCAGGAGCTGCCTGGCCATTGCATGCTGGAGACCACTAGCAAAGACATATCACAGAAGCTTCATAGAGCTGTGCTGTCTCCCTGTTTGCAGAGTCCTGTGGTGTCCCTGATTTATGCAGCACTGCATTTCATCCTCTGGGGTTGGCTTTTTTCCAGTGGACGAAAGCAGCAGTTGAGGTTAGAAGAGATTTTGCAAGTCTCAGATTTAAACACTGAGGCTTTTCTCATTGTCTGAGGGAACCTGAGCACAGGGACCGGCATTCAGAGCAGATGCGAGCCTCTGGTACAAGGAGGAAATACATCAAGGAAGTAATTTCTCTCGACGTGTTGTCAGTGGGAATGACATAAACATAAACTTCAGGTTGATGAAGTATAACTTTGTTTTGGATCCTGATTTAAACTGGCTGGGAATGTTTTGTCTGTCGGGTTTAATGTGATGCTGTATCCTCTGCCGTGGGAGAGAGATCTTGCAAAGACGGCCAGAGAGACTCTGGGAGCAGCCCGTCTGTACTCAGCATCTCTTCCCCGCTTTGGCACCCCCTCTCTTTCTGCTAGTTGCGTTGCTAACGGGGTCGGCCCTTGCCTTGCGTGTCCCTGGAGGAACTCCGCCTTTGAGGGTCCTTTCATGGCCGAGCGGCTGCGGGGCAGAGCCGGCCGGACACCCCGCCCTCGGCCTTCCCGCCCGTGGGAGCACGCTCCGCCCCGCCCCCGCCTCTCGGAGAGGCCGGATAGGTCCTGCGGGCCGTCCGTCACCCCCGGGTGCCCCAGCAGGGGGCAGCAGCGCACCGGCTGCCGGGCCGCGCGCGGGCGGGAACGCGAGGCCGTGCCTGCTTCCAGTTCTGGGCCGGATCGGGATCGGGATCGGCGGGGGCGGGAAGAAAACAGGGATCTTTAGCTGGGCTTGGGAGGGTTAAAGCGGTTTGGTCGCTGTTAGTTACTTCGTTGGCAGAGTGATTTCTGTGCCCTCTGCCCCCCTTGGCGCCATCGGAAGGGGTATTTCGTCTGTGAAGGCAGTTCTGACCAGAGAGAGGTGCGGAGCAGCCTCATTTTCTCAGAGCTTTGAGACTTCCCATGCGAGGAAACGGCTTAGTTTTGCAGAACTTGCGTGTATCTCCTTGGCAGGACAAGCAGCATAGCTTAGCCCTCTGATGGCCACGAAGTGAAGACAAGTCTTGATATGAAGTAGCAAGGCGTGGGAAGCAGTTTCCCTCTCCTTGTGCTTTAAGGGATGTGGGTGTTTGCTTTCCTGTAGGTAGCTACGCTGGTGCTGAACAGCCTTCAGCTCCTGTAGACGCCCAGCCCACCTCTCTGCCTCTTGCCAGTCCAACTGTCCGTTCTGTCCAGCTCCCAACACCTTTGAGACCCCAACCTTTTAACTATGCTTCCATTTCTACATACAGCCATAGCTTTTCTTCATGTGTTTTCCATGGGGGCTGTATGTGGCAGAGTAAGATCTGTTGTCAGCAAAATATGTTGAAGATGATGAGCTGAGAGATGAGAGAAGAAGCAGTGAAGCAGACAGTTGCAATGTGCGTGTGTTTGCGTGAGAGCAAAGAAGTGTTACCTTCCCTGTGTAGTGCCATATGCTGCACAGACCTGAGGTCCCAGCGCTGCTCAGCAGAGCTCACTGTGGATGCCGCAGTGTGTCTCCATGGAGTGTAGAAGGTAGTGCTGTTTGCAACTTTTCTGGCACAGCCACAGCAACCACTCATGAAGTGTTACGGGCAGAAGTTTAAGAGCAGGCTTCATCTTTCGGTTTCAAAGCCTGGCCAGAAGTTGAGCAACAGCTCCATCTGGTATGGGATTGCAAACAGAAATATAGTGCAAGGGAAAGACAGACACTCCTCAGCCTTGTAAAACAGCTTTTTTATGATAGTGAGAGCCTCCTTAGAATATGCTCTGGGTTGGATTGTTTTGTTTCAAGAGAGAAGTGTTTAAGAAACTGATTATCTGGTCTGCTGGCAGCAAAAGAGTATGAAGACAAGTGTTGGGCAAAAATAGAAATGGGGAAGTCTTCATGCAGAGAATCTGGAATGTGAGTCTAAAATTTAGGATTAAGCATTTGCTTGGCTCTTGAGGAAAACAGCCTACATGGGAATCACCCTTTGTCTAAAACATTGTGGAAATGTTTAAAATAGTATTGGAAAATATTTTGATGTGTAGACAGAACTTGCTTTTCCAAATAATAATAAAAAAAAATATTCTCAGAACTATTTAAGGTAGTGTGATACCATCCAAACAGCCATATGTGCAGATGTTTGCAAGAGAACACCACTACCTCCAGTGGAGAACTGCCCACTGAACAATCTGTGCTCTGCTCTGCCTGTGTGTGAGTCACCTCCTGTGACAATGGCCATAAACATGCTGGGCCCTTAGTCCAACATGTGTGCTGCTTTATGGTCATGGATGAATGTCTCAGGAGACTAATTCACCCTCCAGAATGAGCGGGATGAGTAACCTTCAGCAGGTTCCTGTTTCACCGCTGTGGTTTGCTAGGTGAATAGCTTACACGAGTTTCTTGTATTTTTGATGGCTGAGACTAGGCGAGGCATGGCTGGTTGGCTTTCCTTCAGAAGAAGGAATCTCTGGCATTCTTTAGTGGTATCTAAGGAGAAGTCCCATCAGCTAGGAAATAGCACTTTGATTTTCTCTTATTTGCAGTGTCAGTATTACAGATGGGTGTAAAGCAGCTCTAAAACAAGTAGTGCCTCTGCCAGCCTGCAGCCACCTTTGCAGGTCTCCAAAGAGGACAGATTTGGCTGCTCTGTCCAAGCAGCAATATGCAAAGGTTGCTTATGCAAGTTGTTATGAATTATGTGTGCTCCACACCCATAAAGCTTTTGTGTGTGTTTTGGCTTTCTTTTTAACCATTTAATATTTTCTGGGTCAAGAGTTACTGAGATACATCACTGTGCATCATGTCATATGTGCATCACTTTGAAAAACGGTATTTGATCATGGAAATAAAATGCTTACGAAGAGTCTTCTACAACCCATGCCAGCAGCTCCCTGTTACTGCAGTAGCTCCAAGTGCATGACGCTACTTACTAGTCTGATCTGTATCTGCAGTTAACACAGAAGCACATAATCTCAGGTATGATAGGGCCATTGCTTTACTTCAAGTTTCATAATTCAGTGAGAACTGCTTTCTAAAGTACTTGAAAATCTAATGAGATTCTGGATGGGCCTCTTTCAAGTCAGCCAGTCATAACATTCCTTGAGAAATTGCTAGTAAAAAGTTTCTAACTGTGCATAGCTGCTTAATAAAAGGTATATTATTCTTTGCCCTTGAAAAATCTCATGACTGACAAAAAAAAAAAAAAAAAAGTGCTCTCCTGTTTTCTTGGAACAGGAAAGGCAGGTTGGTGGTTAGACAGCTCAGGTACAAAACAGTAAAAGCAAATTTCCAAAGAACTGCAGGGACAAAACATCTGATGTTTTCATGGAGATATTGTGTACTGTAGTGTGGGCAGATATTCAGATGTCATGCTTCTAAATGAGCAAATTGCCAATGATCCTACTGCGGTCCCATATCCCAGGAGGATGGGGAAGGATGAGGGATGCTTGGTGCCACCCTGGGCTTTTAGCCTGAGTCATGGCACCTGAAATCCTCTCAGTAGTGGGGAGTTTGCAAGGGAGACAAGCTGATCTCAGCCCCCCAAAGCTGTACAGATCCCTTGTCTGAAAGGTTTAACTTCATTCTGACCCTTGGTGGTACCCAGACCTTCAGATGCTGATGCCATCTAAGATTTACCTTGCATTGTCCACCATCTCTGAAGCACGGCAGATTCATTCTCTAGCTTCCACTACACTAACTTTCCTGTGTAGACAAACATTTAAGGCCATTTAATGACAGATGAGATGATAGGACAATTGTATGCCATTCATTGTCTCCCATATCCTCGCTCCAGGAGGCTTCCGGACAATTCTCACTACACAGCAGAGCGTTTATATTAGGACTGGGGTTGTTGTTTTGCTATTGGAATGCAAGTGCTTCTATTTCTTTGTGTTTAGCATATATGACAAAGTGTCACTGTCAGCATTAGGACTTCTGGTACCTTGTCAAGTGTAGGAGCAGCTGTAGCAGATCAGACCCAGAGGTCCAGCCTGACAACATGTCTGAAAGGAAGATGGTTACGTAAGGTAGAATACAAGATCAAGGAGAGTATGTAGTGATTCTTCTGGAATATCCTCTCAGCTCCCAAATATATGGTTAAAACATTTCTTGAAAGAAAGCAAGGATTTTATTTTTTTACAGTGCTCAATGGATTTTTTTCATTAACTTGTATTTTTATTTTTTTAAAATCTTGGAAACTCAGCAACTGCAATGTCCTACAAAAAGGAATTCCCCAGCTTACCAGTACTTCCATTGTGGTCTCTGAAATTAATATTCTGTGTATTTTTTAATCATTAGCCTCCTTGTTTCATATGATGACCTCACAGTCTGTATTGAGAGAGATAAGGAAGAGTCTTTCCCTATTCGGCTTCACTCTGTCACTTGTGTTTATAGCCCTCAAACAAATGTTTGAGCCATCTGTTTTCAGAATGGAGAGTCCTACATAATTTAGTTGATCCTTGTACAGAAAATGCTCTATAACTTTGATCATATATGCTGCCTTTTTCTTTAGACCTCTTGTTCTGCTAGATTTCTTTTGGCCTGGAGTGAATTAAAACCGTGCAATATTCAAAATGTGGGTAGCTTGTGGATTTGTACAGCAGCATAACGATATTATCTGTCTTGTTTGCTGTTATTTTCCTAGCATTTTCTAAGACCTATTTGGGTTTTTTTAATGAACATTGAGCTGAAAGTTTCATAAAATGGTTATATCCTTAACATCTTTTTGAGTGGTAGTAGTCTGTTCAAAATCAATGTGCATCACTTTACATTCATCTACAAGCGATTTCACTTGTCTCTTTACTGCCTAGTCACTGAATCTTGAGACATCTCTTTGTCATAATCAGCCCTTGCCTTTACTAAATGCTGTAATGTTCTTAGCAAGCTCTGCCACCTCACTTATACTCCTTTTTCCAGCCCACTAATGTTGAAAGCTGCCCGGACCAGTGCATTCTCTGTGAAGCCATTGGTAATCTTCTTCCCCTGGGGAACATGTCATTTGTTTCTATGTGGTCTTTCCTCTCTTTATTCAGTGTTTTATTCATGGGAGGATGTCCTCTCTTTGCTTCTTCACCAAGGGCTACATACCGTGTGGAAATCCAAGGGAACCATGTCTGCTGTCTATCACATGTCTGTTTGCTCACTGCATTTGGAAATAGAAATGCAGTTCTGCTTCTTCTTTCCTTGACTCATATGATCTGATGCTTCAGGTTCTCTCTGCAATATTAAGTCATTAATGTCATAGGACCACATTTGGGCTTTGCTACTTGCCTAACATTGTCCACATGCAACATGTCAAGAGTTCTTCTGGGGAACGACATATGCTGCTTTCTGAAGTTGGGGAGACATATGCATTATACTTATTTTAGGTCCATCGGCAAAAAGAAAATCATGAGCGATAGTGCCTTGGAGGATGAATTTGTGGTCTATTGAAAACTGTGGCAGAGCCCACAAGTTGAGGAGAGAAAATAATGTCTGATTTTAAATTTCAGCTGTTGGCTGCAGCTGCAGCTTTCAGAAAACTTTTTAGCCTGGTTCCTGCCGCATTTTTTCCTAGCTTCCTTTTACTGTGAAAGGAAGCTGAATTGCAACACCAAACACTCCATGATTTAGTTTTTTCTAGTACCTGAGCAACTTAGACTTTAAATGTTATGGCTTTGAGTATAGGTATTATGAGATACACATTATTTAAGAAGGGGGTGAAGATAAAAAAATTCTTAATTAAGTTTTTAAAGTGTGAACATGCAGCAGCATATGAGATGTTTTTTTAAAAAATAGAAGGTGTCTGCAAGGGGCTGAGGTTGTATGTTTATGTTTGATTGAGATGTCACTAATAGCCTCAAAACTCACAGTTACTTATCATGTGTCGAATAAAGCTGCTATATTCTTACGACCGGTGACAACTTCTGCAAGATGAAGGAGAATTAGTGTTTAACCAAATAAAGAGTCCCTGTGGCGTGGCAGTCCCATGCTGATGAAGACAGCTGAGGAACTGAAAGCATGATACCTTTCAACAACGGAGGCTTTATTCATGTCTTGAAAACACTCCTGAGATTTGCATGGAGCTATGAAGAAAAGGTATTTAGTGATGATTTGCAAAGCACTGCCACAGTCTTAATGTCTGTGACTAAAATCAAGTATAGTGTAGGACAGTGTTGAAAAGAGACCTTATGCTGCCCAGTAGGCCTGGCATGGACATGTTCTGCAGAGGAATAGTTCTCAGATTCTTAAAGCCAGAAGACCACCCGGTCTTTTTCTTACAGGGTGGGGAAAACAAACAAATTACCTTCTTTGATAACTGGGAAAAGAAAGTGATTGATAATTACTACCTGTAGCATTGTACCCCTAGTTGTGGTATTCAGACTATATATTTCTGGCTGCATTTATTCATGTCTTTAGAAAACTACCGAGATGTGATTTAACTGTTTCAAGTAATGTCAGACACATAAACCCTTCTGTCTTAGCTTCCATTCTGCAGGCCACCATCTGCACTTAGGTTTACTCCCATAGTCCTGGCTAAAGGATAGCTCTGGATAGAGCTTCTTTATTGGTATCCACCTATTCCTGATTTGAGGTCTTACAGCAAGACTTTGTGCAAAAAAGCAGACTGAAAACATTGACAGAATACTACTCCTGGGTTGTAAACTCATCCTTCACTTACCCAATGCCCTCTTCCAAGGGCATTCCTCTGTTATTCCTGGCTGTGAGAGGGGATTTATAGTAGCTTATAAAACTGATATTGGGGTGTGTAAGTAATATTGTCAACTTGTCTCAGAGAGATTTTGATACTTCTTTCCTTCCAGCACTTTGCCCAAATTTCCCTTCAATTGGTAAAAGGATTTAGATATCATTCCAGCTGCAGTCTTGAAGTACTAACTTTTAATGGCAGTTGTGGAGCAAAAGAGCAGAAGAGGGGAAAAAATGTGAATTCATCACTGGAGCTTGTTAGGTTAATTATGAAAGATTAAGGCAATAGTATGAAAAACATAAATAAAAAGGAGAAAATCATAAAGTTATGCTTCAGATGAGTATTGGAAATCAGAGTATTGGAGATATGCATATGAATTGAAAGCTACATTATGAATTAGTATTTAATAACCTTTTCCTTTGAAGTAAAGAAATCTGTCATTGCTGCTCCTTACTACCTGTTCCCTGTCCTCAGCTATGCCACATGTAAAGGCATGTGCTATATTATGAGAGATATTTTTGTATGTCAGCGCAGACTTGCAGTGTGTAAAGGCAGATAACTAATACAATGTCATTTGATGTTGCCACACAGAGCTCACCTGTGAGTCAGCACATTGTTTGAAAAGTTTTGGTAAGAAATATAAACCAGCTGGAATTAAAATGTCTTGAGTTATGTATTTATTCATGAGAGAGACAGAGGCTCTACCTCTAAATAAACTTAAACCTTGTATGACACCTTTCTATGCTGACATTGCTTATTCTTGCCTTCACCCCAGGCAATTCTGTGTGATGCTTGAAGCTTGATGTGGCTGCTTGTGATGGATCATTTTTACTTTTTCTCCCTTTTTATCTTCTGCAAAAGTGCTGCACAGAAGGAATAGACTTCTCCTTGTAGGAAGAATAGGGTATTTCACTGTGGCACGATGTCACTGTAGCATGCTTGGTGCTTGGATATTTTGCCCCTGCTAGACCCAAAGCATGCTCTCCCCTTTTTGGGAGGTGGTAGCTGTGGCCACATGCATGGGCTGGGGACAGTGCTCCAGCCTTGTGCCCCTTTCCCTGGAGGCTCTGTGCTGTCCTGTGACATCTACCCGCACCCATGTTTTCAGAGGTGTGTATACTTAGATGACATATGCATTTATTACTGTTGGTGTGTTAAGTTCAGAAGAATGGGCTCTGGCAATCCTGCTAGCTCTTCTTCTTTGAGGAGATGGGAATACTAGAATGTGTAAGGAAGAGAGGTAAAAACTTGTTTTCTATGACAGAATCCGAGACTGAGATTCAATGTCTGTCTCCAGGAGCTCAGCTGATGTGAGTGATCTGGGTGGCTTTCTCACCATGGGTTCATCCTACAGCACTGGTGGGTCTGGCTGACAGAGAGGGTCAATGTCCAATCACTGGAAACTGAAGTCAAGTTTATTCTGAAGAAACAGGAAGCAATTTCTTAGCACTGAGGGTAATTAAACATCAGTCAATTAACTGTAACATTGCCTGTGAAATGAAAATGGGTGTATTTGCAAAGCCACGTTAGCCTCGGTGCTGGAAGAAAGCCTGTATTTACGAGGGTGGTTGTTGCAGGGTGGAGCGTCATGGCAGTCTTGCTGCTGCTAGATGTGGTGTCATCAGCTCTGTCAACAGCCTTCATGGGCCTGCATGCTGAAATACCCTCAGATAACACTCTAGCAACACTGGCAGCTCTGCGTTAAAGGCCAGTAATGCCTGTTCAGGAGGATTTGCCCACCTCCATGTACAAGGCAGTAGGTATGCCTCGAGGTGCGTTTCTTTTTCTCATGTGTAAGAACTGATTGTGCTGGAAATAGTGACTGGCCGTGTGAAACACGGCTCCGAGGTTACCATAGTTCTGGTTTTTTTTAAGGTGGATGTCTGATCTGGGAATTTAAAGGCAGAGAAAAGACTTTCCTTGGGAGATCATTTGAGAGCTTGATGTCCGGCACTTTCTTAAGCTTATCATCAGGGTAGATCTCATCACAGGTTTCAAACAAACACTAATGCAGATACAACATAGGTCTCTGGAGTTTAGTAATGTCTTGTTCATGTAATTGGAAGTGTTTGGTCTTCGTGTGAGGACCCCACATCAAATTTAATGGCTTGTGATAGATGGGAAGCCAGACAAGATAATCAAATGGTCCCTCCTGCCCTAAAGCTATGAAATCCTAAATGATGAAGTGTGAATTAATAAGCGTGCATCCCGGCAGAACAGATTGGGCAGGGCTGAGAAAGAACAGGAGTGCCACTGCTGTCAGCTCTGATTGTTCTCTTACTAATCAACAATCTTAATGATAGCATCAGCATGGTCTGGGAAGGTCAGAGAGGCACTTTTGAAGGAAGGGGATATACATACTCTTGCGGAGGTCATTGATACATTTACAAGTGGGAGGTTCTCCACTAGCTCTCTGTTCTTAAGTGTGCCTTCAGGAGTTGGTGCTCTCCAAGAAGCAGAAATAAAAGCTTTGCAAACAGCAGCCTGTGACCCTCCATGCTGGGTTATAAATCAAATCCACGTGGAAACAAAGCTGTAAGAATTTATTCTGCTTGTCCATATCTCTTTTCAATGTTTCAGATTGTCATTTGCTGTATAATACTGCCCTTGTTGCAAGGAGAAATGACAGTAAGATTAAAAATCTCCAACTCATTAAGTCAGAGTGGTGTTGACCTCTCCCATGATCTTAGTTTGAGTCTCAGAAAAAAATCTACTTCTTGCCAGTGACATTGTGAAGAAAAGTTGAGTATATGATTTGGTACAGCTCAGAGATGAATAAAATTACTAGTGTTTCCAAAAAATATGACTTTTTGAGAAAGATCATCGTCATGAATTGTGTGAATGTTGTGGGCTGGCAATACTGCTGCCATTGTGTGGAATTCCAATAATTATTTTTTAGTATTTTATTTAAACCGTTTGTTTTGGTAGACTATCAGAATCGCCTGTTCATAAGTAAGTAGTTATTGTAATCACAATTTAATTTGAACTGTTGTATTCTTTTTTGGATCCATGCTCTGTCAAAGTACACTTTGTATTTCCCAGTAATTCAGGAAGTCACCTGACAGTCTTAGAAATTCAATGTGTACTTGGTAGGAGCTGAAATAAAGGATCTTTCATGATTCTTTTTATGCGTAATTGTACTTTGCAGAGGGCAACTCTCAATACCTTTGATCACTAAAGCATGCTGCCTTGAACATTTACAACCAGATCCTTCAGACAGCAGTGAAACCCACAATAGTCAGTGTTTCAGGTGTTAAGTCTATTGTTCTGGCACTGCTAAAAAGTTGGACCAATTTGAATCCAAATTCTCACCAGAGCTTTGTTTGAGTGAATTCATCCAAAAGGGAACTTACAAAATCAAAATGCTTTACTCTGGGGAGAAATAGAATTTGAATGTAGAGCAGATGGACTTAAAAGTGACCTGCTCTCCTCCCTTTCTTCCACCTCCCTCAGAAACAATTCCCTACACTGTTCCTTCCCACCCACATATTCCATTTTATTTGATTAAACTCTAGTGATTGAAATTTCCATGATTTAAGGCACATTTTCCTTTCACAGAGTTATTTGTTTGGTACCTTACAAAACCAGATGTTCATATTTTCTTTTTCTGTGTTTGTGGGCTGATCTCATTCCTTGCATAGGTGATACTGTATGGAAAGTGTGATGTGTGAAGAGCTGGCCAAGCTGGCAGGCACAAGGAGAGCTGTAGCATGCCAGGGTCTTCACTTCAAAGCTGGGTGTGCTGACGGTGATGTACTAATGTCTGTGTTACCTTGGTACAGTGGGATGACAACAAGGGGTGGGGGATGGATAAAAAGACTGAAATAAGGCGTTGCATTACACAAATCACAATCATCCATCCTGTAATCATACTTATTTAGCTTTATTACATCTTACCTTGGGTACCTGGAAGGGAAGTAATGTTAAATTGTATCAAGAGTTAACTTTGTTGGGCTTGTCCCATATTAGAGACACAAAGATATGGATGAAAGATAAGATTCACCTTTGGTTTTTGCTCCCCACTTGAATATTAGTGATTCTTTGTGATGACCTCAGTCCTTTTTCTCAGTTTGCTTTGGAGCACACACAAGTTTTTTACTGCTTTCAGACCTTTTAATTTATTTAAAATAATTGGAGGGGGAGGAAGAAAGCAAGAATAAGACTCAGAAAACAGAAAACCTAACCTATTAAACTTGATGTAGGTGTCCGGGTGTGAGAGTTGTGAGTGTGAGCAAAATGACCTTTGGACTGAATGAAGTATGCTTAGTTACTTGGAGATGTGCAAGACACTTAACAGCACAGTGCTTTTTGACTGGAGGTGGGCTAGGACACTACATCCTTCTTCGTACCGGAGAACTTGGCGATGCCATGTGGCAGGTTATTATAAGTGCTCCTCAGAGCCACATTTGACATGGAATTGGAAAGATGAATGTGTCTTCTTCCTGGATAGCTTGTGTTCAACCTCTCGGTGACTCCTTTTAATAGTTGTTTTAGTGATCAGGGCTGATAGTGTGGCATCACTGTGAGTCTCCAAACTTCTCTAAAGAGCTGAAGCCTGTAGGTCTGACAAGACATAATGAAAGTCTGTTGTGGAGATATGTAGAGAAGCTCATACACAGTTTTCTTCTTTGCTTCAGCTGGAGTATTACCATTTCACTCCTTTGGCTAGATTTTCCTTGCAAGTATGAGAGTTCTTAATTGAACTGGAATGTATGGAGTATAAATATCAAAACTCTCCATGGTGTTTTTAACAGCAAAGGTAATGTCATGACAAATAATCCCAGAGGTTGTATTAGACTGTCATTGTAAATTTAAAAGTCAAGTTCAGATGTTTTCCTTTAATTTTGCCACTGAATAATTTAACCATTATCCTTGCATCGTAAATAGGCCCCAGTTCATAATAATCCCTTACTAAGCAGATGAGATCAAATGCACTCCTCCACGTTAAAAACCCCGTGATTCCTTGTTACAATACCCTGTTAACAAGTGTTACATACAATACCAAATCAGTAGACTATTAGTTTTAAAATAGTGTAAACCTCTTCTCTGTTTCCTCCTCCTCCACCCACCCCCCACCCCACCAATCTACTTGCATGGATTTGTATCAATAGTCCTCAGAGATTTTTTTCATTTTGCTTGTACAAGCCAGTGGCTTATCTTGTATCATATTTTGTAATATACATATCTGAACATAGTCCTTTTCTTTTAGGTGTGAGCCTATTTTAGTTACTAAGCATTGAGAGACCACACCAAGGGTGGTAGTAAATCCTCTGGCACAAAGGAGAATAGATTTGTGCTCAGATTAATTGCAGCACTGAAGCTGCTCTCCGCTGGACAAGGTGGAAGGTGGTTTCACACCCCTCAGTGCTGTTTTCCCTGTTAGTTGAAGTCACTTTCTCCATTCAAGTCTGATCAGTTGTTAGCGAATGACCATCTGCAGCTCCCTGGTGTGGTGGGGATGGAAGGGAGGTTTCCTGACCTGCCAGAGCATCATCTTGATGTCCCCTTTCCCCAGGGAAGGCCTGCCCATTCTCTGGCCACATAAAGGCTTGGAGAGGTACTGCAGTGTGATGTGCTTGAGTGCTTGCAAATCCTCCCAGACTTCTGCCTCACCACTTCAGGTCTAGTATTTATTTTGTTTCTAGACTATGGAGGGCTTGACAGTGCCACTCTGGTTCCTGCTGAGAGCATTCATGATGAATTTTTCTGGCTACATGATTTTGCATGGATATTGAAACAGGCCTTTATGGGATGCTTCTGATTTGACTATTAATAATTAACTTCCCAGGTTTTTAGTTTCAAATAATTGCTAGAGCCAGAGTTCTTGTTGTATGTTGCAAGTTTGACTAATTGAGTGCAGCCAATGTTTGTTAATTGTTCCTTTTACACACAGTCTAAACCTAGAAGTGTTTAAGTCACTCTGGGACATTAAACACAATTAAAACAGCATAACCTGTTAGTAATTACTCTCTGTGCATTGTTTTGATATTGATGGGTCCAGATCTGAGTGCAGTAATTAAAAGGAACCACTGTTATTGTTGATCCTGCAGATAAACAAATGCTGACTGCATGCTGTGAACTGGTTAATCAAGTTTATTTAACTTGTTGTTAGTGATTCATCCCAGTAACTGTGCTGTGGAGCTCCTTATTTGACACTAACAGTAGAATGGTTCCGGCTGTCTCCAGGTTCTCAGTTGCTAAAGCAGTTTCATTAATTCTTTTAAATAGACTTAGGTAACATTTTAAGAATGGACTTTTATATATATATATAAATTCAGTCCAGTTTGGGACCAAAGGACCACGATTTTTTCCTTAAAGTGAGAACATGTTTTCAGACCTTCCTGTCCCAACTACTCCCGAGCAGCAGCAGAGACAATTATGTTTCCTCTGAGTCTGGGCAGGCTCTTTTGTTTTGTTTGATTTTGGTGATACTGAAGCATGCTGTGTTTAGACTTCTTGCCAATGCTCTTTAATCCTGTTCAAGATACTACTGCAGCTGCAGAAGTTCTCCCAAGGTGATGCTTGGTTTTTAAGTCACACTTCCGCAACCAAATACAAGTTCTCAGATCATCTCTGCATTTCAGGGGTCTGTGTTGCTCAGGACCCTTATCAGCATCAGCAATACCATTTTCTGTCAACCTCAGCATTGGAAGAAATATCTTGCTGAGGCCAGGAAAGCAACACTTTCAGACCAGGCTGGCACCATTCCAAGGGGTGCCTGGCTGTTCAGTAGGACATGGCAGCCTAGTGGTCAAGAGACAAACTGTCTTGTGCTTGCGGCTGTAGAAACTAATGGTGCTGGCTAAAAGTAGATATTTTTGTTTTATTTGTTTGATTGATTGTTTAGTCTTCAGCTTATTTTCTGGGGGTTATTTTCCCTGACATGGATGGGGGTAAAACCTTCTAAGGGACTACAGTGTAGTGATTCTGATCTTATTAAGACTCTTGGTACAAACTGCACAGATCTCCAGCCTTGCACAAAAACAGGGTTTTTGTGCAAGGCTGGAGATCTGTGCAGTTTGTGCAAGGCTGCAAATGAACTTTCCTTTTAGGCATTTGTGGGCAAGTATGTTTTGTGCTTTCCGTTGCATTATTTCAGGATAAGGTAAGTTTCTGAGCCCTGCGTACAGGCAATATCTTGGTACAGCTTTCACGATGCTACTCCAGGCAACTGCACTGGTGTTCTTTTCCCATCAGGGGTTTCCGAGTTATTTCACGTTTTTGAAATTGTTGGTGTTCAGTGATCACTCTTCCTGTAAGAGCTCACTCCTCCTTCCAGCTGGGTGTGAATCCAAGTTGCAAGAGGCTCATCTCACTTGTCCAGGCTCTGGAAAACCTCACTGTTAAAGGCACATTCCTCCATGTCACAAAAGACAACATCAGATAAGTAGGATGGCTGGCTATCACGTCTCCAAAAATAGTCCAGTCAGAATGAGAAGAGAAATCCAAGGCCAGTAAAAACACTACTCTAAATACAATGTATATCACATTGTTTTTATATTGCAAGGCAACTATGGGAGCATTCTGTTGGGAGCACTCTGCTCCAGACCTTACATAGCAGTGCTAATCTTTAGATTGTATTTTCATCTTTTCTGTGTTTTCTGTGTCAGATTACTGGAACCTTTGCCAGGTTCCAAGACCATATATAATTAATTGTTGAAAAGGAAAGTAAATATTTCTGAAGTGCTAGAGAATATGTATGTCTGATCTAATGTTTTGTCCATTTATTAATTGTAATTTACTCAAATGGTTTGGGGTATTTTTTCTGTCTGCAAGGGGGAGGACTGAGACATGGGAAGAGTGATTCTCCTTGAGCTTCTGTATTGAATTTATATATACACAAAATATTTCTGCATTCAATAATCTAAGTAGACAGGATGACATTTCTGCCAGATAGAGATGTAGAAGGAAACGCAGGGGAATTTTTCAAGTCTGTCTGTACTGGGTGGTTGAGAGGTCATTGCAAGCAATTTAGCTGATGTTATATTGAAGTCAGAGTTGAAAAAAGCTTGGGATACCAGATCATGCTAGTTCTGCTTAAAAAGGCACCCAAGATACTTACTGTTATCTGGTGTTGCAGCATGAGGTTGATTTAAATGAGAAATTGTGTATTTTTAGTAATAGTTACGCTTTATTCTTAGCCTAATTCATAAGATGTCCATGGTCTTGATGCTGTAACTCAACACTCAGTTTGCTCCACCACCCCTGGCTCTGCCTTAAAATTGTGATGGACTAATTTGGTCAGATATCCTTCACTAAATCAACACATGTGGCATCTGCTGGAATCAGTGGGATTTGATCTCATTCTTCTCAGGCACATTATTTTTTGCCTCGCAGGCCAGTGGATCTCTTGATCCTCATGCAAGCTTCCTGCCTCTGATCCGTCAGAAGAGTTGAATGTTTCTATATGCTTTGCTACTGAGGCTTCAAAATCCCTCTAAACCAAAGTCCCTGCTTACATATTACTACCATTCATTTTTATTGGCTTCACTAAAGTTGAATTCCTGTATCTTGATTTTTTTCACTAATTCACTCCCTGAGCAGCTTGAAAGAATTCGACAGAAAACAAAACCTCAAAGCGCTTATATAATGAATTACTTTTAAACTAGATGCTAAGAAAGTAAGAAAAAAAAAGAACAAAAAAAGACAGAGGAGCATTTATCAGGAATGTTTGTGGGCTTGGTGGTTACGAGCTTAAAAAAATATTCTGTGGAAAGGCTTTTGTCCCATGACAGAGATTTGAAAGCCTGCGGATTCGGATTCCAGCAGAGACTCGGGCCTGTAATCACGTTTGAAATGTTCCCTTTCATAAGGCTGCAGCGGGCAGCGGGCAGCGAGCCGGCTCGGGGCTCGCCGGCAGAGCAGCCCCATCACCTGTTGGGGCCCAGGGCTTGGGGACGCGTCCGGCNGTAGGCAGGGACAATGGAGGAAAATGAAAGCCAGAAACTTGAGCTGTGCCTGGCTCGCCCAACAGACAGCACAGAGATGAAGGGTAAGTAAGGGAATCAGGCGAACGTGGAGTTACATTTAAACATGCCCCTCGTTGCTGCTGCTTTTTGTAACTGCGGGCAGAATGCATGGGAAAGGAGAGGAAGAAAAAACTCCAAAGCATGTCTCTCTTGTGGTAATGGCTCTGCAGAATCCTCAGACTGCGAGATTAACTTTCTCTTCAGCCAGGCTCCTGTGTAGGGAGCCCTTCACGCAGGGAGCAGGCTGTGGTGCTGTCACAGCTTGCGGGACACCGCCTGGTGCGGAGGGTGCTGCTCCCCCGGGGGTGGGGGGCAGAAATAATGACACGTTCCCTTTAAACGCTCCGCATGCTTCACATATCGCAGAGAAACGCCTCTTCTTTTCGAAAAGTAGGCTTGAGCTCATCTGGTGGCTTCTGCAGGAGGGGAGGGTTGTCGCGGGGTTAGTTTACTTCGTGTGGAACCGGTCGGGTTTGTTGAGCCAAGCCGAGAGATGATAAGCGTGGGTTCGGGGCGGCTCAGCCGGGGCGAAGTTGTACAGTTACTGCCCCGCTCTGTGTTTTGGCTACAAACAAGTGAAAACTATCTCCTAGTGAATCCCTGGGCTGTTCCTGGTGGAGTGCTCATGGGGGTAGCATGACAGATACCTAATCTATATCTGGTCCGGTACTTGTGAAGCACCTGTGACGCTCCCTGTTCTTGCAGTTCTTGGGTTCTTCACAGGCACTTCAGAGTTTTGCTGTGCTTCTCTGGAAACAAATAGTGCGTGCTTAGGTACATGTGGTTTAAAACAAAAAAACCACATGAGTTTGTGTGTATGTAGTACTGGAAGATAGTGCATAGAGAATTTAGGAGATTTTTTTTTCTCTGGAGTTCATTAATTGCTTATCTTTCCAATAATTTTGGGGTTTTTTTAAGGTGAAATACTGGGCAGTGCAAATCACGTGCATCTGTGTATGTTTATGTTTAGTGGGACGGAAACCTTCACTTAAGGGATGTGTCTGAATAGGAAAAAAACCGAAACCCAACCCTTCAATAACTTCTGTATGCATGGTATGAAGATGCCCGAGATACATGTGGAGCTAGAAAAGCAGAAGTCTGACCAGACCAATGCTATGATTCCCAATAATTTGGAATGCTGAAAGCTCATAACCAAATATAGTAGTTTTGGCCCATATCCAGATTTTACATTTGCAAGTTCCTTGGAAAGAGTCTTAATTGTAAAGACAGTGGAGTAAATTAGAAAGATTCCAAATAACCTCAAATTTACTGCTAGCATAAATATAATGGAGCTGGGTTTGACTCAGGCTGTTAAAAAATGTATTTTTTAAAAATCTCTTAAGTATTGAAAGTGGTTTGCTTCCAGACAGACATAGTTTCACAGTATCAATATGGGTCAGGTCGAGACTTGTTCCTTACTCTGAAAATGTTCTTCTCTCATGTCACCTGAGTTGCAAAACAGGATGATTAAAATCCTCACAACATTTAAAGTAATGAGCAATGTGACTTTCCTGACCTGTGTAGACCTTGTGGGGGACATGACTTAGAAGAATTGCACACCAGGATATGTAGAAATACTTTTTTTTTTTTTTTAATTTCAAGCTCACTCAGAAGCAATTAATCCTTCATGCTAATCTTCCTGATAATCCTAGGCATACTGCTTCTACGCTGCAGACCTGGGCCTTTCCTGTAGTTATATCCACTGTAGTAATGAATGATGCTAAGAAATCCTGAAATTTGTTTGCAGATCAGAGAAGCAACTCAAGTTTAGAGGTTGCTCAAGCCCCTGGATAACCAAAGCCCTTCCCTGTCAATCAGCAAGTCTTGCTTTTTGTTACCCTCTAGACTTGCTACTGTGTTGAGCAGAAAGACCTTCAGCTTCTGAATATAAGGGAGGGAGAGATGGAGACAAGCTTATCTCACACCTCTGTGTTTTACATTGACTTCTCTGTACTCCTTTTCCAAGGAGGGTAGTTGCATAATTTATCCTTTCCCTACTCTTAGCCCTCTTCTGGGAACCATCACATGATCCTTCACACGCTTCACAGCTATCTGTGAGGATTGATTTTTCTAGGCATATTATCTTTACTTGGAAGATATGCTCACACTGTTGTTAACTCCAGGATCCAGAAAACCTCTCAGTTTCTGCTCCCTGTAGTACTGCGGCCCACACAGCACTGTGGAGTTTATGTACACAGAGAGGGGGTGTTCACCGCCCAGGTTTCAACTCTACCATCGAAGTCACTTGTCTCTGTCTAGTAAGTGGCCAAGGAAGATTTTTTTTCAGCAATTACTAGGGATAAGACCCATATTCAAACGTGTCAGAGTTTGGTTTGCAAAGAAAGTCACGTGCAGCTTGTGCTGTGATGCTGTGGATCCTGCTGAATGCTCTGGTCAGTTCACTGGCAAGACTAGCAATTAGTTTGCATAGTTCACATTCCTTTCTTTTCACTGGTATTTATATAGTATTTTCCAAATATATGAAAGAAAAATAAGAGAATTTGTTGATCTTTCTAATATAGTAAAAGAAAAATATGTTATTTTTATTACTTCTCAGGGTTTCACACAATAACGAACAGTGCTAAAACACTTTACTTGATATGTCTCTTTATGTTCCGAATAATGAGCTTTGTCTTAGATCACTGAAATGACTGAAGTGCAGAATAGGGCGGGGTTTTGCGTGTGAGAGATTTAGGACCTGAAATACACGTTAATGAGTTACATTCATGGTGTCTCAGGTTGTGCTTGTCAGTGTATGTTTACCTGTCTTCTTGAGGAAGTGCCTACCACCTATTCAGTGATTGAAACTGCTGCTTCGACCATACTTTTAAGAGTTTATACCAAATTGCTGCACTCAGTCACCCAGGCTTGCATGGATTCCCTTGAGCCCCAAGTAAATCCCTTATTTATGCCTGCTGCCGCCTTTGTTCCAGCAGCCTCAGGGGTATAACCTCGGGGCTTTTGGTGCAACAAATTAAAGGGGGTTCCAGCCAGCCCCATCCCACCTCTTTTTCCTCCCATGTAAAATCCATTGAAGTGACTGTGCACCATCAGAAACCCTTTTGTCTGAGCATATCTGGAGTAGCCACAATTAAGTCTTGCAAGCAGACCTCTCCTTTTCATCACTTTTCTCAAGCACATCCTTGAGTGTACCTGATGGTCATCCCTCTGAACCATCAGTAATCAGTGAGGCTGGATGCTTTTTTATGGAGTAGCTCTTAGAAAAGTTGAGTGTGTGTGTACGTGTGTACGTATGTACATATGAGATTGCTGCTCTAAAGGACTGTGAATTTCAGCCTTAGAAGGTGCATCAGAGATCAAGGATGGAATTTTGAATCTGTTGAGCGTAACACTTGCCAGTGAAACAAACCTGTTTCCAAAGTCTCCAAAGCCATATCTGTGCTCACCAGAGCATGGTGCCACCTGAAGTCTGGGCTCCTGAGTCCAGTTCTGCTCTCAGGATAGGTGTCCATGAATGCAAACATGGGTGGTGTTGATATTTTGGGGTCCTTGACCATTACAGGTAGCTTACAGAAACATGCAAAGCCATTGAGGACCTTCCAGGGCTCGGTCCTGTTGTGAAAGCCAAGGGAAGGGCTTCTGTGTGTGAATTGGTGGGACATCACACCTGTAGCAGCTTTATTACCAGGGCTTGATGTTACGTGGGACTTGGCAGGCAATTGATGACGCACACCAGAAAGCTGAAAAATCCTCAGCATAAAATCCTGAGGCAGGTGGTAGGCAGGGTGTCAAACTGACTGACTGAACCATAAAAAGAAGCGAGTAGGTGCTTGTTTCCAAACAGCAGTGTCATATAAATGGCAGCACATGAGGAAAGATAAAGGGATCTGAGGAAAAGTGTCAGACGAGGAGAAATAGAAATGTATTAAAAACATATAGAGGAAGGAGCTCCCTGTTCCTGGAGAAATGCTGTAAAGGGTTAACACTCACAGGGACATCTGAGGCTGTCCTAAAGATGAGGAAGGCCTTCTCAGACCTGGAGAGGCCTTTTCAATGCTTCTGTTTGGTTTTTTGTTTGTTTGTTTGTTTGTTTGTTTGTTTGTTTTTTTGTGGTTTTGATTTTTATTTTTCCTTTGCTGACAAAGGAGTGAGGGATTTTTCAAAGGTTTTATGTAACAAGGCTCCAGACTACACTTTTTCATGCACCAGAAGTTTTGTGTTACACAGTTACCTGAAGATAAGCCAGCACTTACATACCCTGTGTGTCTGCCTATCTATACAAACGTCATGGTCTTTGTTCTTAAAGTAGATTTTAAAGTTGTAAAATTTATCTGAGGATTTTTAGGGTGGGTTTTTTCCTTCTTTTTATATCACACAAAACTTGCTTTTATTCTGTTTCTTAAGAAATGGTTTATTGAAAAAGTGATGTAGTATTTTCCAGCCCACTGTCCTGAGACGTATAAAATCCAAGAGAGATCCATGAAATTTAAAACCAGACCACAGTCAGAAATCAGGAAAAAAAAAAGTCTCCAAACCCCTCTTGCTATTTCATAGGTGTTTCAGAGCATGTTGAAAAAAAGATTAAGGATTTCAAATCTCCTTGTCAAAGGAATTTTATCAGTTGGTATCCATAAGGATACTAGTTACAGGGCCATTAAGTGTGCTGGAGCCTGTTGAAGAAACCTGTTTCTTCTGGTGGAAAGCATCCTGTAGATTTTAAAGGTCAGGGAATAAGGGCCCTGTCAGATCTTCTTTTCAAGTCACATAGTGGTAAAGATGATATAAAAGGAACATCTACTTTAATGATGCTCACTTTTCTGTGAGGCAATACTGCAGCTGTGTGTTGAAAGTATCTAAGTAATGTGAAAAGCTTATATAAATGGCTATTTGCAGCCCACTTCTTGCAACGTATGTATACCTAATGATACAGAACATGCCACTGAACGTATTATCAGACTTTTAAAAGAACCCAGCTTTTATGTTGATTCTTTTATTTTTCTTATTATTGTGAATGTTGGGATTAAGCTATTATAATATTCTGGTCTGTTTGGGTTTTTTTGTTGTTTTGTTTTTCCAGACCAGACAAAAACCACTTTGCATGTAACATCACTAGACGATGCAGAATGTCTCAGATCTAGAGAGATCCTTTCGACCCCGAACAGTCACACTTCTTCTAATTCAAAGTCCACCCGCAACATCCCTCGAAGACATACAGTAGGTGGCCCTCGCAGTTCCAAAGAAATACTGGGAATGCAAACCTCGGAAATGGACAGAAAGAGAGAGGCTTTTCTTGAACACCTGAAACAGAAATATCCCCACCATGCTACAGCAATAATGGGACACCAGGAGAGGCTGAGAGATCAGGTATGATACTCAAATTCATAACTTGCTTTTTGTAAAACTGCCCCAATAGCTTCTACAGAGTTTGGTGTTGCCTCATTACAAAGGTGAGAATGTAACAATGCATTAAACAGCCTGTGTTTGTTTTTTTGTTTTTTTTTTAATATAGCCTAAGATTGAGTTGCTCCCTTGAAATTAAAAGAAACAATAATAAAAAATTTAAACTATTCAATATTACCTTGGAATTGTTTGTTGAAACTGACATTTTTGAAGAGCTTTTAAATTTTTTTTAGCATATAAGCGGAAAAAGGGATGAAGGTGAGACTCTTGATCTTAATACATGGGTCTCCAACTACTTTTCACAGCTGAAGGGAAAATATGGAACAGCTGTTAACTTCTGTTACACGCTCAGTATTGGCACCACTGCCCGGGAGAAAAGAAAATATCCGTAGAGTGTGTCTGTATGCTTTAGCTGGCTCTGTTACCCTTTCATTTGCTTTCTTTTCTGAGTCTTTTAATACAAACAGAATGAACTTATCCACAGGTATCTGCCTCCTCCAAGCTGTTTTGACATCCACATCGGTCTGTCAGCAGCGTATGTTAAGGTGGTTTGCTTTTCTCCTGCCTCCAATTGCTCTTCGGCAGCGAAAAGTAGATACAGGGTCAGAGGAGATATGACATGCTGATGTATTTCTCAGAGCAGGTGGAAGCCACTATCATGCCTACCTTCTGAATTCAGGGAATCCCGTGCAAGGATCTCGTCACTCTGGGCTCTGGTTTTGGGTGAAGTGTTAAGAGTTTAATCTGTTCAACTTTACAGAAAATCTATGTTCTATCCAACAATTCATTTTTATCAATCAAACAGCAGAATTTAGAGTTCGAGCTCAAAAAAATCTTGTGCCTGTTATTCTCAGTTTAACAAATGTTTGACAGCAAACCTTTTATAAAAGGTTTTTGTGATTTTTTTTTTCCTCTTTTCTCAGTGTTGCATAGCTATTTCAACCCTAGCAGCAAATTAATTGCAAATAGGGAACTGAAACAGTTGACAAAATACTGTACTCCTCTATGGGATTTCCCACTGAATTCCCAGCATCTTTTGAAACCTTCTGAACCTTTGGAATTCTAACCATTGTTACAAGTTTAAAAAGATTGTAATTTAGTAACTTCACACTACCCCTCCCCCCAACTTCTCTTTGGCAGGGTCTCTGGAGATCCCAGGTGCTATCGCTGCCTCAAAACAGAACTGCTAGAATCCATATGTATCCAGACAAAATTGATGCAAGATTTTAGCTCTAATGAGGATGATCTATTCCTTATTTTTAAACAGCCTCACTCATTTCCTTTGAAAGGCTTGATTTATTTATTTATTCCCCCCCC